>CM069441.1:5119392-5517585 GCA_035610835.1 Ophiura sarsii
AAATATACTGAGTAGTCAATGAGGGCAATGACGTGAAACATGTGCGCCCTTTTTTAGGAAACCCTGTACATCCCGAACTCCCGGTTATAACCATAACCACTGTGGGTTTTCACACTGTAATTACAAAGCAATGTGATGTTTCCAACCGATGAATTCATCTTAACACTTTCCACGCGGCTATTATTTCTACCATACACAAAACAGATTTTCAGAAACTTTTCACAATTTTCAAAGTCTATCTCAAGGATTACTGAACCAATACTAGGCATGTTTGTACTTATTTTAATGCATTTCTCATGGTGATTCCAAATATGGTGATGAAATTCAATAATTTTGACTTTTTAAAACATTTTGTGAAATTTTGGAATGTCGTCTGCAGCCGCCTGCCGCGTGGAAAGTGTTAATACGGTGAAATATTGATATAATCTTTGTCTGAACATTCGAGTATTTCACTCGTTCATACATAGCCATTCACTAACGTCCATCTCATCAAAAACCAATCTAGAATTAATTAATCATCAAGATGCATGTGTTTTGTTACAAGTAAATTAAACTGCTATAATAGCCTGTTACATGTGCATTAACGAAAATCGAATCGAAACAAATATTTGTTTGATCCTGAATTTCGGTATTTATTGTTTCAATTAATTAGTGATATTAATAATGACATTTGTTAGGTATGGCATACTGTATTATAATTCCAAATTCATGAAATTCTTCCGTGTGACATGCATGAGATTGAGATACACATGCTACATGCATATGATGCATATGACAACATGCATGATATGCATATGTGATCTACATGTGACACCCAAAGTGTGTACATGTGACATAATGCATTTATTTACCCTTAATATGGTCTCCCGGTGAACATGCATGATATGCATATGTGACACCCATGTGATGTACATGTGACATAATGCATTTATTTAACCTTAATATGGTCTCCCGGTGAACATGCATGATATGCATATGTGACACCATGTGATGTACAATGTGACATAATGCATTTATTTACCCTTAATATGGTCTCCCGGTGAACATGCATGATATGCATATGTGATCTACATGTGACACCACATGTGATGTACATGTGACATAATGCATTTATTTACCCTTAATATGGTCTCCCGGTGAACATGCATGATATGCATATGTGATCTACATGTGACACCCATGTGATGTACATGTGACATAATGCATTTATTTACCCTTAATATGGTCTCCCGGTGAACATGCATGATATGCATATGTGATCTACATGTGACACCCAAGTGTGATGTACATGTGACATAATGCATTTATTTACCCTTAATATGGTCTCCCGGTGAACATGCATGATATGCATATGTGATCTACATGTGACACCCATGTGATGTACATGTGACATAATGCATTTATTTACCCTTAATATGGTCTCCCGGTGAACATGCATGATATGCATATGTGATCTACATGTGACACCCATGTGATGTACATGTGACATAATGCATTTATTTACCCTTAATATGGTCTCCAGGTGAACATGCATGATATGCATATGTGATCTACATGTGACACCCATGTGATGTACATGTGACATAATGCATTTATTTACCCTTAATATGGTCTCCAGGTGAACATGCATGATATGCATATGTGATCTACATGTGACACCCATGTGATGTACATGTGACATAATGCATTTATTTACCCTTAATATGGTCTCCAGGTGAACATGCATGATATGCATATGTGATGTACATGTGACACCCATGTGATGTACATGTGACATAATGCATTTATTTACCTTTAATATGGTCTCCCGGTGAACATGCATGATATGCATATGTGATCTACATGTGACACCCATGTGAGGTACATGTGACATAATGCATTTATTTACCCTTAATATGGTCTCCAGGTGAACATGCATGATATGCATATGTGATCTACATGTGACACCCATGTGATGTACATGTGACATAATGCATTTATTTACCCTTAATATGGTCTCCAGGTGAACATGCATGATATGCATATGTGATGTACATGTGACACCCATGTGATGTACATGTGACATAATGCATTTATTTACCTTTAATATGGTCTCCCGGTGAATATGTAAGATTACCGACAAGTAATTGGAAAGGTATAGTCTTAGTTCCAACCTGACTCTGTCCATGACCTTCATTTGGAGCCATCGAGAAGCAAACCTTTGGTGGAGGTCCATTTGGAAATCCAAAGATGACGTGACATAAACTCAGCACTGCTAAGATGTACTTCTCCATTATTAAAATTAGCGTATTTCAATCACAAATTATTCCAGATTCAAGTACTGTTAGATTTTACTGCAAAATAAATAAATAATATGAATTTATTCTTATGTACATGACATAAATTGCCCGCTTAGAAGCGCTATTAATTCGCTCTGGTAAACCTATTGTTATCAATACTACAATAGGATTACCCAGTGCATATATTTAAATTCGGGGCTAACTGCATGGGTAAGTTTCCATTATATTGCAAATTACATCTACGCTCATGCCTTTAAACTACTCAATACAGCCGGTTGGTTGCACACGAGAATTATGTCATATATAGCAACCAGCTTGTATGGAAGGCGAATATTTGAATTTGTTGATGGTTTTTAGGGCATCAATTTATAGCGCTGCTAAGCGGGCCTTGTAACTTAATGTTTATTGAAATCATTATTTATCGTCTCCCTGGGTAGTCTACTGCAATCAAGAATCAAGCAACGCAACAATAATAGTAGGCCTAGTGGTAGCGCAGGCATCAGTACAGGTGGTGGTGGGGGGGGGGGGGCGGTCGCGTATATATGTTGTTCTATGGGGAACTTCGCACATTTAGGGGGGGGGGGGACGCAGAGGGGGTCGTGAAATTTAGGGTTCACGACCCCGCGACCGCCCCTCAACTCAACACCCAAAGATCACGGCCTCGGTGAAAAGCAGCTATTTGATGTTGACCTGAGTATCGTGAATAAATAAAGATTATGTATCACTGTAATAGTTATCATCAAAACATCACCATTCAATTTACGGGATTTTATTATGAATGCACTTACGAAATTTAAATTTGGTAGCTCTTTTATTCAATGGGTTGCTACTATTCTTTAAAACTCATCAAATTGTATTGTCAATAATGGTCACTTATCAAAGTTTCTAAGGTGGAGCGAGGTGTGTGTGACAAGGTTTTCCTTTTCCTTTTACTCTTTGTTGTAAGGGACTGTTCATTATTTATGGTGGGGGGCGGGGGGGGGGGGGGGGGGGTTGGGACAAATTCGAGACTTGTATGTTAAAATTAACTAACCCCCCCCCTACAGCTGAAACTGAAAATTACATGACCCCCCCCCCCCCCCCCCTCCTGCGAACCAGTAGCTTTTTACACAACCCCCTCCCCCTCCCCGAAAAAAATCAACTTGTCACATACTTAAGGGGGCCGTCTTTACCTTAGCTTTGGAATTTTGTTCATGGATACGTTGGCAAATTCTGTTTGTGCCCTATCTGAACGGCCAATCATTTTATGATGCCGCTTTTTATTGTGTGAAATTAGTAATGGGAGCATAGCGATGCGGAAATGTTGTCATATTTATACATTTTGGGTGGTTTTGTGAGTCTTTATAACCTGAACAAGTTAGAACATTCTGGGCAGACACTTATAATCCAGTGAACTCCTTTTGTGAGCATTGGTGCAAAGCTGAGACGAGGTGAAAAGCATGCAATAAATCAAAAAAAATTAAATCATAAAATCGGATTTTTTTAACATTATACACCCTGTGGCTCTAATTTCTCGACCTTTGATGATTATATAGATGTTTTTCCAACATATCATCCAAGGCACAGAAAAGATTTGCTGTCCAGAAGTCGTCTCATAGTACCGGTAACAGTTTTTGATGCAATAGGTTTTAAGAAAATATGCGCGAAGCGCAGAAAAAAATGGCATTTACACTCCAAAATAGCCTCTAAAATCACCCCAATTCACCACCATAATTAAAAAAAAAGGTTACACAACCCCCCCTGTTTAAGAATAAAAAGTTACATAACCCCCCTATTTCAATATATGAAAGTTACATGACCCCCCCTATAGTTTACCCAACCCCCCCTCCAGCATAAATAATGAACGGTCCCTAAGCGTTGAACTTTTTTCTTGTTAAATTCGTCAATCTAAACTCATTCAATGTATTAAACCTCCTTTAATTGATTACACCAGGATTACAGTAAAAATTTCAACATTTACAGACGATGCCACCATTTTTGTATTATATACACATGGAAAAAAGTATCGCACCACTTGTTGAAAAGTGCAAATGTGGCCTCGAATTTTGCCACCATGGTGTGATATTAAGGATCATTTGTTTGCGAAAACTGTCCAGCAAAATGTTATGCAATAAAAGGGCCACATTTGAGTTTGTGACGTAATCGATGTAATGTTTTTCAAGGCCAATGGGAAAATGCATAAAACAAGTTTGGATATAACGCGATATTGAGAGGCCCAATGATTAATCTCTATAGTTGTAATCCCTGGTAACACATTCCAGCCTTCCAAGGTCAAAGGTCATCTGGGGTCAAATTTCAAAAGTTGCCCGATTGTCCTCAAATATGAAAAACACCCTTTTTCGTACACCCAACGGTTATGGGGTCAAAGGTCAAAATAAGTCAAATTTTAAATAAGTTCAAATGACAAAAACAATATTGCGGAAGTGTTGACCGAGGTCAAATAATAATACAAAAATCAACGGTGACCTCATCGTATATACTGAATTTATGAGCAACAAAAAAATGGCATGTTTGGACTCATTCACTGCATTGTAGCCTATAATGTCTAAATGGAACATTTCTTGCACCAAATACAGAACTAATATAATGACTATTTTAAGTTTTTAAAGTCTATTCAATATCGAGTTATACCCAAACTTGTTTTATGCATGTTTTTGGACAAAAACATGCATTTTCCCCTTGGCCTTGAAAAACATTACATCGATTACGTCACAAACCCTTTTATTGCATAGCATTTTGTAGGACAGCTTACGCAAACAAATGATCCTTAATATCACACCATGGTGGCAAAATTCGAGGCCACATTTGCACTTTTCAAAACAAAAAAAGTGGTGCGATACTTTTTTCCATGTGTATATATTCAACAGAGGGATTGGATCATGCCTTTAGTCGAGTCATAGTCTTTACATTAATCATGGTAAAAGTGATGCCATTTTAATAGGATCGCTAAAAAGTAATGCCTATATAAACACGGCAATATTAATTGGGAATTGTCCCCAGATAATACAATTACAGTTCTCGGCATTACATTTAGCCCTGAAACTCCACTTGAAAAAATCACTTGCAACTGGAATAACAAAAGGCAAAAGATTAAAAGATCGATCCGCGCATGGAAAATGAGAGGATTATCAATGATTGGTAGGAATTAGGAACTTGATTGTAAAACCCTTTTGGCGTCTCAACTAAACCTTTATTGCAAGTGCTATTCAAATACAAATGTTCACGTGCAAATGAATACCGATTTATACGGGCATTTTCAAGGGGAATACAGTTTTAAAAAAGTGTGAAAAACCTAACATATGAAAACAGAATGAAAAGCCTAGGCATCATATCTCTTGAGAAGCGTAGAATCAGAGGGGACCTCATCGAAGTGACAATCAAGATGTTGAAAGAGCTCGACAAAGTAGACCCATCAGACTTCTTCACAGTGGCCCAAGCAACCCACGCCACAAGCATGACAAGAGGACATCAAAGTAAAGTCTACAAGCCAGCACTTGTCAAGAACCTCAACTGCAGGAAATACTTCTTTACGATGAGAGTAATTAACCAATGGAACGAGCTACCTACAGATGTGGTCAACGCCAAGACAGTGAATGCATTTAAAAATAGACTTGACAAATTCTGGAACAAAACAGGATATGGAATCGTAAAGGCTAACAGCCTAAACTAAATTTTCCATCAAACCTTATAAGTGTAAGTGTAAGTGTGACCGACCCATCCTGAGAAGTCCGTTTGACCGTAGAACAGGGTTTCTTTTTCGTCGCCTATATCTTAATCCAACTTAATCCAACTTAATCCAACTTAATCCAACTTAATCCAACTTAATCCAACTTAATCCAACTTAACAACAATACTCTTTTTATGAAGAGGTGGATTAAAGCTGGTTTCATTAGAATTCACCAATTATTTTATAATCAGGGTAACTTTCTCACTCTTGAAAACTTCAAGCACAGTATGCCTGATAATAGTAGTGTCCTGATCGATTACTATTATGTCATTCGTAAAGCTCTCCAGACTGGAAATTGATAAGTGACCCAATTTTGATGGTACACCATTGATGCTTATAACACAAAGGTGTTTAGAAAGGCAATCCCTAATTCCATGGTTACATCCCAATCTGTCAAAACTTCTGGATGAGACGCTTTCCGAATCTCATATTCAATTGGAAACCTATTTGGAAGGCAATTCCTGACTGCACTCATGAAGCAAGGTTGATAACCATGAACTGGAAAATTCTCCATAACAATAACATCTACCCGACCAAATTAATGTTACCCAAAATGGGGAAAGAGGTATCAAGAATCTGCAGTGCATATCATAGACATTAAAGGGTCAATGAGTTCATGTAACATTATTGACTACTAAGCGACTACACTAATGTAGAGCATTTCTTCTTTTCGTTGTGTAAAAAGGTTAAGGAATATGGAACCAACAATCTTATTTCTTCTAATTTAAACATTCCGCTCAAATTTAATGTTGACATCGTTTTATTCGGGATGCATCTTCCAACATCGTAAATAATAAGTTCATCAATTATGTATGTATATTGCTAAACTTTGTATTACTATTAGTAATCACCCCACTTTGCTTTTTATTTTGAAGCTGAATTGAGAATGCGTTAGGTGATTTTTGTCTTTTGGCATTGATGAAACTTAAAGGCAAAGGTCCGCTCTGCATTGTGGTAGTTTACCAGGGTGAACTAGCTTACACCTGTTCATATGGTGACAGTGAAACAGGGTTAAGATCGAGAAATCTCAACCTTGAGATATTCCCAAAGGATCTGGCTGGTCAGAGTAGACCTAAGGGTTTAAGGGGGAAGTAGGGTCGAGAGCACATTTTACTAAAACTAATTTGTCTCCAAATATTAAAGGTACTGTTAATGTTAATTGTGTATGTTTGTTAAACCTTAAGTGTTGTAGGTTAAAACAAAATTGCTACTTGGTCGGTCATGTGACCCGTTGCCATGGAAACGGCGGCCATCTTGGATCATCTTTTTTACTACGAGGACACCTTGCGCGCAAGATATCTCAAAAAGTATTTATCGTAGAGTATTGGGACAAAAAGCAAATGAAAGCTGATTAATAAGGCTATAGAATGAATTAGGATCTAAGAAATTGGACACTATTAACTAGGGTAAGTATTTGATGTTGTGTTCACCAGAAAAAATAATCTTTTTTATTTTACGAAGTTGTAAACAAATATGTTCTCATAGGGTTAGAGTCTTCATTCTACTTCATTTTAAAGCATATCTTATTAACAGTATTCTGGCCAAATTTGAAGGTTCTAGCCCTTCAGTTTTCCAGATATCCTGCGCGCACGGTCGCAAAATGGTCGAAATTGGTTACGGAGATATCGTCAGTAAAAGGTCGGGTCATTAGTATATAATGTAAATACGAATAATTAATACTCATTAAAGGTAATTAATCGTCATTTTTGTATCAAATTAACTAAATTTGATTTAAAAATGAAGTTTTCACTTTAAGGCATCTTAGATCACTAAATGCATTAATTATTGGAGTAATCAAATAAAATATGACATTTTTGACCGGAAATGAGATACTTAAAACAATAGAATACATAAGAATTAAATACATGCGTTAATATACGAAATTTTTGACTTCGCGACGGACTTGGACGCGCAAAAGTTATCATAACTTTGCAGAGGAATATCCGATTTTGTTCATATTTGAAGCAAAAGAATGCTAATTCTCTGGGCTGTGATTTAAAGGCAAAAAAACCCAATATCCATAATATAAAACCTCTCAACCCCTACTTCCCCCCTAAGATTGTTTCCATAAAGAGTTTTAGTACATTTGCTATTTTGTTACAAATATTGTTGTATTATAATTTGGATATCTTGTATATGAAAGCAAGTAATAATAAATGCACGAGTGTTATAAACATTGTGGAAATAAATACCCCCCCCCCCCCCATTCAATCTTTAAAAAAAAATAAAAATCTTGCTTTGATTCGATGAAGTGCAAAGAATAAAGTATGCGTATCAAAGCAGAAGTGAGAGACTAGTAATAGCAGGCCCGTAAGCAGGATTTTTTAGGGGGGGGGGGCGTATTTTTTGGAAAAGGTACATTGGTACCCAAAAACTCGTAGAAGGTTGCCCCCAATTTTTTTTTAGTCATAGTCCAAAACGGCCCGAAAAAACGCTTTACACAATGGGAAATGGGGCGTTTTTCGGAAAATTGGGGTGGGTGGTGGGGGCGTTTTTCGGAAAATTGGGGTGGGTTGGGGGCGTTTTCACAAAAAAGGTACATCGGTACAAAAAAACAGGTACATTGGTACAAAAAAGGTACATTGGTACCCCCCCCCCCCCCCCCCCCGCCCCCCTCTAGTTACGGGCCTGAGTAATAGTATTTATTACAGAAGCATTTTAGAAGTAACGTTAACAGATTTAAAATTTAAAAAAGCCTCAAAATGACAAGCATTAATCCGTAGTGTCACAAATGAATTCATGTTTCTATTCTATAGTGTAATTGTTTTGGATTATTTGCCTATCTATGTTATATAATATCAGAAAAAATGTGTATTAATTACAGATACAATATAGGCCTAAGCGGATTTTTTTTTATAATTCCCTATAAATTGTTCCCTGAACTTCCCCGTATGTCACGTGTGTTATGTCAACAACAATATAGATATTATTACCGTTAGGCCCTATATGGTTAGGTCTTGTGTGTCCCGCCTTTAATCCAAACAGGTAAACGCCAATTAACTAATATTATTAGTTTATTAACTAATTATTATTAGTAATAATCCTTCTCTCACATTTCTTGCGTGGCTAATTGTACACTGCAAAAACACCGGTGTTAAAAATAACACCGTTCGGTGTTCTGAGAGGTCCACACCAATTAGTGTTATTATGTAATTTTTGCAGTGTATGCTATATATATTGAGAGGAAATTGTTATCAGGTAGGTGAAAGTGTGCGTCTATAGGCAGTGGCGTAACTAGACTTTTTCATTTGGGGGACAAGAAGGGGCAGTGACTTGAAATGGGGGGCTCCTACGGGGTTTTTTAGTCAAGAGATGCGCGCGTAGCGCGCGAAAATGTTCGATTTTACAGCTATTTTTTGGACGATTGAGCTACATTTTGGCTCTAAACAAGCTTGTACCAAAGAATGTTTCATTTTGGGAAGACATATGCGCGCATAGCGCGCGAAAATTTTTCATATGTGTACTTTGACCATCATAATGCCATGATTCCTTTCGTCAAATGAACCGACAGTGCCAATCTCAACCAACACGATGTCATTATTGGGGGAATTTGGTGTGTACTTTGTTTGTAAATTTCATTTGGGGGGGGGGGGCAATGGTTCCAAGTTGGGGGGGGGGGGGGCTCCCACCACCCCCCACCCCCCCCCCCCCCCCCCCCCCCCGCTGGTTACGCCACTGTCTATAGGATATCATCGCAAGCCTACACAACCACTTATATTCGGGACAAGTTTTAGAACTCTTGGAGTACCCACTTTTAGTTAATTTACCAAAAAGTGAATTTAAACTTCAAGAACATAAAGGCACCTTATACAAGTAAACATTTCACTGGATTTAATGTTGACCGGAAGACCGGACAACCGGTAATGCATCATCTAATTGGTCCAGGCGACCGTCCAATCAATTTTCTACAATTTATTCGGAGTTGTCCACCCCATGTACACATTAAAATTGAGAGAGCTTATACATTAATAGAAAACACTAGTTTTTTGTGCATTTTAAACAAGGTAGGTAAAAAATGCTTTATAGGCATACCTACACTCAATACTGGCAATTGGATTCAAGATAACATTTGGCTAAGCATAATTTTATGATTGTATTCCAAATGATGATAGTGATAGGGCACTACTCTAGATTCAGAGAAGCAACATTGACTCGGTGGTTTATTAAGCAATTGTCATGTTATCTTCGATTGAGATAAGATGGCATGCACATACATATAATGTATGCGACGCCTGTATGAAAGTATCACAAGTTGTCATGCATGCTTTATGGAATAATATGAAAAATGTTACATACCTGATAACTGGTTAAATTGGCTGTAAAAACAAGCCCACGATCTTGACGGAGATAATTCTCTATCACTTTCAAATGTTTAAATTCAAGGTAAGTCGGTTTTATACCTTAATCCGTGTACAGAAGTTAAACGCGGTTTTAGCTTACATGTAGTCTTTATGACATCACCAGCTTACTATGGGCTGAGACTAAACTACTTACAGTCTCAGTTATGGGTTCAACTACAGCTAAAGTGAATAATCATGCACTTGCGCTTATTTGTAACGTATTAATTTTGCAGTTCCAAAATTCTCATTCAAAATTCGTGCGTCGCGGCTTGGAATAATGAGGCTATAATCATGATAATTTTGGCAATCGCCAGGGAAAGGTATCATGGAAGAAATATTCACAGTCACGTTTTCACAAAACCCAAAGTGCCTGGGACATACAGCGACAGTTATCATTCTTAAGCCTGCCTATAAGAAAATTCGCGCGATGTGCGCAAAAAAGCATACACACAATAAAAGCTTAGGAGACCATGATCTGCATCGTCCTTCCTTTTGCCTCTAACAACTGTGATTTTGTTGACACACCCTAATTTATCGCCGCCAAACCTCCGGAAAAGGAGGTGACTGATCCGAGAGGAGTGACTTCCCCCGACTCCCCTGGTTACGCAAATAAAATTAAAATGATTAGAAAGTTGTGCGACTTAACAAACATTTTGCCCTCGAAATTAAAATATGAATTTTGTGAATGACATTTCCTGATTCCCACCCCTGGCATCAACTTATTATCAACGCACGTGGTTAGCTATCATACGAATGATCACTTCAGGTTCATGGAAATTGACAATAGGTTGACAATGCTCAAAAGATAAACACTGCTTAAGGGCCTAATCAGCTGTAAAGAAACTTCGAAAACGCCAGAAATAATATTTTACCGAACTTGATAATATGAACTTTAATCTTCAGTTTAAAATGTATGATATATAATATTTATGTCTTAACAAGAATCGGATGGCCACGTCATGGAGGCTTCCTTGATTTCATACAAGTATTGATATATACACTATACATGCTTTATGACTATCAGTTATGGGAATAGACCCGAGCAATATTAACAGTTATATATAGACTGTCATCATGACTCACAACCTGGTAAGGTATCTAGTTGAATTGCAATTAAATGGGCACTAAGAGATGTGTTGGAGGATGCGCCCTCAATTATGATAAAAACTGGGATTAATAGTATATTTTTATAATTGTATTACATGTATGAACTTACACCTAGTATAAGTATTAAGAAAAATCAGCCCTCTATGTACAAGACCAGTATCCCCCTGCAGTACGTGTGATACATAACGTGAACCATATTTGCATAGAGGGCGTTTTTCAATAAATAGCGATGATATTGTTTGCTGTGTTTTGGCTAGTAGAAACAACAGTAATGGCCATTTTAATGTTCATCTTGAATTCTGAAGTAAATTTTTAAACATTTAAAATTTTCTAATGTGCCTTTAATTCAAAATTGTCGCTGTATCCAAGTCTTCACAAATATCACAAAGATTTTCCTTACGGGCACAAGGATTTCTCAGAAACACAGTTGTACATGTTGACATGAACATAGGCTAAGATGTCCTCATAGTTGGTGTGTAAATGTATAGCCCAGTGTATATCAAAGTCTTTTAAATAATGTACAATCATGGGGAAAAAATAGTTGGCACACTAACGCAACTTATTATAACCATCCTCGTATGTGCTCGCAATTTTTCCATGATTGTAGTCCTAACTCTTCACAAGAATTTCTGAGATATCTACTGAAAATCGATGTAATATCCTGATATTGTATGCCGAATAATAAGATAACTTATAAAGAGACAAGATGTGCCATTTAATGCATCTTTGTTGGTGTGTAATTCCAGTAAAGACTGACTGTAAGTTGGTAGAGGGAGTGTTAACATTATACAAGTTAGGTGAGTCATTAGAGGTATGACTGGGATCTGCAAATAAGTTATAAAAATAATAATTTGATGAAAGTCCCTGAGGGAGTGACTAATAACTATACATAACTTATATGGCTCAATACAGACTGTAACAAAAAAAAGTTATACAGTTTTGAAAAAAATATTAAAAACATCTCCCGTAGAATTTCTGTTTAGAGTTTTAAAAACTTGCAAGGGGAATTTTCTTAGCTTTCGAATAAGCTTTGTTTCATGACAATCGGTGGTCGGTAAGCAGAGATATGATCAATTGTCTATAGTAGTCATGAAATCACCTGGGCCACCTTTGGTTTAATCAATGGTAAAAATCACTTGGGTGAATATGAATGGAATCGAACCAGGAACAAAGCAGTAGAGCGCTCTTGTTAGACAACAATGGTTCATTTCAAGTGGTTAACAGTATTACAAAGAAGGTTAGGTCTTTACAAATATTATTTATTTATTTTATGAATTTATTTATTCAAAGGAAATAAATCTATTTGAAAAAGAATTATAATGTTCTCTTTAATGTTTCTGGCATGATCATCCCTGGACGGTCGCCTGGACCCTAATCATTTAATTTATACAAGATATAAGATTGTATGATATTGTGAAAGTGGCCCAACCCGATTTCTAGACGACTTAGTAGATTAGTCATAAATTGTAAACGCAAGTAGTTAAAAAGACCAAATAAAATGATTCTGGTAGCCAACACGGAACTTAAGACAGAGTGTTAAAGATTTTGACATTGCATGATTTTAACATTGGATTAAAAATAAAATTGCGATTGTATAACTTTTTTTTGTTACAGTCTGTATGTTACAATCGAGAGAGCAGAGAGATTTTAACCGAAAAAATAATATCATTACCTTGTTTCGATAGATGATATAATATGTAGAAACCTCTTCTTACGTAATGACTTCTTCAAAAAATCAGTAAAATGAAAATATAATACATTTTCTTGATTAAAGATCACCAATTGAAACATGGAGGTCATGACTTTGTTTATGAAACTAATTTGGTAGACGCCATCTGTGGCCATTTAGATGCATTTTTTTTAATGTTGATTAGATCTACATTTGCAAAATCAAGCTCTATGATTTCAGGTGGTAGTTAGTACATTTGTAAGCATTACGTGTTTGCGAAAACCCAACTTGTGAGAACTACGAGAGATATTTGAGGGCTTCCTCCCCATGAAGATCCATAGATATCTTATGCGCCGTAAGGCGCATCTATGGGAAGATCTCTCAATGCAGGACAGTTTAATTTGCACTCTAAAATTCTAAAACCATGATTTTGAAGTAATTAGGAATCGTATTGGTCTGTAACTCGGAATATATTTATGATTTATGATCAGAAATGTAAATCTGCAAGAAAATCTAATTTCTAAAATAAAAACCATGAATAGATGGCGCCCCTGGAAAAGATCACATAACAGACGACGCTGGCCACGCGTCTCGGTCGGACGACCCAATATGGCAACGGCAGTGCACCACTTTTGAAATATTTTTAACAGTCATCGCCCGTTTAACGATGAAAATAATTTAAAAATTAGCATTTACAATGGGGTTGGTTAGCCAACTCCAACTGTTTTTGGATTGGAAAAAAAATCTTCTAATTATGATGAATTTTTCAAAATGATAAGATTATCATTCGCGATTACGTGTTATTCCAATACGAATTCAAGATTTAGGTTTCGCGTGGCCACCGTCGTCTGTCACATAATATGCCAAATCCATATTGTCACTTGTAATAAGAAAACAATCATTCCAAGCGGTTTTTGAGACTAAAAAAGAGTGCAAGTGTCCGACATCATTGCCCTCATTGATTACTCAGTATTTGGTTAGTGGAATCTTTATATATATAATCTAAAAATGTATTAAGTTAGCTTTCAAGTCCCTTTTATTTGATGGAATTTACTTTTCTCAATCTAAAGAAATCAACAACGAGCAGCCTCAAAATCTGGTGTTTTTTAGTGGAATGTGTCATTTTCATCATCAAACATTTCGTATTTGGATATAATGTCTGTATGAGCTTCAAGATAACCAAATAACCTTTTGTATGCCATTTGTTTTCTCGAATTTGCTTGAGCCTATCCAAAGATGCTTGTTAACCATGCAAACAAAATTAAAGTTGTGCTAGTTTTTTGAAAGAAATCATCCATGCGAAGCATATCAGCACACATTTTGACTTTAATAGTGATCAACTTTAAACAAGCATATTTTCAAAGCTTTGCATATTTTTAGGATAAAGCAAATGCGATAAAACATTTGAAAGGTAATTTGATCATCTTGAAGCTCTTATAAACAAGTGTATTTTGTAGCGTAACGAATTGTTTTAACTGGTAAGAAAACAATTATGAAATGAAAAATATTCTTAAGGTTTTTAAAATTGAATATTTTTGTCCGTACAGGGCGTGTCAACAAAATGTCCTATAGGGGGGGGGGGGGGGGGGGGGGGGGGGGGGGAATTAAAAACACATCTCATGTTTTAAAGAAAATAGACTGTTGGTAAGCTGTATTCATCTTCTTATCAAATACAGTTTGTCCCATCCAATCCCATTACTACCGAGATATGATCAATTCAGTAACAACTTTTAAACAAGAATTGCATACTGCATTTGATATGCCACTGATTATTAAATAGGATACATTACTGCATTGTTTAAAATACATCTTACACTAAAATGTTCTGTGGTTTGTCATGGATAACTTTTGTGCTCAAATTGATCTTTCAATATTTGGTAGGTACATTTGTATTGATTTTTTTTGGATTATGTTCAATTAATACACAATGAATGATGATTGTAATAAGAGGTTATCTGCTCATCAAAAGTGACCAACACTTAATGATACCCCCGATTAGATTTGCCATAATTGATAACAAAAGCTCCAAAATGGATATACATTTTTATGACGCTTTAAAGATGGTTGAACATGATTATTACTATTTCACATTCAATTTTTATATTATTCATGTCCAAAAAATTATGTTTCACATGGATCCTATTTATGACACGCTCTATATTGTATTAACAATTGACAGACGATTCAAAAACATTAGTCTGACGATAGTCTGACATTTACAGAGGAACAACCTTAAGATAAAAGTTCTCTAGACTTCGCGTTTTAGTTTGTATTAACAGGAATTAGTGTAATCAGGAATTTGTGTAATCAAGTTATCTTATATAAGTTATAATATTGTAAATTATAAGGTTGGGATAGAACACTTTCTGTTATCAGGAATTTGTATTAAGCGTTTGTGTTAATGCGGTTCTTCTGTAATCTGAACCCTTAATAACTACTTTTTTTCTTCTATATTTCACATAACAAAGAAAAAATGAGAACACTGATACAAGAGATAAAAAGAAATGCTATTTTATTTCAAAGAACCCAATGCCAACATACAAATACAAAATGAAACTAGACTAATATATACATACAAGTTTATTTATTTACATTATTGATGAATTTAATAACAAACAGATATTAGTATCCTAAGTATAAGTTACTCAGTGAAAGATCGTGTAGCAAATTAAAGTTCCATTGCAAAACCCTGTAATAAAAATATCAACATGTTCAGCCCTATTTCATAACGTTTATAATTACTTTGTGGCCTTAAACTTGATGCAATAAACGTAAGAAACTCCACAATATAATCATCAGTGTATCTATCATGTTCCACCACAATAACATCATCAGTGTACTGTGTACATATCTTGTTCCACAATAACATCATCAGTGTACCTATCTTGTTCAAAATTAGTTTTGGGTGTCAACTTATTGCAACGCACCTAAGAAACTTCCTATGCTTTAAAGTAAAACAAATTAAAATTGATTAGTTTATTTCCCATTGAAAGTTGAAACCATTGTGGAAACATTGTAATGTATTTTGCAGACATCTAACACAGTACTTATAGACAGTAATGTGAAAGCAAATATCTTTTCTGACGGTGAAAGCCCATAATTGACTGTTAGCACATAATTGAATGTTTCAATGTTCAAAACTAAACCAAAACCATTACTAAAAAGATGCCTGCATCTCAAACGTCAAAGCAATCTCATTATGTAGTAATGTATAATAATACAGACTGTGATGATTTGGGTTATATGATGCAATGCATTATGGGTACGGTTGGAAACTGGATAAACTTCATTTACCACATACTAAGAGTTCATTTGCACTTGGGCATAACAGTTTCGACACAAAACACTAATTAGGAAGGACATAAGTGCATATGGAAGCTTCTAAATCAATTTGATATGCACAACAAATATTAACTAAGGCACAAAGTATTGTTTTCCCTAACAAAGCCCTTGAAAGTCTTCCTGATATCAAATGTAATGTTTTGCAAATTAGTTCCCCAAAAAGTGGTATTTATTGCTTTGTAAAATTGCAAACAGTTACATTTCAATCACTAGATTTACATCTAAAGGTTAAAATGATCAAACAATACCTTATGATATCAAAAAGAAGCAGAGACCATGACATTATTAACAACTGTCAAAACCGTTCAAGGTAAAAATGTGAAACGTAAGTAACAATTTATAAATACATAGTATAACTGTGCTATGAAAAAACTTCAATGGTGCCATAAATTGCATTATTAAAGCAATATTATGTGATCTTTACACATATTTTTTTCTCTCTTATAATAAAGTTTTACTTATCAAGAAAGACTTTCCTAGACTCGTCAATCTATCTTGACTGTATTTTCTGTGAAAAACCATCACAGAACTTTACTAAGTCATGATCGAAATCTGCTTCCAATTTAAGGAATTCTCAACATTTTGCTTTGATTTTCATCATAAAGCATTCCATACTATTCTATTCATGTGAGTACAGGTGCGAATGTAGCAGGAAACACTGCAATGGAATTCTGTTTCTATTTACGAACGAAAAAATGGGGAAATCACTCAGAAAATAAGTTTTCAGAGCAGACCCAAATAGTTTATTTCAACATATTTAAACTGTGATTTTGATGTAATTAGGAATCGTATGGCTTTGTAACTTCACGATTTATGATAACAAATCTGTGAGAAAATCTGCTCTTCAAAGTAAAAATCAAGAATAGAGGGTGTCACTTGAAAAAGATCGCATAATATGACTTTAAAGTAGTGTGCATATTCTCTATGATGAAATACAGTAATCAAACATTCATGAACCCACAAATATGCAAATATTGGTAAACACAGGTCGTATATGGATACCGTGCTTAGCACTTAGGATTGGGGATCTAACTTCAACAATTATTGTAAATGGAATTTACACACAAAAAGGCTATGAACATTATAATATCAAACAATTGATGATCAGCTGACTAAGACTTCTTTAGAAGTTTATCTGATTTGAATAGTAAGTATGACCTTTAGAGACTTGTATAGATAAGCTAATTCACGTCGGATTGGGTGAATCATTTACTCCAGCAAAATGGAATAATCCACATCCTGCTTGAATGGTGTTACTAGGAGCTAGAGAAGGAAGATACTGATTATTGTTTGAAAACTAAAGAGATGAGCATAGCTGGGATTTTTGGAACTGTACTCAGAATAAACAATTATGGCTTACCAATTTCAATTCTTAATACTACACCTATTTTCAGGTTTCTCATACATCCATATGAGTCCAACATTGTCTATGAATATGGTCTATTTCACTTCCCCAAAGACTGTAACGTCACAGCTCACATGTACATCTTTTATCTTTGTACAAGACTGTACATATGCCAGGGCTTTACTGCATTCAGTCAATGACCCCATGACATCACAGTGTTGCGGAAGTGAAATGAACTGCTGAACCAGTATGCCAATCTTACAGTAAAAGTAGTAATTTTCATGCAATTAATTTTTCGCGCTATGCTGATTTTGAACTGTTTTCCGTGTTTTTTAATTCACGATTTGTAGCCTCATCACATAGACCTATAAGCAAAAAAAATACATTTGAGTGTTATTTTTTTTGTGGTAGTTGTGTCGAGCGCGAAAAGCGTCAAAATAAATGTAGTGCAAAAATGTCCACTTTTACAGTAATCTGATATTCTTGTTGTATTCAAAACATTTGTAATCAAATGTTGTTACTAATGACCGGCACCTTTCCACACATTATTGTTGGAATGCATCCCTTGTTCCAGCTGGTTATAGTTCATCATTACCTGCACCACCACTTGCTTTAGCCACCTCTTTCATGGAATGAATAACTAGAAGTAAAGATAAACAAAAGTAACTTCATTAGATATTTAAGAAATGTATAACAATAAGTACAGATGAACAAAACAAGTGTATTATACATAAAAGTCCTATAGATGGTGTGACCGGTGACGTAGTGCCCGGCGGTTTGCGTGCGCACCTACAGGGAATGGTGCTTTAATTCACACTTGATTGATCATTACTTACCATGCTTACAGTGTAATAGTGCAGTAGTCATGGTATGCATCCCTAAGCACAATGAGAGACCAGGTACTAAATCTGGTTGCCCGGCGGTTTGCGTGCGCACCATAAGGGCATGTGCTTTTAAAATTGGCGCTCAGTGATGTGTGTTTTGCTTTCATATAGTAATGTATGCAGTAGTCATGGTCTAGTACCTCTAGCATGTCTTTAGACCAGGCGCTAATCAATTTGTAAACACTACTGATGTAAACAACGGTCACCTCATCTATACAATGTGTTTATTAACAACATTTATATTGATGACATGACCTTCACAAAGGGTTGGCAAACAGCACTCAATTTAAATTTGGTATAACATTTGTTGAATTGTAGATATGGTGTAAAATGTATTTAATAAGATATCAAAATATCTTTTATTTGAGGTAAGAATATAAATATTGCTTTAAAAAAAGCTGAAGAATTGTATTACATCATTATCTCATGATGTGTAACAAGTCTTGCAATATCACCTGATTGTGAATGAGAATACGAATGTGAAATCAATTATAAGATTGCCATTTGAGCCCAGCTTAACTTTCAATTGTAATTCTGTCCCCTGGGAACCAGGCTATTGTATGTCTGACCCTTGAGGACCCATCTCTGCATGCAACCACTATGTTATCACTGTCCACGCCGCTATTAGTTTACCATATACATAACCCATCTCTGCAGCAACCACTATGTTATCACTGTCCATGCAGCTATTAGTTTACCATATACATGTATACAAATCAAATTTTTCAGAAACCTTTCACAATTTTCAAAATCTATCTCAAGGATTACTGAACCAATACTAGGCATGTTTGTACTTATCTAAATGCATTTCTCATTGTGATTCCACATATGGTAATGATATTCAATAAATTTAAAATTTTTGAAACATTTGGTAACATTTTTGAATATAGTCTGCAAACACCTGCCGCGTGGAAAGTGTTAACGCTCAACACCCGTGATCCAGGCTTGGTTTACAACCCTGGGGACTAATACTTTTGTGAATAGTTTTACTTACTGCCAGTTGGTTCTGGATAGTAATATTTGTATTTAGGATTGCCTTTAGCATTAGTGATGGCTTGATTAACTTCTCCAGTTGATTCTAAAAATAGAATACGTGGAATGTAACCTCCATCTGGAGAAAACTTGCTGTCAGTTGGTTCCTCATCATCCTATGAAAAGAAAGATTGAAGATAATAACTTAACCACAGTCTACAGAGAAATATATGGGCTCATATTATCTTTTTCTTGTAAATATCCACAATTATCTCGCTCCACTATACAAGTATACTTTCTCTTTCTTGCTCACTTCGTTCTGCCAGCAAATAAATTTTACCGAATTCAACAGACTCATACATTAAAAGTCTATGGGGAAAGGGCCTTAACTTACAAGTTCTCTCAATAATTTGACACCTTAAACCAATACCTGATCTTGTGTTGTAAAGCTCATAACATTTTGTTGTTATTCTACCGGTTAATGTTTTCAGTGCTTTGAAGCTTATAATGCAAGTTTAAAATTAATGTTGTCGTTGTTAATGTATAAGATCTCTTCATATCACAGAATATAATACAAAGAATCAGCCACTCAACAACACATCAATGAGAAAGTCCTTACCTCCGTGTTAACCATGACAAAATGCTTGCTCAGGCTTTCAATGTCTTTATTATCTGCAAATTTTGGTTTGAGAGCTGTAAAAATAAAATCCATGCAATGTTGGAAAAGTATACAATCGATAACCTATATTTATGTCAAATCATAAAATATTTGCGTGTATCATAATTTCCCACATTTCAACTGATTTTTTTTAAAGTGTTGGTTCATTCACTCTTTGCACAGATCCACCATTTGTGAGGAGAGCCTCAAACTGGTACTACATTGAATGGGACTATTTCATAACATTATGTTCCTGAAGCCATCTTGTGTGGCAAATTGAGCTTATTTAAGCTTAAATTATGAAATGCTGAAACTGTTTTTTAAGGTGGAGCATGTTAAAATTGAGAGGGGGAGCATCAACCATATTCAAGTTGGCAAAATGTTTTGCCCAGATATGAAATGATACAAAAATGCTGTAAAATCATTTATAAAATACAAAGTAAATTGGTAGAGTGTGGCATAACTTACAAATAATGTATATACACTGATCCCACTGTTGCCACCAATTGAAACAAGTCGATATCGACAAACTGACCACTTTAGATTGGGCATGCAATAGCCTACATTATAAAGCACCTTGAACAGCTTTCACTTTTATCAATCAAACATTAGATTACAAACCAGATCCCACTTATGCCACCAATTGCAATAAGTTGATAAGAGCACATTAACCAATTGAACTCTTTAGATTGAACATGCTATACATTAAAAGCGCCCTGAACAGCCTTCCGTTTATAATCAATCAAATAATTATTAGATAACAAAGAGCACATCAACCAGTTGACCCTATTCAGATTGTACATGCTATACATGTACATATTAAAAGCTCCCTGTTTATCAATCAAACAATCATTAGATTATATAAACCAGAGCCCACTTCTGCCACCAATTGTAACAAGTTGATAAGATTGCTGCTAATACATCAACCAATTGACCTCTTTTAAGAAGATTGAATATGCTATACATATGAAAAAACCCTGAAAAGCCTCTCATTTAATATCAATCAAATAATCATAAGATTCCAAACCATATCCCACTTCTGCCACCAATTGTCACAAGTTTATAAGAGCACATCAACCAATTGACCTCTTTAGATTGAACATGCTATACATATTAAAATCCCCCCTGAACAGCCTCCAGTTTATCAATCAAATAATCATTAGACTACCAGCATTTATTTTACCTTTGCATGCGCCGCACCAGGTTTTGTGTATAATCAACATGATAGGCTTGTTCCTATTGTAAAGATAAAAATGACAAAAAGAATTAATGCAATACATTATATGATTATATTAATAACAATACTTTTGCCTACAAGACTACATTTTATGATTGTACCAAATTTAGGATGCCTCTATTATTCTATAGTAGCACAGTGAGGCTGATCATAGATTTTAATCATAATCTTAATTAAACAATCTGTTGTTTTTATAAAGTTCCCAGAATGGTAATCTCAATTCTTTCCCACATTCAAACAACCAATATCATAATGTCTGTCTTGGCATATGTTTTGTTACACTGAGGGTCTAGGTTCTTTGCAACTTGATTAGAGTGGAACTATATAGGTTTGTTTTGTCAAGAATGTAAATACATTGCATCATACAAACATTTGTTAAAATTAGTATAGCTCAGCCATAAATAAGTTGGGCACCAAGTGCCTATGCGATTATCCTCTATTTAGACAATTCACATCCTACAAGAGAAGTTTTATCATGTTATCAGAACACAACGAGTTCAAGGTCAGCCTAAACATGAGAAAGTTGTAGCATAGGAGGAGGATACTTTACTCATAAACCTGTGTCAATAAATTAATGTTTGTTAAACCCAGCTTTTCAACAGTAAAGATTTTTGTTTTCACTAAATTGGGAGGTCTTTATGTGATTAACCCATTATGGGTGGGTGATCAGAAACCCTGATTATGCTTGTGTTACAACACAGAGGCAACGTCAGACATAACATGTATCGTATCGCAAAATGCTCCACAAGACAGCATGTTTGCGGTGCAACTGTAAAGCTCCATCGCATATTTTGCGATGCCATATTTCGACTAGCAAGTTCTCAAGCAAGGCCACAAAATTATTCAAATTATTTCAAGCGCATTTTTTTATTGGTTTGTGCTAGTAATGTTAACTATACGAAGACCAATCACAGTGTCTGTTCCATCGCTAGATCCATGAAGTAATTTATAATTACTTTCGCAATTTCTGATTTTGTTATGGTTCCTGTGTTATTTTCGGTAACAACGGAAAAACAATTTTGTATGCAAGTGTATTTTCAATACATAATTTCCCTCATAGCAGTGACCGGCAGCGTCAGGCTCCATTAACATGAAGTATAGAGAGCTTATGGGCAATATGGATTGGTGAATTCGCGATTAAAACGTTAGATATCACAGACAGATAAGTTGTTGTTTTTTAAACTTAATAAATAAACACAAAGAAATGACACATAATCTCCTGAGTATACAGTGTATTATAACTTTTAAGTTAAGTAGATTTAAAAGTCTACATGATTTTTGTTGTTGTCAAACTCAAATAAAAAGTGCGCCATTTTATTGCCTATAAAAATGCTACACAAAACTTAGGAATTGCTACACAAGTCATAAAGTGGATCGCAGTTTTTGCTACGCAAAAATAAAGCTAAACGTCTGACGTTGCACAGAGGTCAAGTACAAACATCAAATTTGCGCTTTGGTGCAAATTTTGTTTCTTCATAAATTCAATGAATGAACCATTGCAGCTAGTAAGAAGCCCTGACTATTCGCATGTGTCGTTATCCAGCGAAATGTGTCACATGTCTGCAGTTTTCAATTTCGATATTTGTCCATAATTTAAAAGCAGGTGAAATTGCGAAACATTATGGTCCAAACCCACTAACATTGGACTTATAGTTTTTAAGTTACCAACAACTTACAAACTGAGAAAACACAATAAAACAAAATAATTTGTCACTTCTTTTTCTACCTATAATTCAAAATCAATATTCCTGACATCCGACTCATTCTGCTTGAACGCTTTACATTGAATTTTGTTTATTAACGTGAATAAAAGTTTATCTCATTATGTGAATATCTCGTACACCGCATCATTAGAGGATAATGGCATAATAGGCGGTTGGTGCCCTACTGTAAATTCTTGACTAATTGTTCAATTATTACTTACGTGTCTTTTGCTATTCCATAAGCATCGTCGAGACTCTTCCAGTCTAAATGATCACCAAATCCTATAACAACAAATGCAAAGAATTAATGACCATCCTTATACTTAACAAATTACAGTCGTCAGCCATTTTGCGAGACACTAGTCGAGTGGTTTGTGAAAATATTTGTGTCATATGAACATCGAATCTCCTATTAATTATCCCTACGCCATTTCACCGAAAGTGAGGCAGGTAAACATGCACACAGAATATGTTAAAGTATCACACAGATTTGCCATCTTGAAAAAACAGTAAGTAAACCGTGTAGTTGATTAAATTTTATCGTTCTGTGTTACTGTAACTTAAGGCTACTACCGGATTAATTTTAACCCAAGTAATTGAACATTATCTTGGATCTTGGATGGTGTAAACCTCCAAATACTCGTACAGAGTTTTGACTGGAGGTGCGACGTAGGGGGGGGGGGGTTAATTGGTGGAACGGAGAGGGCGGGAAAGGGCAGTTCTAGACTTGGACGGGTCAGTGTTTTCGACCATTTCGGGTGAGAGTTTGTTCCAGTCTGTGATGGTCCTCATGAAGAATGAGTTGGCGTATGTGTCTGTTCTTGGGTGCTTTTGTTGGAATTGCTGCGTCGGTGTGGTGTAGTCTTCGTGATTTATGTCTATCTGTCTGTTGATCATCTTATGAAGGCAGGCGAGTCTGTGGTTTTTGCGTCTGTCTTTAAGTGGAGACCATTTGAGTGTGTCTAGGACTTTGGTGATGCTTGTGTCTTCCCCAGGTGTTTGTGACGAATCTTGCTGCGCGCCGTTGGACTTTTTCAATGTCTTCAATGTTCTTTTTGGTATGAGGATCCCATGCAGCAGTGGCGTAGTCCAGGTGTGGGCGTACAAGAGTGTGGTACAACTTCTCTTTGATTGAGGGGGTGGTATGATAGAAGTTGCGTTTGACAAAGTTGAGGTACTTTGTGTGGTTCGTCTCTTCGAGAGTTGTGTCGAGCATTTTGTACTGTGTAGCTTTTGGATTTCTGTCCCTGGTGACTCGCATTGTGTTGCATCTGGCTGGGTTGAACTTCATGCCCCATTTATGTGACCATTCAACCATCTGGTCAAGGTCCTTTTGAAGTTGTAATTCGTCTTCAGGCGAGTTGATCGTGTTGTAGACAAGGCAATCTTCGGCGAATAGTCTGGTACAGCTCTTGACGTTTTCGTGAATGTCGTTTATTAGGACAAGGAAGAGATGTGTCGAGGTCCTAACACGTTCCTTGTGGGGCACCGCTGAGGACAGGCTTCCAGTCGGATGACTCGCCATTTACCATAACTCTTTGTTGTCTTTTTGTCAGGAAGGAGCAAATCCATTTGAGTGGTTTGTTCCTGATGCCGTAGAAGTCGAGCTTAAGTAAAAGGCGTTCGTGTGGCATGACGTCAAAAGCCTTCGAAAAGTCGAGAACCGCTATGTCTGTTGTAGTCTTATTGTCAAGGTTTTGTGAGAGGTTGTGTGTCGTGAGAATAAGCTGTGATTATCGTCAAGAAATAGGTAGTTATCTATCGAGACTAGACAGGAGTCAGGACTCGACTCCTCTACTTACTTTTTAAAATGTCATGAATGTTATTCATTGTATGCATGGACTTATTAATAAGTCCATGTTGTATGTAACTGTAACTTGACAGTGTAAGACTAGCAGTAGCAGTCAGTAGTAAGTAAGCTTACTCCCGGCTAATTTAATAAATTAAATAATGCATTAATGATCTTACCTTTTCCACTTCCCGGTTCACCCGCTATAACAAACCCCAACAAGCTGCTAAGAACAGCAAACATTAATTGCTTCCAAGACGCCATGGTTACAAAGCTAGGAATAAACCGTGCGATAAAAAGTTAAAAGGTTTGCTAAATTCAATGGTAGGCCTAGTGGGGGCACTACACTAAATCCTTCCGCGTTTGGTGTAGGGTTCGGAGAAATAGTACCTATATCAATTTGATCATCGTCCCAGGGGAAGCAAATAGAAGTAAATCTTGCTTATTTTTTATGAAAAAGATAGAATAGAACCTCAGCATTGCTAATGTGGTCAAAAATCGTCGGAATCGAATACGCACGGGAGCCTAGGCTGCGGAAGGATATCGTTGCCGGAACCGGTGAGGAAGCGAAAATATCGGTTTAAAATGGTGAGGGCGCTGTTTAGGTGCCCGTAGCGAAAAATTTCATCTAGATGGGTCAAGAAAAATCAAGTTTAAAATAAAATTCAACACATATCTAATACATTCATGCGAAATAAAAACTTCCATCATTGTTACGTGGGGTAAAAATACGGTCTTGAAAAAGGGCCGAAACGCGTGTATTTCAATGGGAGACGTATTTAGTGGTGTGCCCCCTTCGAAGACGTGTTGTTTTTGGCCTATTATGGTACCTTTTACTTGAAAAACTCTCATTTTCACTCTATTTTCGCAGTTTTATTTGTCAATAAAGTTTCTTAAGATTACTACCATTAGGATAAAAGTACAATACAATATTTTAAATCAAATCTAAACACAATCATGCTAGCCTTGGCCACTAAACTTTTGACGAATCATCAAAAGGGGCATTGTACTCTATGGTTAGCGGTGATAGATTGACGGATGAGCAGTAGATACTGTCAAAACTACAGCATACCTAACCAGAAATGTTTTAGAAATTGAAGTTGGTTCGTATTGGGTGTATTGTAGGAACAAGGATATGGTTACCACCGGTGTCACCTGCGGTATCCTGGACACAGGAAGGTAATCACCACGCTTCCAAGAGCCGTGTACATCTTACAGAACCGCAGACCTGACCTGACATGCATGGGAGAAACGCCATGCCGGGGGGGGGGGGGGGGGGGGGGGGTCCCAGAGTGTGTCAAGCGGACGTGCGCAGAAGGCGACCACTTGGTGTTAGAATCTTCGACAGATAACAAGAGGAGAATCACATGCCACGGTTTGAAGAATTACAGCGGGTGTTCACCTCCATGTATCACCACATGAATTGAAAGATCACATGAAATATCTCTCAAACAGACCCTTTTAAACCCAAACAGCTCTTCTAGAGCTACCATTACTGAAAACTAGAGAATAGTGAATTTGTGTCGGACTTTGTCTGTATGTAATATTATAATCAAATGTTTATTAAATGTTAAGTTAGTTCGTATTACATTATTCACGAAACAATTGATAATGCATACACTATAGTTCGCCAAAATCGATGTCAGCCCAGATGGTGCCGGACCAGATGGTGCCGGACTGGGTGATTTCTTGCATTTATACACGATTTATGAACATTTGGGACATCATCATTTTTCAGAAAAATGCTCTTATTTGAGAACCACAGATCGCACAGAGGTATGCTTTGGCAATTTATCTTAGAAATACTTGTTCTTTCGAAATATGTAGAAAAAAGAATGAAAACTCAAAAAAAGTTTTGCTTCTAAGGGGGCACTACACTAAATCCTTCCGCGTTTGGTGTAGGGTTCGGAGAAATAGTACCTATATCAATTTGATCATCGTCCCAGGGGAAGCAAATAGAAGTAAATCTTGCTTATTTTTTATGAAAAAGATAGAATAGAACCTCAGCATTGCTAATGTGGTCAAAAATCGTCGGAATCGAATACGCACGGGAGCCTAGGCTGCGGAAGGATATCGTTGCCGGAACCGGTGAGGAAGCGAAAATATCGGTTTAAAATGGTGAGGGCGCTGTTTAGGTGCCCGTAGCGAAAAATTTCATCTAGATGGGTCAAGAAAAATCAAGTTTAAAATAAAATTCAACACATATCTAATACATTCATGCGAAATAAAAACTTCCATCATTGTTACGTGGGGTAAAAATACGGTCTTGAAAAAGGGCCGAAACGCGTGTATTTCAATGGGAGACGTATTTAGTGGTGTGCCCCCTAGTCATCAGTTTTCTTAAATTCTTGTACACGTATTACAACATTAACTAAAGGCTGACATTATTCTTTCGTTACAAATAACGAGCTGTTGATGATCAACAACAAAAATCTCTTTATTGAACAATAATTCCTTTGTAGTTAACAGTTTTCACATCATTTAATACAGAAAAATGATTTGAATGATTTATGTTGTTGTTTTATTTTCAATAAGAAGGTATTTACTACTTGATCTTTCTTTGCATGTCCTGTCTTTTGTAAATATACCACTACACCAACGGCACTATAAACTAGTACTGTTACCTTGGCAAACATACAAGGCTGGTATCCTACAGGCTATCTGTGGTTTCACAAATGATTCTGACCATGATGAAAAAAAATTTGATCCCAGAAAAAATACTCACTCTATTAATGAATTCATAAACAACCCGATTACTATTGATGAGGTAAATAAAATCAAAAACAAACTCAAGAACAATAAATCATGTGGTCCTGACTCTATTGTTAATGAATTCATAAAATACTGCCCGCCCCTCGCCATTAATATCATTACTAAACTTTTTAACATTGTGTTAGATTCCGGTATTATTCCTAATTCGTGGTGCCTAGGATATATTGTACCCATTTATAAGAACAAAGGCTCTGTAAAGGACCTTAACAACTATAGAGGCATCACGTTACTAAGTTGTGTTGGTAACTTATTTACTGCAGTACTTAACGCCAGACTTACAAAATATCTCGATGCAACAGGTTTGATTGGTGAGGAGCAAGCTGGTGGTTTCAGGGCTAACTATATTCAACTATGGATCATGTCTTCACTATGCACTGTATCATTGACTTATATCTCAAAAATTAAAAAGACTATATTGCGCTTTTGTTGACTATAAGAAAGCCTTTGATTTAATCAATCGGTCTGATCTATGGTCAAAGCTAATTGCAAATGGTATTAATGGTAAGATTATTACAGTTATCTATAACCTTTATAAATAATTCAATATCTGACTATTTCAGTTGTAACGTTGGTGTTCGACAGGGTGAAAACCTCTCCCCCCTGCTCTTTTCAATTTTTCTCAATGATCTCGAATCTTCTTTCAGAAGGGATGGGGTTCCTGGTCTAAATTTTATCAACGCTGAAACAATCAAGCACCTAAGTGATGATGATATTGAAATGTTTCTAAAATTGTATGTATTACTTTATGCTGATGACACTATTATTTTAGCTGAAATTGCTGATGATCTCCAAAAGACTCTTAACTCGCTTAATGACTATTGTAGATCTTGGCATCTTACAGTAAATGCTAGTAAAACGAAAATTGTGATATTTAGTCGTGGTAAAATTAGAAACAGACCCAAATTTAATTTTGGTTCTGAAACAATTGCTGTCTGTGATGACTATACATATCTGGGTGTTGTATTCAATTACAATGGTAATTTCAACAAGGCAATCACCAAACAGGTTTCTCAAGCCAAACATGCTATGTTCGCATTGCTTACCAAAGCTACTAAGCTTCATCTCTCTATAGATATCACTTGCGATCTATTTGATAAGTTAGTATTGCCTATTCTGTTATATGGATGTGAATTATGGGGTTTCTGCAATCTTAATCAGTTAGAAATTTTCTACAGAAACTTTCTTCGAAGAATCCTGAAAGTAAACAAATTGACAGCAAACTGCATGCTATATGGTGAAGTTGGTAAATATAAAATTGCCAGTAAAATCAAAAATAGAATTGTAAATTTCTGGAGTAGAATTGTGACTGGCAAAAACAATCTAAGTATTCTTACAGATTATACAGCTTAATATTGTACTTACATAACTCTGAAAGTTCGGAGTATTCATCTAGCTGGATCAACAATTTAGTCGATACTCTGAATGATTGTGGTTTTAATAATGTTTGGTTTCTTCAAAATCAACTTAATCCAATTTGGCTAAAGAGAGCTATATCACGCAGGCTTGCTGATATTGATATACAGAACTGGTCTAGTGAGGTTGACCAAAATACTTTTTGTACTAATTATAGATGCTTCAAAGCTAATCCATCTTTCGAAGATTATCTTACTAAATTAGACAATGGCAACAGATTTCTCCTTACAAGATTTCGTTGCAGGAACATTAAATTTCCTAACAATATGAATAGATTTAGTACCATTAATGATGACAAAACCTGTAAATTATGTACTGTTGATAGCATAGGTGATGAATATCACTATCTGTTTGACTGTAACTTCTTCATCTCACAGAGAACAAAATATGTATTACCACACATTCCAAGACATTCAACTAACTCCAAAATGTTTGACTTATTAAACTCAAACAATATTATGGTGCTCTTGAACCTTTGCAGATTTTTAAAAATTCTGAATGTAAAGTTTGCTTCCTAATTGTGTGCTCATGTTTATATTATCTTTATCTTATTTTTTATATTTTTTATACAGTATCATGTTTTTTCATGTCCTTATTTTTATTTGTCCACATAAGTTTGTATACCATTATCTTTTTTTCTTTCTTTTTTCTTTAGTGAAAGTAATACTCTACACTTTTGGCCTTATAATTGCTAATGTGTTATTTATTACATGTTCCGTACCGTAGTATAGTAATCTAATTAGTTGCATTATAATCTATCATTGTTTTCGCGCTATAGCGCCATCAATCTGTATAGTGTTTTTGACTATCTCTAATACCCGGAAGGGGTCTATAGAGATTAAATAAAAGTTCAAAGGGTAACCTTTGAACCGAAACTGAAAAAAACACCAAAATGTTCACTAAAATTGGGCCACACACAAAAAAGTGGTTTGTTTGTTTTTGCTATAGACATGCTCTGTAATTCAGAATATAGTATGATTTATGGTCAGAAATGTAAATCTGCAAGAAAAATCTACTCCCGTCTCCAAAAAAATCATGAATGTCGCCCCCTGGAAAAGATCACATAATATGCCTTTGAACATGTTTTAGACATTCTGTGGCTCTAATTTCTCGACCGTTGATAATTATGCATTTATATGTTGTTCCAACAGATCGTCCGAGGCACAGAAAATATTTGCTGTCCAGAAGTAGTCTCATAACTGAAATGTTTTTGAAGTCGTTAGGTTTAAGAAAATATGCGCGAAGCGCAGAAAAAAGGCATTTACCCTCCAAAATAGCCTTTAAAATCCCCCAATCACCACCATCTTTATTGTTTTAAAAAGTTACACAACCCCGCCCCCCTGTTTAAGAATAAAAAGTTACATAACCCTCCTATTTCAACATATGAAAGTTACATGACGCCCCCTATAGTTTACCCCCCCTCCACCATAAATAATGAACGGTCCCTTAGGGTACGCATGATCGTTCCAAAAATCGCAGAAAAAGCCGGGGGTTCTCCGTATCATGTCCGCGGACAATTATGTCAGAGGTTTACCAAAATTATGGGTGTTTTTTTTAAAGCTATGTCCGCGATTTCAAAATATTTATAGGGATATTTTTTGGAGAGGCTATGTCCGCGAAGAAGAACATGAATTAGAATGAGTATTGTGTCATGGGAATAGGAAAAAGGGGGTATTTTACCAGACGTGTCCGCCTTTTTGCGCGAAAAGGGGGACTATTTAGAAAGTGTCTTTGAAATGGTGAAGGTGGCCCGACCCCCAGCCCCCTCCTCCCCCTTTGGACGCGGCCACTGCACACCCATTCAACAATCATCATCATGACATCATCATCATCATCTTCCTATACTGTGCAGAAACCTCTGTTATGAGTATACTTGCACAAGTGTTGAGGCGCACAGGTTGGAGTAGACAAAACTCCATTGGCATACAAAATGTATATATACAATTAAAAATTCGATCCCTAGTCTATGAGTTCAAGCTCACCCCTAACATTGCGAAATCAGAAAAGGGAAGATACATCGGGGAGGGAAAGCTGAGACTAATATCTATATCAGTCTCAGGGGAAAGTAATGTAACACAAATCTATTTTGGATCATATATATTTGGTGGCTTTACATTTTAAAGTAAATTCTTGTTTTTATATAACATTGCGTATTCGGGCTCAATCGTATTTAACATGTTTAAAGGAAATCCGTGCCATGGAACTTTAGCGCTCAGATATGGAGATGGAGAGTAACTTCATTAAAATAAGTCCGATATTCATGATCTAAAATTCTAATGAAAGGGTACTGTATAGCAAATATGATAGAAAAACAACAGATCTAATCTCATTGACGTTGATGAAGAAAAAATGTATTGATCTTTGGGCATCGATGCATGGGTACTAATCATTTTGGGACAGCCTGTATAATGCATGGTTTAATGAATAGAACTCAAGGATGTTTTTGATTTAGTGATTTTTCTATTTTTGTGAGTGCTGTAATTATTGAACTATTTATCAAATGCATATAAAAGTATACATTTTTGGAAAGGAAATGGATCAAAGAATCCAAATTTAGCGTCAATTTTGACCAAAAATATTGAATTTTTGAGAAAATCACAAAATTCACTTTTTTGACCCATTTTTGTAGTGTTGTTGTTGAACAAGCTAACATTATTTTTTAGTAAAAAATGCCCAAAATTTCTTGATTCTAATGTTATGTCACTAATTTAGTGACGATTCTCTTAATATTTCACCTTAACTTGTATTTTTTGAAATTTTGCTAAAAAAGTGCCAAAAAAAGTGATGGTTTTTTTCCCCCACTTTATTGGCCATTTTTGTCAAAATTTTAAAAATACGGCTTTAGAAGAAAATATTTAAAAATCGTACTCTAGATAAGTGTCTTAATAGTCTAATCAAGCAATTTTGGGCATTTTTTACTCAAAATAATTTGTTAGTTTGTCCCATACAAATTGGTCACAAAAATGATTTTATCAGGTAAAATTCCTAGGGAATTGTATTAGGAATATAATAAAAGTTGTATGACAAAATATATTTTGAGTTATCTTTGCAGAACCGCCCAATTTCTCTGGGGTAAGATCAGAGGATGGGGAGCAGTCTGATGGGGAGCCAGACGATGCCAGACACGGGCGTGTTTTCGTGTTTTCGAATATTCAAGGCTAAATTATGTGTACGAGGTTACGTGATCAAGTGAATGGGACGAACGCTTTAAAACAACGGATTAAATTCAGAAAAATGATACTGACACTGGAGTTGGTTATCCAACTCCAGCGGTTTTAGAATGAAATAATTAATTGGTTCCAACGTGTGATGTATTCTATGGGGTCATCAAAATCCATTGTTACATAAAAAGCAATGGAAATTCAAAATGTACGGACGTTCGTGTCCGCCATCGTCTGTGGGGAGAAGTCACAGTGAGTGAGCCATCTATCGGTATATAAAAGGGTCAACGTATAGACTACAAATGTAGGAGTCTTGCTGCCGATCCCTTATTAGTCTCAGATTGTGTATCATGTAACTTATGACTTTAGTTTGTAATAATATTGTTTCCCTAAATGATGTTGTTAAAAGAAAGGCCACGATAATGTGTTTGTGTCGAGGAGGGGGGTATTTGCTGCCAGGGCCGGATTTACCTTTTGTGGGGTCCTGGGCCCTGGGCCTGGGCCAGGACCAAATTTGGAGGCCCCAATCCCCGGGGGGGGGGGGGGGGGGTCAGTGAACATACCAAGCGGGTACACATGCGCGTCCAAGCACCTCTGAAATGGACCCTAAATGGCGTAAACCAGAACACTATTTTGATACCCCTAAATGGCGTAACACATACAAACCCTACCCTAAATGGCGTTACCAAGTACACTCAATAATGCACCCCTAAATGGCGTAAATAGTAATGCTCAAAATAATCTTAATTCATAATCATGTGACATTCATACAGATATGCATGATGTAGAATGCATGCAAAACTGAGGGAAATATTGAAGATTTTTTTTCATCATTTTGACAAGTTTATTGAAAAGTCACACATATAACAATTATCCCGGCAATTAGTACCCCTAAACGTCGATACCTCGATGCTGTAATGGAAACCCTAAAGTGCGATGCCCCCTAAAAAGTACCCCTTTTTCAGAAAGACGTCGACGACGTCGTGTGGTGAAATCTGGACCCTTTTCGACGCTTTGTTTGGACGCGGATGCGTACCCGCTTGGTATGTTCACTGACCGCCCCCCCCCCCCCCCCCCCCCGGGCCCCAATCATGTGCTCTCAAGAGGCTGAAAAGTGAGAACAATTATAGGGAAGAGCAGTGGGGTACATAGAGAAGTTGGGGGAACGAAAATAGCAAATTTGCTGACAAAATCACCGTACCTCACGCTTTTTGCTTTTTTTGTAGTAATTTGGCCATCAAAGTTCTATATAAGATATAAGTCGGGGAGAAGCAAGGATCCAGGCTCATATTTGTTTGTCAATAGTAATCATTGTAACTAAAATGGGTAACTTTTAATTATTGGAATTATTCTGGCACTTTAAATTAATTATTTCAATTCGAATTATGATTGATAAGCTAACTAACCTGATGTGGGCGTTTTTAAAATAGGCATCTTTTAGGCAACATTCAATATGGAACATTATATCAATCACTAATACAAATGTTTTAGTGATTGATATAAGCCCTTCAAGAATATTTATTTTTTAAGCATGCCAAAGAAACTTTTTATCAAGTTATACTGAGGTTCCACTGTCTCTGTGTTTGTACAGTTGCCAGCCCATCCTGATTTCGCGGAAAACTTCCTGACAATATATTGATATTGCCCTGGTAAAATACAAAACCTTCCTTTTTTGTTTGTTTTTTACAAGTTTCGCGGAAAACTTCCTAACAATAATATATTGATATTGCCCTGGTAAAATACAAAACCTTCCCTTTTTGTTTGTTTTTTACAAGTGATATAATCAGAAACTTGTGGCACAGGAACTTCAGTAAGATGTTAAAAATACAAAGAATCGTTCTTTGTATTTTTAACATCTTCCTGATTCCTGTGCTAAAGTCCTTATTATAAGATTATAGTGATATTGGTGGCTGTGGTATAGAATAAACAAGATATTTAAAAAAAAGGTCAACATCGGAGAATAAAATTAACAGTGGACGAAGGAAATATGAAAAAGAAGATTTAGACAGTGTATGTACGGTATTTCAGCAAAAACACTATAATTAAACCATATGTAATATATCTTTTAATTTTTTTGTTTTTGGTTAAAGTTCGAGTAAGAAATTAACACAGGGAACAGGTAAATAAGAATATGGAGATATTTAAACAGTGTATGATGTATTTCCAATTCCAAATTTATTTGGCAGCATGTTTCTAAGGTGCACTAAGTATTAAAATGATTGTACACCGTCAGCCAGCTTCGATAATTGCCTAACTCACGTTTCAGCGAAATTGAGCTTTTTGCATAAATCATGACTTCGTTACATTTAATGCACATGCAGTAATAATATACCTAAGTCATTGACCAATTAAAACTGTTGATAAATGCACAATTTCAATTCTGCCCAAGTCAGCCTTGTGAGTTAGGCAGATTGTAATGATGATGTAAAATGTTTAAAATGGGTCATATTAACTTGTATTAGGCCTATAACAATCCACATTTCACTAAAAGGTATATCGCCAACCTAATTCTATCCAACAGTTACTGCTCTTGTTGGAATTCACCTGCACTATTCATGATGCTATTCAACATTATTATAGGCCAAGAAAAATAATAAGTTGTGTTGCCTTAGCGACCGACCCTAAAATCGTAAAAATGGGGTCGCATTTTTTTATTTTAGATTTAAATGTTATTAAAAGTGTCTAAATGTTACTTTTTCTTGCTTGAAATGAATAAGAGAGCTTAAATAAATGTTTTTTAGACTATTGTCACACTAGAAACACATGACATATGGGCCTATATCAATTTTGTCTTGGCATATAAATCATATATTTTTCAGCCAAAAAAAAAATTGAAAAAAAGAATTGAAAAAAAAAGGTGAAAAAAAGAAGAAAATGATTTCCGACCGACCGACCCGATTTTAAATTTTTGGCACTTGAGGGCAACACAACTTATCATTTTTCTAGACCATATCGTCAGCCTGCTTCGATAATCGCCTAACTCACTTTTCATATTATTTTTGTTTTCTAAAAAGTAGAACAAATGAGTTATCACACAGGCTGTCCCAAAATGATTAATACCCATCGATGCCCAAAGTTCAATATATTTGTTCATCATTAAAATCAATGAGATTTGATCCGTTGTTTTTCTATCATATTTGCTATACTGTAAAATAGATCATGAATAATGGACTTATTTTAATGAAGTTACACTCCGTTGTGGATTTCACCTTTTTGGCAAAGTGCAAAAAAATGTGTTTTTAAACAGCTTGTTTGAAAGAAACTAATACATTCTCTTAATCTCTTGTCTGCTAATAACTTTGGTTCCTTTCTATTTTAAACTGCTGTTGTATCATATTGTTGTTCAAACCATTAATACTTCTTCATTTTGATTCAATTTGAAGAGTAAAAATAGATCGTCACTCATGAGCGACCCCAAGCTTTGTTTCTATAATGAGCTAGTTTTGAGGCTAAACTTGAGGGACATTTAAACAGCTAAAGACGTAGTCACTGGTAATTAGCAGTGGCTTAGACATATTGGGGATGCAATTTCCTACAAACTTGGTAAAAATGATATACGGTAGTCACTTAATAGTGTTTAACCTCACGAAATCCATTCTCCAATGTGAAAATGAAATCTAAGCCAACTGATTCACCAAATGCCACTTCATTTAGAAGTCCCTAAACACTTGTCAAATAAAACAATGCATGGGGTCACTCAAGTGTGACAAACTTCTTTTACCTGTTAAATTGAATTAAGGAGAAGAATTATAAATGATTTGAACACCCATAACTAATAACAGTAACAACAGAAAGACACACAAGATTATATTGAGTAGACAAGAGATTATGAGAATACACAAGTTTCTTTCAAACAAGCTGTAATATCACCCACATTTGTTAGCACTTTGCCAAAAAGGTGAAATCACCATGTTTTACATAATGGAGTGTATCTTGAGTTTGTTAAATCCGATATTCATGATCTAAAATTCTAATGAAATAGTACAGTATGACAAAGATGATGTAAAAACAACGGATCTAATCCTATCGATTTTGATGATGACAAAACATATTGAACTTTGGGCATCGATGGGTACTAATCATTTTGGGACAGCCTGTATACTAACGCGATTTAATTGTGGCAAGACCCCTGGTATATTAAGAGCATATCACACCGGCAACACCACAATCCACGCAAACATTATAAATACTCCCAGGCTGCAGCTTCTTTTACTTTTCCCGTATCCAGAAGATTCCACATTATAATCTTGGATTGTTTTTACAAAGTTAATAATTAAATAATACTACATTTTACATACACCGTCAGCTGAAAAGTAAAAGTAAATATAAATATAAATAATCAGAAACAATTAAGAGACGCACCATTAGACTTCAAGGGGGTAGGAAGATGGGGTCGGGTGGGTTTATTTCTTGCCGTCGAAGACTGCAACTTTTTTCTTTTTTGCTGCCGAAGGTGGCAAAGTTTTATTTTTTAAATACGAGGGTCGTTCAATAAATAATGAAAGTGATCATGGTACTCTCTAAATTCGAGAGATTAAAAATAATAATCTATGGAGCGATTACAATTTTTTTAAATCTATTTTGATTATTTATTGTCGTTGTCAATCCGAAATGGTTTACAAATCGACAAATTCGCGCGCATTTAAGTAATCGAAATATCCATTTAAAAGTATACAAAGTTTCAACCAATGAAAATACTTAAAATGTGTAGACTGATTTTTTTTAATCGAAATCTTTCTTTCGGTAAGCGACGCGACGGAGCATAGCGAAGCGACACAGATCATGGAGATGGCAGACACTTATCTACAATCAGATTTGATTAAAGACTATTTGGAAAACATGTCTCACAATGCCGGCGTCTAAATTAGGCAAAAATCATCTCACAACTAACATGAATAACACCATGGAAAGTCGATTCGTAGGATAGTATAGGTACATATCTAACCAAAAGAATTCAAGACGTCACTGCTTGATGGCAGGCAGTGATTGTTCATACTGTATATTAGAAGCACATTATTTGTTTTTATGAAGTAATAAACACGATGTTTAAAGCCGTTATACAGGTTTTCTTGACCTCGTGTTTCCCGACTTACAAATTAGAATAACCAATCTAATACAAAATCTAAAAGAGATTTAAAGTTAATCCATAACTGATTAGTTTTTAATCCAATTTGATTATAACGGATTTTTTTTTATATAGTGCTGTCAAAGTGTGAGGTAATCTAAAAGAGATTTAAAGTTAATCCATAACTGATTAGTTTTTAATCCAATTTGATTATAATTGATGTAATCTTTTTAAAGATTAAAAAAAAGTAATCCAAGAAAAGATTACTTTTTAATCCTAATAGATTTGTCCTTCAGGACAATCCGAAATAGATTAAAAAGTTAATCTTTTAGATTTAAATTTTAATCTTTCAAATTTAGAGAGTATGGGATGCATGAGTGATTCTATTGAGGGATAATGTGATCAATACAAAGTATGAACCTTTGTCTTTCAAACAATACACTTTTGGATTGTTAGATACCTTTGCATGGTTAACGTCGTTAACATAAACACAATAGGTTTCAGACACTGACTGAAATCTGTCAATTATTTGGCTGGATATGTAATATTTTGAATATGGAATGATTGATTCATTTGCGTATATCTAGGTAATGCAAGCATAAAAACAGATAACACTTGGCCCCGCACTTGGCACATAGTTAAAACACACGCTTATCTCTGTTTGACACTCTTTGTTAGATCTGAATTCCTCAATACAAACAAGAAGGGACCATCTCAAATACGCTTTTATTTAGCAAAATCCGCAATAATATAAACACAACACCAAAAGTAAGTCCCCCCTAAACAATTCGTCATAACATCGTATAAGATAAAACATTTTACCAATAAAACTTAGTTAGAAATAATCCTGTGACTGTTTTCTAAGTGATGTTTGAAAATGAAAGATTTCCATTACTTCATGGCTGAATGAGCTCAAATGGAAGACAAAAACTGCCCTTCTCAAAAGTCACAAAAGTGTATGAATTGCTTCTCACTAATGGAAAAGTACCTGTGGCTGAGCAAAATTTACTGTAATGTGTAATCAATTCATGATCATTCAGCCATGTAAATCCCATTCTTGGCTCAGATATTAGCATAGTGAGTTGTGACTTTTGAGAAGGGCAGTTTTTGTCTTATTTTTGAGCTTATTCAGCCATGAAGTCATGGACATCTTTCATTTTCAAACACCACTTAGGAAACAGTCATAAGATTATTTCTAACCAAGTTGTATTGGTAAAATGTTTTATCTTACGATGTTATGACGAATTGTTTAGGGGGGGACTTACTTTTGGTGTTGTGTTTAGCTTAGAAAACAACAAAGGATAAACAACAATGGAGGGATTATAATTTAGTAAATTGTTGTGGGATGTAAAGCAATAATAGTGGGGATTTCAAGAGGAGCTGTTCATAAAATTTCCTCAAACCATTGAAATTATGTGACGATTACTTTAACAATACATATCGAGTAGCTTTAAAGATAATAGTAATAAGAGAGGTTGTGGCAGCCATCTTGGATTGATACATTCATGTATTTCTTCATTTTGACTATCACAATATCTATATAAAATGTTGGTTTTTGCTTAAACAAAGTATAGTATTGTACACAATTTTAAACCACCCATATCAGTACTGATCATGACAGAAGGTTTATACTGATGAAAGAAGAGATACGAAATATTTTAAAAACAGTATGCCGTTTACAATATGTTTCTACTGAAATATGTATAGGTCAATTAATTTGTGGTTTGACTACGATATCTGTGTATTAACTTATAAATAATAATAGTAATATATAACACTAATAATTTCTATATATAGCCTGAGCTCAAAAAGTACAAACATGTACTACTATTGCTTAAACAAAGTATAGTATTGTACATAATTTTAAATCACCCATTTCAGTACTGATCATGACATGATGACGGAAGGTTTATACTACTGATGAAAGAAGAGATACGAACTATTTAAAAACAGTATACAATATACAATATTTTTCTACTGAAATATGTATAGGTCAATTAATTTATGGTTTGACTACGATATTTGTGTATTAATTTATAAATAATAATAGTAATATATAACACTAATAATATCTACATAGCCTGAGCTCAAAAAGTACAAACATGTACTACTATTACTAGTGAATATACAAATTAAGCGACGACATCCGCTATGAATATAGCTGCTGCAAGTAGGTTGTGATTTTTCTTTTTAATTGGCTAATGCTCGTAGCATTTTTTTTATATCATTTGGTAAACTATTCCATACCTTTGGCCCTGTGATCAATAGCCCCTTTGTCTTATGTATACCTAATTGGTAATTATCTTTATTACTTGTGTTATAAGTATGAACATCTCTGTGGTTCGTGAAAATACCGATGAATGATTTCGGTAGCATTCCATGTTTGTACTTAAACATAAATATAGCTACTTCTTTCTTAAACATGTTAAAAACATTTAGCGCTTTATATATTCGATAAAGGTTTTGATACGCTTAGGTTTGATAATTAATTATTGATACTTAATTAATCATTAATGAATCATAATAAATAATCACTTATTAATTTATCCATTACTTAATTAGTTGTTTTTGCCCCTGGTTGACTTTGATGTGATAAGTCTATTCTTAATTAGATACAAATTATTCCTATTTGGGACCTTTAACTCACATGTTCAGGCGAGTTTGCTTATGTAAATAATCATGAACAATATAACTATGACTCTATGTTATAAAAAAAACAGATCTTGAATCTTGATTTCATGAAGATTTAAGATACTCTTCCTTTATTTCTGCTTGCATTCAAACTCAAGCCCCTCTAAGCGATGTTTGTGTTTTAACACTCTTCTTGTTTGCAAACGATACTCTTGAGGAACATTACCCCATAATAATATGCCGTAGTTGAGATGGCATAAGACCATGAATAGTAATACCTTAAAACTTTGCTTCTCGCACACGAACAAGTTTGGTCCCATCAAGATAAATGATGCGTTGATCATAATCAAGATACATTTTGTGTTGATCATCTATATTCCTTGTTTGATAAAGATGTTACAAAAATATTCTTTAAAAACTGAATTTTTCGTGGCCTAAGTGCATTACATGATTATTTGTTGTTTACAAGATCGTGATATGTGCATTGTAATATTATTATTCACTAGCAACCAGAAGTCATTGGACACTTGGTTATGGTCCCGGTTATGGTGTCAAAATCATCCCAGATATTACGTGTGGACTGTAATATTTCACTATGAGTTGAGCAATTGTGTAGCTGAATCTCTTCTAATTAATCAATTCATGTTTCCTGCAACATCTGCTCATTCCACTCCATGAAATTGAAGAAAATATGTGCCTATGTTGAATCCCCATACAAATTTTCCATTGAAAATAGCTCATGACTAATTCATCAAGCTCATTATAGCCTATACAGCGTGTCCCAAAAAACTGGGTTCAAAAGTTTGCGAGCTTGTACCGAAATAAGTAGGAATTGTGGATAGTTTATAATTAAGGATATCAAACAAAATATACCTGATCGTAATTGGATAAATTTGGAGACCAATCCAATGTAAACTTTTTGAAATACAAAGATTTAAATAGAGCGTGGTCAGAACCCATTTGTCCCGATTTAAGGAATAAACCATCCGTGCGTTGCATGAAACTGCATGTGCGCTATCCGATGTGCAGTATTCCCGGCATGGGGTTTTAATATTCTCAGAAGAACTTAACAATAACTCGGACTATAACAAAGAACATTTTTGTTAATGTTTATGTAAATAATGAACTCGTACTATTGGTATATAACCAAGATGATTTTATTATTTACTGCCCAAGTCTTTGTAAAGAATTAATGCAAAGGCAAAACATTGACGAAATCACAACAATGTGCAATTGCAACACATCGGGGTGTTCCTTGAAAAGTGGGACAAATGGGTTTTGACCACGCTCTATTAAAATCTTTGTATTTCAAAAAGTTTATATTGGATTAATTACAGATTTTAACCAATTAAGGTCATGTATATTTTGTTTAATATCCCTAAATATAAACTATTTATGTTTCCTACTTTTTTAGGTGTAAGCTCGCAAACTTTTGAACCCAGTTTTTTTGGGACACGCTGTACAATATAATGGGAGGTAGTGTGTCAATTTTGACTTCCTGTCAAAATAACCTTCGCAATTGTTTGTCTATGGATCCACTGAAGTGAAACTAATCCCAAAATTGGCCCTCATATTTAACCTTTCCAAGATATTGAGAATTTACCTTTTTATTTTTTTAAATGGAACATTTGGGATTAGTATATTTTTATAATTGTATTACATGTATGAACTTACACCTAAAAGGATTAAGAAAAATCAGCCCTCTTTGTACAAGAAAACGTCGATTCAAAAATGCTCGTACAGCCGCGACGAGCATTTTACGTCCGACAGTATCCCCCTGCAGTACGCTTGATACATAACGCGAACCATATTTGCATAGAAGGCGTTTTTCAATTGAATAGCGATGATATTGTTTTAATCAAGTTTTGCTGTGTTTTTGTTAGTAGAAACAACAATAATGGCAATTTTTGATGTTCATCTTGAATTCTGAAGTAAATTTTTAAACATTTAAAATTGTCAACACCACTTAAAGGTATATTATGTGATCTTTCCAGGGAACGCCCTCAACATCGAAAAAAAAATTAAAAGTAGATTTTCTTGCAGATTTACATTTCTGATCATAAATCGTACATACATTCCAAGTTACAGGGCGATACGATTCTTAATTACTTCAAAATCATGATTTTAGAGTTAAAATAAACTGTCGGATAACTCCGACAGTTTATATTTTTACTCTAAATTCACTCTAAAACCATGATTTTGAGGTAATTAGGAATCGTATCGCTCTGTAACTTGGAATGTATGTATGATTTATGATCAGAAATGTAAATCTGCAGGAAAATCTACTTTCTAAAAAAAGTAGTGAATAGAGGGCGCTATCTGGAAAAGATCACATAATATGCCTTTAATGTCCCTTAAACTTTTATTTAACACCATGACTTATTATTATAATGGAAACCATCCAAATTCCCTATACATTCTCATTGCACCCACAGGAACTGGGCATACAACAAAGTAATAATCATTTCATCATTACTTAGTATTATTTACAAAGCTAATTTTACTCTTAAATTAACTAAATATATCAAAGAGAATATTTTAATTCACTGAATATTTGTTAATAAGTGTTTTCCTTATAAAATAATGTCTGAAAAATATCTCAAATTTGTTTAAACAAATGTATAAGAACTTATCATCAATTTGCGAATCAAGAATTACCAAAAAGCTAACACAGTAGTTCAATAGGTTCCCAGTGTTTTCTGTAAATGTGTAGCATGCAAGGTGTTCAATGACTTTTTGTTGCTAGTGTACCATCTAAATTTTCGCTATGAAGTCAGCTTGATATAAGTAGCTTGTGTGAAAGACAATACCAATTAAGGTATTCCGTTTCTCATTCAATCAATACTTTAAACCCAGGAAATCATAAAAACAATACATTATAATATGGGACCAGAATTTGAAAGCTGACTCGACCCTTTCACACCGGTGTAGCAGGAATCAGAGCCCCCCCCCCCCCCCCCCCACCTCAGAGCAATGGACCATTGCTTCTTTCATACGAATATAGTGTACATGTTACACTCTTCGCCTTTGCAGTATGGGGCACGCTTGACCTCCCATTTCACCCATTTACCATCGCCAACGTAAGCTTGGAACAACGACTTCACCGTTTCATCTTCAAAATTCGGATCGCTTTTCAAGAACTTGTCACTTATGTTGAATGTTAAAGTTCCACCTACAATAAAAACAAAATGACAGACTTCGGTATTGCGACTGTGATGGTTTTGTTTAGCGGGATTGGTTGTGTAGAGTTATGCTGAAAAAGTTATAGTCTTTGTTGGCAAATTAATGTCCGTTTGGAAAAAATGAAACAGTACACAGCAGCAAAGAAAGCCCCATTATACCATAGCATAATGTGGTTTCCTTACCTATCTTCAGTATTCTAAAGCCCCATTCTACCATAGCGCTAGCATAATGTGGTCTCCTTACTTATCTTCAGTATTCTAAAGCCCCATTCTACCATAGCATAACGTGGTCTCCTTACCTATCTTTAGTATTCTAAAGCCCCATTCTACCATAGCATAATGTGGTCTCCTTACCTATCTTCAGTATTCTAAAGCCCCATAGCATAATGTGGTCTCCTTACCTATCTTCAGTATTCTATATGCCACATTCTACCATATCATAATGTGGTCTCCTTACCTATCTTCAGTATTCTAAAGCCCCATTCTACCATAGCATAATGTGGTTTCCTTACTTATCTTCAGTATTCTAAAGCCCCATTCTACCATACATGTAGCATAATGTGGTCTCCTTACCTATCTTCAGTATTCTAAAGCCCCATTCTACCAAAGCATAATGGGGTCTCCTTACCTATCTTCAGTATTCTAAATAATTAAACTCTAATCGTGTGGGATTTAACTGTGAAAGAGCAAAATAATTCCGGCTATTCCCTCCCACTCGCTACAGAGTGACTTGAAAACACCGCTCTTTAACAGAGTGAATTGATATCCAATCAGGAACGCCAAATTTGTTTCGCGCTGCTGGGGAGAGAGATCGACATGGCCCGGATGTAACTGTAGAAGAGAAGCTCAAGGAAAGGCATTTATCGCTCTTTCTTGAGAGTTAACTTCGCTCAAAAAGATTGATCACTCAGTTGTAGAGAGTGCAATGTCACTATTTTAGAGTGGTTTTCACTCTCTCATAATAGATTGTAAGTCACCTTTGGAAACTTATGATTTCCTTACCTTTCTTCAGCATTCTTGTAACTTCAGGCATGCAATCCAGGGTAATGTGACCTTGGAACACAGATCCAGATATAAATATAGTATCATAGGTAGCTGAAATTGATCGACGAAAAATACAATACTTTTATGGCAATTAGTTTGCACCATAGACAATAGAAGAGATAAACCAGGATTTTTGTCAACAACCCTAAATAGGGTTTTTGACAAAAAACCTGGTTTAGTTTTTCGATCGAAAAACCAGGTTTATCAAATCAAATCAAAAAACCAAGTTTATCGATTCGATTGTCACAGTTTTTCGAGAAAAAACAGGTTTATCGACCGATAAACCAGGTTTATCAAAAACTATGACAATCGAATCGAAAAACCATGTTTAAACCATGTTTATTAAATCGAAAAACCATGTTTATCAAATCGAAAAACCATGTTTATTCTCGATTGTTATAGTTTTTTTCTCGACCGATAAACTTGATTATTCAAGAAAAATCAACGATGACAATCAACGATAAACTTGGTTTTTCGATTTGATAAACTTTTTCGATTCGATTGTCATAGTTTTTGATAAACCTGGTTTATCAGTCGAGAAACCTGTTTTTTTTTAAGAGAGAAAACTATATATGCTTAGGCCCAGTGGCGTAGCTAGGAATTTTTCAGGGGGGGGGGGGGGGAGGTGGGGTTGGGGAGGGGGGGGGGGGGTCAAGATTTCTAAAATTTTCGTAAAAGGTTGCCCCAAATTGTTTCCCAGTCAGTCACCTCGTGATTTTCACGTAATGTAAGTGGGGTGGGGGGGGGGGGGGGGGGGGGGTGGGGTGGGGGGGGGGGGGGGCGGGGGCACAAAGTGGGGCAGGGGCACAAAGGGGGGAGGGGCACTGCAAAAGGTCAGTATATATTGTACATTAATTTCGGCAAAAGATTCATCTGGTTTCACACCACTAAATAACGTCTGGCCCTACCCCCTTTGAGGCAAAAGTCCAAAACCGGCCCGTTTCTACGCCGAAACGGGAGACCTATTGTAAATTACAGTTTAAAATTAGGGTATTTACTACATTTTATGGCGAAATTAATATAGTGTGAATTTTGACAGATACATCAGCGTTCTTCAGGTCCAAACAAATTGATGCAATGATGATTTTTTAATATTTTAACAGAGACATTTGTGTTCAGGTCATTTCCGGTATCTGACGCAATAATCTTAATCAACAATTGCGTGTGACCAAGGAAAACTCAACTCGTACTTTTTGAAAAGGCTCTAGCTCAAAATTATGCCGGTTACCCCCCATATATGAGTTGTTGAGTTAGTAGTCATGGCTTTCATCTTCAAGTTGAAACCAAATTTCAAGTTACCAGTTTCTTATAACGTCGAGAAATATCCATTTTAAAATTGTGCATTTCACGTGTAACCCTATGGGAGATGTATTTGGTGGTGTGCAACCATCTAGTCAAGGGAATAAAAAATACCCCCTTTTCCACGCGAATTTCAGTGTACAGAACATTAATCACAAACCTAAACGAAGAAAATTGATTGGTGCATTTTAAAATGTGCTATAGCATAGTGCGATGCGCAGTGTAAGAGATTGGGTTCGTGCACACGATTTTGTTGTGGTTTTTAAGATCTTTCAATACATTTAAATTCAGATGTGGTGGACTTAATTAACCTCCAAGTTTATTTTCGAGCAATTTTAGTAATAAAAATGCTGCAATTTTTATCCGATTTTTGGCATATTCTAAGCAAGACAATAGCAAAAGATTTATGATTTCTCCATGCAAATTCCCTTAACAATCACCGACCAAACTTCATAGTACAGAACAATACAGGCGTTATCTACCGAATGAATATACTGTGTTATGGTATAGTTCTAATATATTCATATTTAAAGTTTAAAGCATTCAGCCACCACGAGACTTTGCAAATAATCTAGCCGAAATGAACTGCGTATTGGGGGTGCGTATAAATAGCCGTGCGCATTTTACACACGATTGGCGGGCACACAGCGGCGTGCGGTTGTACTATTTTGGTGAATTTTCAAAAGTTTTCAAATTTTTCATTTACAAAATTTCAATATAATTTTGTTACATTTAATTTTGATTAAAATCTGAAATTCGAAGAAAAATGGGTTGATCGGGTCTGTAAAAGTTTGGTTCTTTTTCGTCACCTAATAAACAGAATAATGATTTTGTTTGCGTGTGTTTTAAGACTTAGAGTACTTGCCATCCTCAACGCTGTTTCTCTTGTCTGGGCTCACAATGTCAACGATGTAATTCTGGTAGATCTTAAGAGATTTTGCAAGTTCTAGCATCCCTACTGACGGATCGAGAGCATCTATGTTGTTCACTGGCGTAACAACAGGGGGGGATGGGGGGGATATATCCCCCCCAGATTTTTACCTGGGGGGGATGCCTAATGTAATCATCCCCCCCAGATTTTTCATAACCAATAATTTTAAAAGTGACGTATTTAAACAAATAGGTGGGCGTAAAGATTCACACACTGCACACTGGACACAACCACACTGGGACATTCAATTCATTCATTGCAGTTTGGATTTTATCATTTTAAAATGAAAACAATGACGACAGCGATTTACAAATTGCTATCAATCAAGGAATGCATGACCAGGCGCGGATACAGGGGGGGGGGCCCGACGGGCCCGGGCCCCCCCCCCCCCCCAACCAAAAAAAAAAAGGGAAAAAAAGGAAGAAGAAAAGAAAAAAAAAGGGGGGAAAAGGGGGAAAAAAAGGGGAAAAGAAAGAGAGGAAGAGGGGGGGGGGGGGGGGGGGGCACATCACCCCTCAGACTCCCCCTGTTCGAGCTTTTAAACAATCTATACTTAAATTCAGAAAAAATCAGTATATACGTCGTATGCTCTACTTCTTTCTTGCATTGATAACAAATATATATTGATTGGAAATGAAGAGGTGGCTTTTTGATAAAATGTTGGTCAAAAGTATACACCAGATCGCACCAAATGAGTTCGAAACTTGACAAATTTTCTACTTCTGAGGGGGGCACTTCCCCCCTCAGACTCCCCCCTGTTCGACCTTTCAAATCATCTATACTTAAATCAAAAATATATCAGTATAATATGCTCAACTTCTTTCGTGCATTGATAAAAAAATAATATATTTATTGGAAATGAAGAGGTGGCTTTTTGATAAAATGTTGATCAAAAGTATACACCAGATCGCACCAAATGAGTTCGGAAATTGAAAATTTTTCTACTTCTGAGGGGGCACTTCCCCCCTCAGACTCCCCCCTGTTCGACCTTTCAAATCATCTATACTTAAATCAAAAATATATCAGTATAATATGCTCAACTTCTTTCGTGCATTGATAAAAAAATAATATATTTATTGGAAATGAAGAGGTGGCTTTTTGATAAAATGTTGATCAAAAGTATACACCAGATCGCACCAAATGAGTTCGGAAATTGAAAATTTTTCTACTTCAAAGGGGGGCACATCCCCCCTCAGACACCCCCCTGTCCGAGCATAGCTCGGAGGGCGGTGCTGCGCACCGCTTGGATGGTACCGGCAATTTTTTTGGGCCCCCCCTAAAATTTTCCTGGATCCGCCTGAATTTTTGGGCTACAAAATGAGCCCAATCTGTAAAAAGTGTATTATTTGGGTTACAAAAGGCGGGCAATAGTTTTACGAGCGTAGCGAGTAAAAAAATATTTTGAGGTTAAAAAAGTCTCACTCTGAACATTACTCTGAACTTGACAGCCCTGCCGTATTTGAGTCTGATAATTTTCATCCCCCCCACTCAAAAAAAGTAGTTACGCCCCTGATGTTGTTATATCCAAGTTTATGTAGCTTTAATTAATAAAAAAAATACAAGAAAACGTTATTGTAATTATATAGTAAATGTTTTAAAAGGTACACCTTTTCACTTAATTGTTTAATTATTTATTTATTTATTTAACTGATTATTTGACTGATTATTTGATTGATTCAAGGCGTTTTTATAAAGAATTGATTGATTGATATGCATTCATTATTTATTAGTTGATTTTGTTTGTTATTTGTTTGTTTATTTATATATTTCAATTTTTATGTCAACATAAATTCATACAACATGGTCATAGAAAGATCAAGAATAGCTTAAATACTGGTCTGGTATATGGTAACAGTTTTTACGAAAAGATATATTGCTTCCCGGACACTAAATCGAACTCCCTAGCATGTATAGTATTTCAAGGATCCGTATCCTGGACCCGGGCTGAGCTGGTATTACTTGGGTGAATAGGACATTGGATCGGACCATGGCCTAGTTTAATCCCGGAGTTTAATGACCAACTTCCAGACAATGCCTTTGGTTTAAACTACAGAGAGTTTCCACCTGGGATTTCCAACTCATTATGATTTAGGCTACATGTAGTAGATCATCAACCAAAATGGACAACTGATCTGGGATTTTCCTTTTCCTTTTTTGTGTATTGATATTGTATGTGTTATGATGCTAATAAAGTGATGTGAAATAAATATCAGCCGCAATGGTATAGTAATAAAATATATTTAAAAAAAACACACAAAAAAACACAACAAAACGCATACGTGTTGGTAGAAAAGACATTTATTTGCCTGTTATTTCTGCTTAGTGAGTCCTTATTTTAAGAGTCAAAGACACTTGAAGGTTGAAGATCCTATGGAATTTATTGGCCAAACCTCGGCGCTATTGTAATAGTCTAAGGGATTTTCTGATATGTATTTATGCCTGAAATCAACCAAATCGGCAGTCATCGAAATGAAGCTCTTAGGTGCCATCCATGCATTGGTGTGGATATAGCCATCAGTGGTGTTGAAAATTTTAAATGTTTAAAATTTTACTTCAGAATTCAAGATGAACATAAAAAATTGCCATTATTGTTGTTTCTACTAACAAAAACACAGCAAAACTTGATTAAAACAATATCATCACTATTTATTGAAAAACGCCCTCTATGCAAATATGGTTCGCGGTATGTATCATGCGTACTGCAGGGGGATATTGTCGGACGTAAAATGCTCGTCCCGGCTGTACGAGCATTTTGAATCGACGTTTTCTTGTACAAAGAGGGCTGATTTTTCTTAATCCTTATAGGTGTAAGTTCAATAGTTCATACATGTAATACAATTATAAAAATATACTAATCCTAGTTTTTATCATAATTGAGGGCGCAGCCTCCAACACATCTCTTAGTGTCCCTTTAATTGCTGTGTGAATGATGTCAATTAAAAATTTAAAAACCTTGTCCACATTGAACAGGCTGAGACGGTCATCTGTATAAGCATTACCTGCTGTCCTGCGCATCCACTTCCGGCGGCACAATCAAGGATTCTTGCATCTTTGTTGGGTTGTAACTTTGCGACCACTTGAGCAAGAGCATGCATTCCTATGTCTCTGTACTGTATAACGTCCACCAACTGAGAAAGATAAGTTTTCGAAGTTAATGCACTTGGCACTAAGCGTTCTTACACCGCTCGTGTTATTATGGTCTCATTACGCTACAAGGCCCGCTTAGCAGCGTTATTGGTGCCCTAAAAACCGGCAACAAATTTAAATATTCGCCTTCCATCAAAGCTGGTTGCTATATGACATAATTCTCGTGTGCAACCAACCGGCTGTATCGCAACGCCCATTGAGTAGTTTAAACGCATGAGCGTGGATGTAATTTGCAACATAATGGAAACTCACCCATGCAGTTAGCAAGTATCGCTCATACACGCCCCGAATTTAAATATACAACCAGGCAATCCTCTCGTACAATGTAGTAATTGATAACAATAGGTTTACCAGACCGAATTAATAGCGCTCCTAAGAGGGCAATATATGTCATGAGGTGTGGCCGAGCGGGATAAGTGCACGACTCATAAACATAAGGTGGAATAATAACGTGCCTTGTGCATTTAAACTAACGACCTAAATCACAAAGGTGGCTTAACTTTCAACCTAGATTAGTAAGTGATTTAAGCCACGATTCTGGCCGTGAATTATTCACAAAGGTAGCTTTATTAAAGTTAGGCCAGGTTTAAATAGTGCTAAACCAGGTTTAACTTTAAGCTAGAAAGGTAGTTAAAGGGATATTATGTGATCTTTTCCAGGGGACGTCCTCAATCCTCGAGAAAAAAAATGGAAGCAGATTTTCTTGCAGATTTACTTTTCTGATCATTCCAAGTTACAGAGCAATACCGTGATTCCTAATAACCTCAAAATCATAGTTTTAGAGTGAATTTAGAGTAAAATTTGAAAAAATAAATTGTACCGCTCGGTACAATCTATTTTCAAACCATGATTTTGAAGTTATTAGGAATCATATCGATCTGTAACTTAGAAGATCTTTATGATTTATGATCAAAAATGCAAATCTGCAATAAAATCTGAGTGCTTTCATAGTAAAAATCAATGATAGAGCTAAGAGGGCGCTACTTGGAAAATATAACATAATATGTCTTTAAAGCGTAGATTAACTGTCCTAGACAAAGTTTTAAGATGGTTTGATGTACTGGGTTTCTTGGAAATGTTTCTGACAACTGGGATACTGGGATGAATTATAAGAGAGCCGTCAGGGTCATAGAAATAGCTATCAATAAGCCAATCTGTTCAAAAAACAGTTCCGATTGGAACCCGTTTATATGCGTATGCCGTCACAGTCAAAGACCACAAACAGGATGGGGTTTTAAAAGGTGTATATTAATTTCAAAGAGGCCTTTAATATTTTAGAAAACTGTAAAGGTAGTTTTACTATAGGTTATTTTTATGGGAGCAATAGTCTTCTCCGTATACCTTTTCCCTTTTCTTTGCGGGTTTCTTTGTCACTCTATGAACGACACAACACTCTGGCCTGCGACGCTGTGGAGTATGTACCGATAGAGGGCTCACTCACTGTGACCGCTCCCCATCAGACGATGGTGGACACGAACGGCCGTAAATTTTGAATTTCCGTTGGTTTCAATGTAACAATGGATTTTGATCAGTGGCGTAACAGCCGGGGGCAATTTCGCAGTACAAAAAGCACAACAGTCAACAAATTGTTGACTGTTGTGTTTTTTTTGTACTGCGAAATTTTGTGACCGTGCGAAATTTGTTGTCAAATATTTGTTGTCAAATATTTAAATAAACAAAATTTAAAAAAAACACCAAACAATCACTAACCTTGTTGTATTCCTGCGCATTTTCGTTGTAAAACTCTGAAACCTGCTCACTTGTGCCATCTCTTCCAACTTGTACCAATCCACCTCGAATCTTGGTTCTTAGATCAGTAGAGTTTGGATCTGCGCTCATATTGATATGATGATTAAGGTCCGAGATTGCTAAAACAGTCCTGTAATGCCTACCAGTGCAGCATTCAATAATGATATACACCTTGATATAACATTCAGCGTTTCCTATAGGCCCTATACAAAAACACACACCAATGCACACATTTAGGCCCGTATTCTGACTAAACAAAATTCTAGAAAATCGGTTTTACAACATTCGTCTAACTCGTCAAGGTAAACTTCTGCATCGATTTTCGCATTCTCGTAGAGAATCTTGTGGTTAGTGCGTTCAAAAATTAGTGCCCGCCTGGTGGACGGATCCGACTCGAAGCTAAAAATAGTACTGTGTCCTATCCATGCTCTCGGTCCCATACTATATACATACACACGGTACCCATAGAAATGTACAGACAAGAATTAAGACAATATGATTATGTATATGGTATGCTCATTAAATTACACAATATAGAATGTTAAAACTGATTAAAATTGACCAAAATAATATATGTTCAATGAAAATTGAAAAAAGCACATTAATGATGTGACTACTTAAAAAGGTTAAACAAATATTTCGTTAACTAGAGGTCTTATGACTCAAGTCGTCCTCCTTTTAATTGGCATTACGCTACAAGGCCGCTTAGCAGCGCTATAAATTGTTGCCCTAAAAACTGGCAACAAATTTAAATATTCGCCTTCCATCAAAGCTGGTTGCTATAAATGACATAATTCTCGTTTGCAACCAACCGCCTGTATTGCAATGCCCATTGAGTAGTTTAAACTCTTGAGCATGGATGTAATTTGCAACATAATGGAAACTCACCCGTGCAGTTAGCAAGAACTGCTCGAATTTAAATATACGACAGGGTAATCCTCTCGTAGTAATTGATAACAATAGGTTTACTAGACCGAATTAATAGCGAGCAATTTATGTCATGCAGAAAACAAGTGGTCAGATTAGGGTTAGAAATAGGGTTAGGGTTAGGTTTATGGTTATAATTGGTCAGAAAACAAGTGGTCAGATATTGGTGGTCAGGTTATGAACACCCGTTAATGGCAAATCAATTTCAAACAAGTTTATCAATCTCACGTTTGTTCCCCATATCCTAAGAACCAAGTGACGACTTTGAAAAGTCAACATTTTGTCGAGAAGATGGGAATAATTATTTAACGTGCCTATACCTTGTTACTGCCACAGAATAAATATCAGTTACTTTGTCTCAACGCAGAAATATGCAGCAGAATATATCACACAAATCAGTACGTATTTCCTCATCAGACTTACGATATCATAATAATGTCCCTGATGCTTTTATACTGGAACGCCTGATGTATAGGCCCTACTAGTAAGGCCAACCAAAATAAATAGTTGTGTTGCCCTCAGCGACCGACCCTAAAATCGTAAAAACTAGGGTTGCTTTTTTCTTTTCTTTTTTCAATTTGATCTTTGAGTGTCTAAATGTTACTATTTCTTGCTTAAAATGAATAAGTAAGCTTAACTTGTTAAATTGACTTGTGCCTACACCAATTTTTTACGAATCTCATTTCAAGCAGCTTAATTGGTGCTAAGCATAGATGAAAGGAACCGACAATTTGGAACCCGGTAGTATATTTTTAACGGAATAAATTGTATTGGAAACTGGAAACCAATGCTTAGCACCATGCTGCCGGAAACTGGATTCATTTTTTACTCAACAAAAACCATTTATTTTTCAGCCAAGAAAAAAAGAAAGAAAAAAGGATTTCCGACCGACCCGATTTTAAAATTTGAGCACTTGAGGGCAACACAACTATTTTTTGTTGGCCTAATGGTGTCAAGTGGGTGCAGTCAGTCCAATGACATGCCGCAAAATTGCCCAACATATATAAATACTGCTTGCTGGGTACAATCCACCCAGTAGCCCGGAACACTTAATGAACACATGAAAGGCGTTCTGCGGGTGTTTAAAATCTGTTAACATTTGAACACATCAAAAGCGTTCTGGGTGTGTTCTATTTCAGAACACTTATTTAATGAACACATGATGAAACGCGTTCAGCGGGTATTCTTGAAAATCTGTTACATTTGAACACATCAAACGCATTATGGATGTGTTAAATGTATGCGTCCGATGTGTTCTGCAAACTTTGCAGTGTAAGTAATAATAAACAAGTTGTTACCACGATTATTGAAGAAAGAGCCGTAGGCGAACTTGTATTGTCTCTGATTATTACATTCTTTATTGTTGCCTTTTAGTACTAATGCATTAGTTACATTTTAGTTGAATTGTATGTAATTTTTCAATAAAATACGTTATTTGTTGATGTATCATGTAATTGTTTTCAACAAATCATCATCCAGAAAAACAAATATCGAAAACCCGATTAATTCTCGACGTGTAGTATTCCTCCTATATTGAATTACGAGTCCGCTTATACCTGAACAGAACTGTGGTCCATAAAATGAATTTGCGCACTCTATTTTCAAGACTAGTGTCTCGCCCACTACGAAAACCCTATTGTATATTTCACGAACATAAATTATGCTAATGAGCTCATTAAATGACGTCACTCACATCATTGGGTTTTGCCGATGATTGAAATACGTTGATTGAAATTCTAGGTCGAGTAAAATGATGTTCTTATTTGTTGTCTGTGAGCTTTTCTGATTTTTTTCCCGTATTGGAGTATTTTTTTATTGAAAATAGACAGTTCAAATTAAACGTTGGTTCCAAGTTCAAGTAACAGCACATGTATTAAAGGCGACAGCAAAGGCAATATGCAAGCAACATTTGAGAAAAAACGATGCCCGACTTTGCAAGAAAGTGTACGGGGAAGTGTACGAGTGAACATGACAAACCAAAACATCCTAGTAATAATCATCTCCGTGGCGCAATTGGTTAGCGCGTTCGGCTGTTAACCGAAAGGTTGGTGGTTCGAGTCCAGCCGGGGGCGTTGTTACTTTTTGCATTTAATGCAGATCGACAAATCACAGTAAAAATATATTGACAAAATCACAGACCACTTACACAAAAATCGCATCTGCGCATGCTCCTGTCGCGATCGAAATCTACCACGCAAGCAATGAGAGAGTTTTCATAGTGTCGCCCCACCCAACTCTGCCCTCAACTCCGCCCTTACTATCCATATGAATAATGTATATGTTGTTGTTTTTGAATCACATTACTAATTGAGAGGGGGTATGCAACACATGTCATGTGATGAACTTTCAATCATCTTTAAGTTAAATTAGATAAAACCAACCTATCAATTACCCCAGAGACAAGAAAGTTGATGTCATACCATTGGTTAAAAGTCCGCCGTACGATTTACATTATTCATCACCTTTTGTATGAATATGCATATTCGATCACAAGTCCCGCCTCCAAAATTTAACAAAGCTATTATAGATGGCGCTATTTAATAGGACCGTATTGCATCGTTTCAGTGGGTATAGGATGTTATTGTACCGTTTATTAGCGTAGTAAATACTTTTTGGTTGGTATTGACACAAAGACAACATATTCCCCTTAAAATACTTGCATAAAGTATATTTTTGTTTTTTAATTAATAAATAAAAATATAATATAAAAGCTGAATGCAAACTGCTTATCCACAAAAATAGCCTCCTGTGTAAGTAAATGTAATAAATATAAGAGGACCCGACGTTTCGATTCTAACAGAATCTTTATTTAGGGTAAAATAACAGAATACAACATACACAACGTATATTTAGACAGAGGAACAATAGGCAGGAAATGAAAAGAGATAATGTAACACAGTGGGGGTCAAAGTGACAGATGGATGAATAGGGGAAGTTATATCAAACTTGACAGCTGATTAATGAAGTGGATAATGTAATAAAAGGATGACATAGACAAAGGGGAGATTAAAAATAAAATAAATAAAAAGACAATAATAATTCTGACGTGTATGATATTTATTAAACTCAAATTACACATTAGAACAGTGACAATACAAGTTGGCCTACAGCTCTTGCCTCATCCATAAAAATCGAGTGGATAGTTTTGAAGTTAAGGTTTAAATCACCACAACTGGTCAGACACTTAATTTACAGCATGCATCGTTGCTGTTTGTCAACGATAGCCAGTAATGAAGGACATACTAAATACTGATATTATTTGCGGAAATCGTTAAGACTTATATTGATTTATTGACTCCCAAATACATCGCTTGAAGAAATCAATAAATGCCAACGTCTCAGTTGCAAACTTAATGATGATTAGCTGTGATGTCTTTACACACACATTTTCACTGCGTAATCACACACTAGGCAATGATATCCCATAGAAACCCAATTTTAGTGCAACTTTCTATTCGTTAGTTGTGGTCATTTAAACCATCATAACTTCAAAACTATCCACTCGGGTGGGGTAGAAATGTTCGCATTGAATGAATTTCTCAGATATTTGGTACCGATTATTGATTTTAGATCAACCAACCTAAAAGCACACTTGTCTGGAAGGTTTTGTGTTTAAGGTGTACAACAAATCTTCAGTGTTATCATATGACCAAATGACACGTATCTCATCTCAATTTTAGACAGGTTGTGACTTCAACTTGGCATACGATTTTAATCAAAGGACAAGTTTGATATAAATTTGATATTTTGAATTTGATATTTTGCAGGATGTATGAAAACATTTTGGTATTCTTCACTGTTTGCATAATCTTGTTCCTGCCTTATGTTTTGATGCTGATAATGTTAAGACTTCAATCCTCAATGAACAGATTTGTGTGATATAATTGACTTGCATGTAGAACCAAGGAGCTATCATATTGTTAACTATGCCGATAACTCCTTGGTAGAACATAGACTTCTTTCATTGGGGAGGGCGATATCCCTGAAAACACCACCATTCGCTGCACATTATGGCACGTAAGATAGTGTACACTCAGAAAACATAACATTTCAGATTTGACAGCACTCTCAACCATTTGGTACAATGATTCCCTTGCCAAAGTAAACTTATTGTATCAATGGATCAATTTGTCAGATTTTTAAAACAAATTCTCTTGAAAAAAAGTCAATCTCACCACACTGGCATCATCTTTGCCGGATAATTTGTGGAAAACTTCACCATTTTGGTGAAAGATTGTAAAATTTAAACACATCTGTTTTCAATTTGACCAAAGATTTCACATTCCTTTTTGTTTGTGTACTCTTATGCTCCCTTATAATGTTATGCTGTGAAATACATTAAATATAAGTCATTATTATTTATATGGCTTCGCAAACGATACAATAAAACTGTGTATTGAATATTGTGCACCAAAAATATTCCCGGTTTCAAACAATATGTAAAAAATATTGTGCGGCGCAGAAGATGTGTGTGCGAGTATGTACATGCGTGGATGATATGTACAAGTGCATTTTGAGATCTGCATTTCAATTTCGCTGAGTTTAAGGTCAGTTTGGGCTAATTGATTTATTTTTATCAAAATATTGAATAGCTTATTTTTGTGTGATACAAGAATATATTGCACTTCATTTAAAAATATATTGCACCAGTCAAACGACTGATACAATATTTTTCTAGCTCATGCAATATATCCTTGTACCACATTCAAAGCCATTTAATATTTGTTTAACATTGAGTATTATTCATTATATACTCTTTTGATTACAATTACATATACATGTCATCATATCCAGGAGGAGGTAAATGATCTGGATCAGGTTCTCCACTAAATCCGGCATTCGGATTTCTGCTAGGATCTGGATGTGGTGGTCCTATAGGATCAAAACGGGCTCCAGGAGGGATTGCACCTCTGCAACAAAAGAGAAAAAGTAAATATAAAATAGTGCAACAAACTAGCATTCACTAGAGTGTATTTCAGCAAAACATGCATCATGTATGCCAATGTGATAATTCTTCTAGGCATGAAAACACATGCCAGCGCATTACAATCATACAATCAATCTATTGCTCAATAAATGAACTCTGATGTCACACTTATACTTCTTAACTACTTAAGAATAGTTATGTACATCCACAATAACTACCTTGTCTTCTTAGTAACAGCATTTGCAGGAAAGATATTGAAATCACTAATATTTTGAAGACTTCACATAAAATGTGTTGGCATGACAGTGCGCTGATGAAACAAGGAAGTTAGACTTTGGCCAACAAAGTGTCCTTCAACTGTGCTCAATTGCATGGATAGGCCCATAATTCCATGTTCATGTACAATTTTGTTGTTCAGTCAAAGGAGTTCAAAAGATTAGAAGCCTACACACAAAGTTCAAAAAGAAAGACACTGAAGGAGATGGTATTTGTACCTATATTCCTTGGTGATTCTGGTGCCCTTTTCTTCACCATTAAAAAGAGCACTCTGCTGGCAAGCTCTGTCTTTTAAAGAGCATGTTCAGCTCTCTCTAAGCTTGCATAAACTCAAGCGGGAAAGCTATTTGATAGTTTTTAGATGGATATATGCCAATATCAAAAGGCAAGCTCTGGCTTTGGAGTGCCTTTCCTGAAAATGTATACTTCATTCATCTAACACTGTGCAGAGATGTCAGAACGTATCAAATAATCACACTTATCGCATACGTGAGTATAATCCATTGATGAAAGTGCCAACATAATCAAAAACAATTGTTGGCTCTTCAGTGAGTCGATTAACAGAAAAAGCTCTGATTTCACCTCACAGGGTTAAATGTACGGAATACAGTATATATTCATGCTGTTACCTTGGTAGTCTACCAGGCATACCAAGTCCTCCTCCTCCTCCCGGTGGTATTCCACCTCTAGGAAAGTGTCCCCTCATAGGATCCATAAACATACCAGGACCTCCACCACTAAAAGGATCTAAATCACCAACACCAACGGCAAATGGAGAAGAGGGTTCTCCCCTGTAAACAAAACAGATATAGGTTAGATGGATTAAAACAGGTAATTCAGTCTATAAAAGTGAAAGTGGAAAATGGTATATTTTGATTTCAGTGTTACAGATGGTGTTTGTATGGCATAAGTGGAAAGGTTAAATGAGTCCAAAAGATAGTGATACCATACTCTCCAAAATAGTAGACATACTGCTTTGTTTTGTAAACATTGAACAGATTAGAATGTACCAGGCTTCATGACACTTGCATTAAACTCAACCAATTAGCATGTTCTACATTTTCTCAGTCAGATCTTTGATGGAACATAAATAGTCACAACATCACTGATACTGTTTAGATTTTTCAATCAATTTTTGAACATGCCTTGAATGTACACTTCCATCTTCATGCAAGGAATTTTGGAGGTGTTTGTTCATGTTATTGTAATCTGCTCTTAAAAGAGCACCATTAGGGTACAATGTTGATGATTGCTGAGTATGTTTAGCCCTTGATGATGAAACCAGGAGTTCTGGCAACTTTAAATGCAAATGAAAGGTGAATCCTTACCACTCAGGAGGATCATCTCGTCGAGGAGGACGTCTGTTTGGTATTCTTAATGGATCAGCCTCTTGGTCTTGTCTTTGATGCTCTCTCTGTTGAGTTGTAGATCTTTCAGTTGCTGAAGTACTTGATGATGTGGATTGCTTTAGGTCTGTGATAATCTCCTTCTTGAATCTATCTTGTAGGTTTTGCATGTCTTTAAACATACTGTGAGAATGAATACATAATATTCATGAGTTATGTTTCAATTTAAAACCGTGATTTTGTGGGTATCATGTTTGCATTGTAGCAGAATCTATATAGAACCGAAAACTCTTTCCCAAACAATAAGTTTCAAATCTATAATAATCTGAGAAGTTGAAGAACTTAGATTCTCGCAAATTCATTAAGGAGAGGTGTCATTAGAAGAGAATGCAACAGGCATACGGTTATCAATGTTATTGATCTTTTTATCTTCTTTGAGGCTGTTTTGTGAATTCTTGTTTGTTCATAAAGTAATGTCACAATCATCAATTAGTACCATTACATTAGTTTGTTAGTAAGAGTCCATTGGTTTTCCTTGCCTGCTAAAATCGCCCAAATGATCTGCATCAACATACTGCGCTGTCTCTATTGTCATATTGCTCATTTTCTCATCACTCTGCCTCTGATGAAATAAAAATAAAAACAAAACCTTTATATAAAACATACCACTATAATACGAGGGTCTGGTCAATATGTAATGAAAGTGATCATGGTATGGGATGCATGAGTGATTCTATTGAGGGATAGTGTGATCAATACAAAGTATGAATCTTCGTCTTTCAAACTGGATTTTAGATACGTATGTCATTAACATTATAAACAGATTTCGACCACTAACTGAAATCTGTCAATATTTGTCTGGATATGTAATAGGTTGAAATATGGGTCGATTAATACATTTGTATATATCTCCGCAATGCAAGCATATAGAACAGATAACACTTGGTATATAGTTAAAACACACAATAATCTCTGTTTGACACTCTTTTTTAGATCTGAATTCCTCAACACAAACAAGAAGGGACCATCTCAAATACACTTTTATTAAGCAAAATCCGCAACAATAAACCATGGAAAACAACAAAGGATAAAGAACAATGGAGGGATTATAATTAAGAAAATTGTTGTGGGATGTAAAGCAAATAATAGTATACTTGAAAACAAGTTCTTATCCCCCCGCCACAGACCTTATCCAAGTTCTTATCCACTCTTCCCCACCACAGACCTTATCCACCACCCATTTATACCGGTACAATACGGCCTCCCACGACCATCCAATTGTACTTCCAATGGCTTGACACATCATGTACTACATACAAAATATTTCAAATATTGAAGTTCAGATGCATTATAACATATGAAAATCAGTTAAAGGCATATTATGTGATCTTTTCCAGAGAGCGCCCTCTATTCATTATTCTTTTTAGAAAGTAGATTTTCTTGCAGATTTACATTTCTGATCATAAACCATACATACATTCCAAGTTACAGAGCGATACGATTCCTAATTACCTCAAAATCATGGTTTTAGAGTGAATTTAGAGTGAAAATATAAACTGTCGGTGTTATTATTTTCACTCTAAAATCATGATTTTGAAGTAATTAAGAATCGTATCGCCCTATAACTTGGAATGTATGTACGATTTATGATCAGAAATGTAAATCTGCAAGAAAATCTTCTTTCAATTTTTTTTCTCGATGTTGAGGGCGTTCCCTGGAAAGATCACATAATATACCTTTAAAGGATTATAGGTTTACCATAACATGAACAAAAAGAGTATCCGACATTCTGACAACTTTGAGAACATGTGTTGCTTGTTGATCATTTGTAGGTTGATATCTTAGTATGTAAGCATCTGTGTCATCATTCCATCCTGAAGGAAGTAGCTCACTCTTCTTCACAGATCCTACCTGATTGGGCTATAAAAGGAACAGGAAAGTTAAAAGTAAGGTACATTTCCACATACAGTTCAACAAAAATAAGTTCCCCTTTAGATTATGCCTGATATTTTTGAAATGAGTTACTCCACCGAAACGATTTTAGGCACACATTAATGTATGTGTGCACAGCAACACTAGAACGGGGTTATAACTACGCAGGTGTTGAAATGCTTGAATGACCACACATTGAATGGAGGAATACTTCAATTCAAAAGTTACCGTAAATACCGTAAAACAGTTTAATTTCACGGAAACTTAATTTAGTGAATTAGCATTTAGTCAACCATTTGCTGTACGTGTGCACAGCAACACTAGAACAGGGTTATAACTACACAGGTGTTGAAAATTGTTATCATAATTTTCGAAACCGGAAATTTGTATGTCAAACTTTAATTGGTATACCTAGCAGACGACAAAAGTCACCGACATTCTAACTTAAGACGACGTACATCCTTCACTCAGTGACATCCTAAAATGGTTAAATGTGACTTCATGACTTACATACATACATAATCTTTATTTATTCACGATACATAGGTCAACTTTACAGCTGTTTTTCACTGAGGCCGTGATAAAGTCAATATAATTAACATTTTATATAATAACTCTAAAATTACATAATATAACATATTTCTTTAATCTTATAGTATACAGTGTAATAAAACAAGATTACAAAAATTGAATTTTAAGATATCGAAAATTACAACTGACACATTCGTTTAAGACGGTTGATAAATATACTAATATTGGGGGAGACTTGTATATTTTTGTCAAGTTTGTTCCATTCAATGGCACCCCTATAAGAAAAACTGCGTTTTTTATAATTTGTTTTAGGTTTAGGAATAATAGCATTATACTTACTTCTGCGTAAATTGTAATTAATTACGTCATTATACAAAAGTAAATCATTCAAATACGATGGTGCAATATCATTGAGTATTTTATAAGACAAAATATTACAGTTGTATGTTTGTCTACTATCGAGTGGTAACCATTTAAGTTTATTAAGAACTTCAAGACTAGGTGTATCCCAAGCTACTCCACAAATAATACGAGCAGACCTGTTTTGAATAATTTGAAGACGAGATGCTGAAGTTAAGCCACAATTTCCCCATACAATATTACAATACTGTAGATGAGGAAGTACTATGGCACTGAATACAGTTTTAAGAATATCATGTGAAAGAAATGGCTTCGCTCGTTTTAACATGTGTAGACCCTTTAATGCTTTTTTTCGGGTATATTCAATATTTTCATTCCAAGTTAAATTGTTATCAATAATTACACCAAGATGCTTACATTTATCAACTTTAGCTAAATTGTTTCCATTAATTTGTACTGTCAAATTATGATTTTCTACATTTGCTAAACGTTGCCTTGATGAGATCAACATGAACTCTGATTTTGCTACGTTTAAACTGAGTTTATTGACTTGAAGCCAATTTCTTACAGACACAAGGTCTTCATTTATACATTTTATAATATCATCAACTGAGTTAGATGCATAATAAAGAACTGTATCATCTGCATACATGCTAACTTTAGAGTGAGATACACATTTAGGTAAATCATTAATATATACAAGGAAAGCCAGAGGGCCATCGATTGAACCCTGGGGCACTCCACACTGAATTGGCTTAGGGCTTGAGGAAATTCCATCAATACATGTAAATTGAGTATGATTGCTTAAATAACTACAAAACCAATTTATAACATATTTACTAACTCCATATAACTTTAGTTTTTCTAAGAAAATATCATGATTTACAGTATCAAATGCCTTTTTTAAATCTAGCGTACATAATCCAATTATATTACCTTTATCAATTTCATTGTACCAGTCTTCAGTTAAATTAATTAAAGCTGAAGCAGTGGAATATGATGGCCGGAAGCCAGATTGATTTACATGAATCCAATTATTAACATTGAGATAATCATATAGTTGATCAAACACAGCCCTTTCAATAACCTTTGAAATAACAGGTAGAATAGAAATAGGCCTGTAATTACCAGGATCAGCTGGATCTCCCGCCTTAAAAATAGGAGTAACTCTAGCTTTCTTCCAATTATTTGGGAAGGTACATGTAGTAAAAGAATGATTAATTATATGTGTGATGATTGGTGAAATAATTGGTGCTGCTAGTTTTAATAATCTTGACGGGATATTATCACAACCTGTAGCTTTATTATCTGACAACTTAGAGAGATACTTGAAAACAAATTCATGTGTAACAAACTCAAAGTTGAATGTTTTACAGTTGGTATTTGTGTTGTGAGAGAAATTACTACTATGATCATCTGTAGTAATTTTTGATGCAAGTCTAGGCCCTATTTCAGCAAAATAGGTATTCATTGTATTTGCAATATCTATGGGTTTATTTACAGAACCATTTTCTGTATTCAAACAAGTAATGCTGGTGTTTTTACTTTTAGACGGTACTACAAAACGCAGTTGCTCCCAAGTTTTCTTCATATTATTTTTACTCTCAGTTAAACCCTTATTTATAAATTGTTTTTTACTGGTACGGACTAAAATATTACATTTATTCTTGGCATCACGAAAATCTTTCCACTTCATAATGTCATTACCTGAGCGGATGGCTATTAATTTAAGTTTATCTCTGTAACGCATAAGTTGGATGATATCTTTAGTTAACCATGGTGCTAATTTCTTACGTACCCTGTGTCTTTTTAAAGGAACGTGTTTGTCAATGACTTCCAGAAAAAGTGTTTCAAATGAAAGAGCAATTACATTAACATCACCATTCAACATAACTTTATCCCATCTAATTAACCTTAAATCACTTAGAAATGCCTTTTCATCAAACATTGTGTAAGAACGAGATATAGCATACTTATGGTTTTGTTTACAATTACCATGTCCTTGTGACATAATCTTATTTGGATTTGTAACACTTCTAAGTTCTATGTTTAGACTTCCTGCTTTTTTTACTGCTCCAAATTGCATATGTCAAGGAGTGATCACTTATACCAACATGAATAACACCAGAATTTGAAATTTGTGTTGTGTTTGTACAACACATTACATCAATTAAAGTAGCACTTGTTTCAGTAATTCTAGTTGGTTCATCAATTACCTGTTCCAGGTGAAAATCGTTACATATATTATTGAGTCTAACAGTATAACAATGTGGTACTGGTGACAACAAATCAGTTTAAGGGTCATTCTTCAGTAAATGTCACATTTCATGTCCCGACACTTTGATATCCTATATCTGGTAATTTCGTTACACTTGAATACTTCTTTTAGTATATTTCTGTTCATAAACATATTCCCCATCATAATAAAATCATAAAAGGCTGAAGAATTATTTGTTTATATAACATTTGTCAAATGTTTGATGCCAATACCCTACAAACACCTATGTCCCGATGGTTACGCGTAAAATTTCCGATTGCCATATTCATTTTGTGAAGGGGATTTTTTTCATGAAAATACTCATAAACGCTAGTTATTAACAATTTAAACGTATTTCATCCAGCCAATTATGGAATTATATGCCTATTGGAGCTTAATTTACCAGTTTTTGTCGGGAAATTTCTGTCCCGGTGTTTTGCGTCATCTCCGTCACGAACCTTATGCAGCACCATATCATTCGAAATAAAAGGAGAATAGAAACACTGCTTTGACCGTTTGAACTTACCGCAAATATACTTTAACACACGCAAGGTTAGTACGCGCTATTATTTAGCAGTACATCAAAAATTGGGTTGTGTTGAAACATTGTATGTGAATATTTTTATTCAGTGTCATCTCCGAACGCTATAGAATCAATTGAAAATATGTATTCATTGGATTTTTAGGATTACTGGTAAAATAAGAGTAGTGACCACTAATGATACCCGTGAAGTAGACTGCTAGACATACTTTTCCGGCGAAGTTATACCGGCCCAAAACTTAAAATCGTCATCTCCGTCACGTCATTTTCCGTCATCTCCGTCACATTTTCGTTGATTTTCTGTGTGATGGAGATGACCGGGCACCGTGACGGATATGACTTTACATGCAGGTCATCTCCGTCACATGAGTATTTGATACTCATAATCTGTAAAATAATACAGCATTGAACACGATTATCAGTTGTAATTTATAAATTAATAGTGTTCTCATACTAACTTAACTGAAATGTATGTTATCTAAGAGGGTGTCGATGAAAAATAAAGTGACAGTCAACATTTTTACCAAAAATCGCTATTTTGGGGGGTTGTAAACTTTTGCGAAGTTATAAAATCGGTATGTTATACTGAGACACTCAAATATTTGAATTTATTTGAGCAGAATACTCTTTTATTTTATAGTTTGAGACATGAATGGGAATTTCTAGTCTCGAATCATTTATATTTTCTAATGAATTTTTAAACTAAAAACGTGACGGAGATGACTATAGTATGTGACCAACCTGTAAGCATAAGAGAAAAAATCAATTAAATATCCGTAAAGATTGCGCCAAACATGTTTTTAATATGTTACAGATGTTCATCTTTGTGAACAAATATTCAAAGCTAGAAAAATTTGAAATTTAAAACCGAGTTTCTAGAAACTTGAAATGTAACATTTACCGAAGAATGACCCATAAATCACCCATTAATAAATAGTCTTTACCCTCTAATTCAATTGAATGTAATACATGTTCAAGATTGTCAAAAAGATTGATATGTGTACCGGGTGGTCTATACCATACATGTATAATAACAATAAATGGTTTACATTTGTATGGCATAATTTCAACAGTTAAAAGTTCAAGCACGTTAGAAGAAAAATCTTTTCTGACTTTATGTGTACAATTTTGATTAATATATAAAGCTACACCACCCCTTCTGACATTCTCGTTAGCCTCATTGTTTCTATCTCGCCTATATAAATAGAAATTATCTACATTTACATTATTATCACTTATATCATCACTAAGAAAAGTTTCAGTAAGCCCAAAGATATCAATATGATAACTTGTTAACATATGTTGTAGCTCATCAAAGTTTTGTGTAAGGCTACAAATATTTAATTGTGATATAACAATACCTTTTTTTTTAAGCACATTAAACTGATTATTATCTAAAGTCCCAGAATCACTTGAGTGTGGAGTACCATTTAATCCAGTTTTGGAAATTATGTCTTTGGAGGAAAGGGGTTCCAATAAGGGTAAACCGACGTAATCGCCATACGTAAGTTTAGGACCAGTCGACTTAACCCTCTGTTGTTAAGATGGACATTGTCCCAATACAAGTCATAAAGTACTTCGCCTTCTGCGGTAACAAATGAAGGGGCGTTGTCCACAAATGAAATTCTCTCATGAGCTTGGCAGTTCCTAGCAAATGTGGTGTTTAGCTTGTATGCTACATCATTAGCTTCATTGCTGGTGTGTAGCGGACAGAGTTTGGGAAGTACTCCAGACACAATCACATGTGCATTAGGAAATTTGTTAAGCGTGGCGTTGATCAAATCTGTAGCTTGCGCATGACATTCATCAGCGGATTGACGCGATGCACTGTTTGTCCATGCCTGCAAGATGACAATGTCTGGGTTTGTCTCTGTTGAGACTCCACTTCCTATCCGCAAGTTTTAGCAGCTCCTTGTCCTTCTTTAAAAAGGGGAACGTTTAATGTGGATGTCAATTAATTAAATACAGGTCACAACTTATATTATCCCTATCTATAAATTAATATTTCTATTAACATTTGTTATTAAATCTATGAATTTTCTTCCACATCATCATCACTCAGTCACATCAAAACTGTGTCCTTATTTATTAAACTGCCAAAGAAAAATCAAACATATTTCAACCTTGTTTTGTTGTGCTTTATCAATGAGAGAGAAATATGGGTTCCCCTTGATAAATGAGTCCCGTGCCCCGACCGAGAGGATTGCGTGATCAATCATCAGTTGAGTTGCGTGAATGAATAAGCATATTTTAATCATTTACTATGCATGTTCCTAAAAGAGCTTAATTGCAATTAATACCTGTTCCCCTATGCCAATGCATTTGAAGTCATTCTGTATCATATTCCAGTGAAGACAACACACTAAAGCATCATATTGAGATCTTATTTGACTTTCAATACTGGCATACAGCAATTCTAATCCCACAGCACCCGCCATCTTCAGCGAAATAAACAATAATCTCATTAACAACACTTGAGTGGTAATTCTTACGTGGAAGACAACAGTTTGGGTAGTGTTTAGATATCAGTGTGTGTAAGAGGTGTTGAGCTGTTCGGGTCAGAGGTCACAAATTGTAATCACTCACTCAGTTCAGAAAATGTGAGCGATGCAGGACGCAATCATGCCGAATTACGGCAAAAGACGGGACAAATCTGGTCGTATTTCGCGACGACAGTGTTATATATCAGCAGATTTCTGTAGAAGTATTATTGGAGAATTCCTGTGTACATTTTTCTTTATGATAATTGTTTGTGTTGTGGACTTAAAATGGGAAAAATGTGAGGGTACATCGCCGACCGCAACTGATACACAGTGTACCAAGCCCGCAACGAATACGCTGAAGATAGCGTTCACACTTGGTTTCGCAGGTAAGTGAGTGTGTGCATTGGACTGTGGGAATTACACTTGTGACTGCGCTATGTTTACGTGTGTTTGGTTAGCTTTGACAGTGTTCATTGACCGGGAAACACTGTGGGAAAGAGTTTTAAATTCCCTTCAAAGTGTTTTACACGCCTGCAAAGTATTAAAGTGCAAACTTAATTAATAATTAGCTAGGCTTTAAATTCATTGTTGAATTATAATTATTACTAATAATATTAAGGCCCTATCATGCTATTGCTATTTAATTTTAATTCATGAATTTACATTCTAACATAACATACCTAAATAATAATTAATAATATACCTACAGAAATAAAAAATCTTTTATAAACAAGAAAAAAGGTTCATTAACTCTAATAAGGCAGGAACCTTTTTTTGCTTAAATCCTGTCCTTATAAAATTAAAGGTAGATGACCCGATCACATTTTTGTAACACAGAATTATTTCAAACATACGTAGATTTTCATATCATATGAAAGCTTGCATTTTTCTCATATCATACTGAAATTTGACGGCCTAAATAGGTATAATTACGGAGAAATCGATGAAATAACGTTGAATTACCGCGAATGGTGGTAACCACCGATATAGTTTGTGTACTACTCAATGGGTACAGTTCACAGCATCTTGTGCGTCTAAAATAAAAACCATTAGAGCTATGCAACTCAAACTTTGGAACACAACTTTTTTATGGATGACCTATTATGTAGAATAGAAAACTTCAAGTTGAAAATCGGAACATCTACCTTTAAAAGTTGTAAAGAATTTTAAATTGCTAAAACTACAATGATGACTTCTTCAAAGTAAATAATATAAATTCTGTTGGCAATCTGGAAATGTTGATGCGGCTGAAAACAAGTGATACAGGCGGGTAAATGGGAAACTCGAAATGGACTTTCAGGTGCCTTAAACTTAAAGTACTTAATTACTATAGGTAAATTAATAATTGAACGAACATCACGAACGCAGTACAAAAAAAAACGCACCCGGAATTATCATGCAAATGGATATGCGCGCTTCACGCAATGTACGCGATACGCTGCTTAGTTGTGTTCGTTCAATTTTTAATTTACCTATATTAGACTATGCTATCTTAAACTTAATAATTAAAAGAAAACCAGAAGTGAATTGAAGTTGCCAAAAATGGAAAACCAAATTTCCAGTCAAGTTAAACCAAAATCAGATGTGATGATTGAAGTCTCTAGTAATTTCTAGTAGTAATTTAAATTCCACTTTCAAAAACGAGTAAAAGAAACTAGGCCCTGGGCCTACATGTAGCTCAGGTCACATTTAAGAGAAACAAATGTGGAGGGGAAGGTCCGAAGGGGGAAGAAAAAGACCAACAGAAATTGGATACAAATGGGAAATTGTTATTTTGTATAGAAAAGAAACTCAGTGCCTGAGTTAAGGGGAACAGAATTCAGGGTTGGCCAGTATTTCCCAGGGCTGGAAATACCAGCCGGAATACCGCAAGGCAATTTTGGGCCTAAAACTAAAAGGGAAATACTGGGGAATACCGGAAAATACTAAAAAAATCACAGTTTCAAAGTCTAAGTTACTCAGAAAAATCATCAAAGTTAACTAACAAACACTTATAAAGCTCACTTGTGCACAAGAGGTTACACTTGCCCTACCCCTGTTAGTTGTTGGTCAGGTTCTTTAATTTGGGAATAATGGTTGTAAAGCATTGTGTCTTAGGGGTCGTCCAAAATTATCGCCATTTTCACTTACGTACAGAGCGTACGTAACTTTTTACCCCCCTCCCCCCTCGAGTTACGTACGCAATAAATGGCAACATTTTATTTTATTTTGTACTTTAAAAAAAAAATCCAGCCTCGCAAGATCGCCATTTAAGTTACGTACGGTTGGGGTATATTTCGACCCCCTCCCTCTCTTACGTACGCTTTGTACGTAACTGAAAATGGCGAAAATTATGGATGACCCCTTATACATGTAGGCCTATGACTTGTCAACAGACATTTTATTTAGAAAACTTTTGTAAATTATGTCTTTTCTAACATTTATCTTTAAAGTTATTATTTAGAGGTTTAATACTGCGTTCTGGCTGTCTTCACAGTCTATGCTGTGTTGAGGTAATTGTGGAAAATCAAAACAATGGTTTCAGGCCCAAGGAAATTCCTCGTGTCTGAAACCATTTGTTTTGATTTTCCACAATAACCGAAAAATCAGGGGTTTAGTTACATCCACATTTTGTCTATGAAAGTTACAAAAAGAATTACTGTAATGTAACCTTAATTTGATTTCAGATGTGTCAAGAAAGTAAACTGGGCCTTGACCTACATACAAATGTATGTATCATAGCTAAAAATTATAAAAGAAGAGCATACGATACCACTGTTTCCCAATTCAACCTAACATGTAGGTAGTGACACCAAGGCTCAAGATAAGCGGGCGCTGGGCGATTTTTACCCCTCGGTCCTCCTGCCATAGCGCCCGGTAATGCTGAAAATAAACAACCGAGCGCTGATATTTTGTCCAAACCAGCGCCCGTTGATGATCGGTAAGCCTTCCTAAGACATCGAATTTCGATTTGACAATACGATTTAATAAAAAATTAGCTCCCGGTAGACTGAAAGTAGCTCCTGGTTCTCAATAAATCCCATGATCCTGGCGCTACTTTTGAAAAAAGTAGCTCCTGGTAGAAAAACTGTTATCTTGAGCCTTGCGTGACACTCTGTATACTAAGGCCTAACTAAAACCACTCGTGTAAATCTATACTTCTTATTTTTATCCGTAGTGACAACTCTTATCCAATGTTTTGAACAAATCAGTGGAGCCCACATGAATCCTGCGATTACAGTAGCCATGATGCTTGTTAGGCATACTGGAATAGTGAAGGGAATTCTATACATTATTGCGCAAGCAGTAGGAGCTGCAACAGCAATACTTCTTATGCAAGGGTATGTACATTCTACTTACAATGTTTGTTTTCACACGTTCAGGTTTCCAGTACAAAACCAAAACCATGTTGCAAGTGGAACTGACAGTTGTACAAGTGGAACTGACAGTTGTACAAGTCTCCTGTAATCTGGAAAAACCTAGTAAGTCAAATGTTGGTGAAAATTGAGATAGACCCATATTTGGACTTCAAAGGTTTATCCCATTCAGTTTATCAAGTTAAGAAACTCTTACCTGTCGGCAGTTTTTCATCTGGAAGAACCTAGTGTGGAAAAACCTAGTCTTGAAAAAATGTGGGAACAGTTTTCCTTTGTTTTCTCAAATTTGCGTTAAAACAGACTTACTAGGTTTTTCCAGATTACAGGAGAAGTAGTGAAGGGTATTGTAGTTCTGATTTAACACTGATTGCTGCCAGACACTAGGGTTACAATAAGAACACGTACGCGAAATTTATATGTGAATTTATGATCCTTCTGGTTTGGAAACAGAAAACGATATGACCTGTCTAGGAGACAGGGGGAAAAAGGCCAAACCGGAAGAGATATATGCCTGACTGGACAACAAAGCAAATTTCGCGGGTTGGGGAATCCCAACACGGGATTGGTTTAAAAACTTTAAAAACCACGGGCCGTCTGCAAAGCCGGAAACAAAACGTGCTGGCAACCCTAGTGCATACGCAAATCGGAATTATTTAGACAAGCAAAATAATTCTTTTATTAAGTACTTTTAGTGGCTTCTTAGCCAATTACAAGAAGAATGAAAAATTGGTAGTAAACATAAACAGTAAAACATTAGGAAATCAATAGCTCAGCAGCTAGGGTTATTCAGGCATAGCAAACTGTTACCCACGCAAATTTCTGTTTGTATAGATGGTGTGACCGGTGACGTAGTGCCCGGCAGTATGCGTGCGCACCTATACGGAATGTGCTTTAATTTACACGTTTGATTGATCATTACTTACAATGCTTACGGTGTAATAGTGCAGTAGTCATGGTCTGCATCCCTAAGCACAGTGAGAGACCAGGTACTAAATCTGGTTGCCCTGCTGTATGCGTATGCACCATAAGGGCATGTGCTTTTAAAATTGGCGCTCAGTGATGTGTGTTTTGCTTTCGAATAGTATGTATGCAGTAGTCATGGACTACCTCTATCGCAAGCCATGAGGTCCATAACGTATTGCGGCAACGCGTTGCTTTCGCAAACGGAATAAATCGCAATAACACAATATTTATAGTTTAAGATTGTTGGATATCCAATTTATAGTTTTAGCTTGTGCCATCCTTGTTTTTACCTCCCCGACCACCAACCCCCTGAGTGCTTTGGCATACAATTATGTTTTAATATCATTTCAACAGTGTCAAATATTGCGATTTATTCCGTTCCCAAAACAACGCGTTGCTTTGGCCAAAACAACACGTTGCTTTGGAAAACAACACGTGGTCAAAAGCCGTAATCTTATTGGCTCGCTAGGCAACGCGTTGCTTTGGGAAAGCAACGCGTTGCCGCAATACGTTATGGACCTCATGGCTTGCGATATACCTCTAGCATGTCTTTAGACCAGGCGCTAATCAATTTGTAAACACTACTGATGTAAACAACGGTCACCTCATCTATAGCCAGTTTCATCTATAGCCAGTTGGCTGCGATGACAATAAAATTTAGACCTTTATTATAGCCAGTCTCATCTATAGCCAGTTGGCTGCGATGACAATAAAATTTAGACCTTTATTATAAATCGCATAGCAAACTTTGATGCGATACTGCCTATAAAGCCTAAAATGGACCCTGTTCGAAAACCTTGAGGACAACAGTATCCATATTGGTAGCGGACATGTCAAAATATCCAGTGATTTCACTTGGGTAAAAATCTTGAGGATGAAAAACCAAAATGATGTCCAAAATTAGTACTACTAGAGTCCAGGCAGTAAAAGTATAATTTCCTTAACTTTTCACTCTTGAGTAAAATTGTCAATGGGTGATTTACTGATTTTGGAGGAAATTCTAAAGTGAAGTTATCTCACCGTTTGTATATAATATAGGGTGAGTGAAAAGACTCACCGTATACTCTTGATGGTTTGACAAATATGTACTGTAAAAGTGGACATTTTCGGGCGTGTAATTGTTCCTTTTAAACTATTTGGCTTGTTTTTATTTTCACGATTTAGAGCTTCCTTACATTTGTACAGACCTACATATAAAATAAATATATTCGCGCGTCTTTATTCACGCTTGCTAATTTTATCACCTCTTTTACGGTATTTGAATCTCTTTATCTTTTCCCATTGTGCAGGTCAGTATCATTGGCACTCAATTGGTCACCAATATTGGTCCAATATTTGTAGCCAACATGATGCCAATTAACGAGCGCCAATGTAAAACCAATATTGGTCAAAACAATACATGTAGTTCACATGAAAAATGTTGCACAAAAATCAATGAATACAGTTGTGAGTCCTCAAAGGGTTAAATAATTCAGCCATAGTTAGGCCAATTTTTTTTCTTCTTCATGGATTTGTACTTCAAGACAATGTTCACCATTGGGTAGAAAATACAGCCAGTAATATGCATTTTCCTTAGTATCTTCCCTTCACACATGTTGACTGAAATAATAGGTATAAAATGGTTGATTTGGTATACTAAAAAAATAAAATAATAATAATAATTTTAAAAATCCGGCCGGCCGACCTTCTCGATTTTAGGCTTGTGAGGGCAACACAAACCATTATTTTTGTTGGCCTTATAGAGTTCATTTTTATGCTCGGAAAAATGGTAGGTACAGATTCATTGTTGATTATTTTCAAAATTTAAATGTCCAGCATGAGCATGTACATACATTAGGAGTACAAAGTTAACTGGACATTATAACAATAATTGAATTTTGTAAACTACATAGTTAAATGATGACCAAGATAATAAGCGAACATTTTACTATCTATTTCGGAACTGCAGTATTTGCAATACTGTAATTACTTATTCATTTTGTGCACATTGTATCTATCTGTAAGTTAGTGAAAACTTGGTACCAATACCATGAATTATGATCAATTTTCTTGTATACATGTACAGTACATTGTATATGTACGGTACTATATGTTGGAATGCTGAGCTTTTAGGTTTACCAAATTATATATCATGGAAATGAAACATGCATTTTATGACCATAAAAACATGCACAATTATACCAGAAATTTAAATTCTGATTAAAATATTTGAAATGCGTTCCATTGAATGTAAAAAACTTCATAATTATTTGAAACTTCTGGCAGTGTTGAAAAACGTTTTTGTTTTGGCAAAGTCAACCTTAAAAGAAGCACAGCCTGGAAATGTTAATTAAAGTCCAGGCATTTAATAAATTTACTACCAGCATTCCAGAAATGTGATTTGCAATATGCCAATGAGCAGTAAGCATTCCCATAAGACACAATCAGGGAACGCCAGGCTTGTTCACACTACCAAGCAATCACTTATTCTCAGTTGATTGATTGAATCAATGCTCAAAATAAAATACCTCAGAAGCTGAGTTTTTGCTGTCATTTTATTTTCACATTCATTATTTATCTATTGGTAAAATCTTAAATTGGAAATTTAGAAGATATAAAATACACTTGTGTGTGTTTAAAAGAGATACATATGACTTGCTTTAATTCCTGTCATGTGAATCCAATGCAAATTTCTCAAAGGTTGGAAATTGCATAAAAAACTAAAAATGTAAAATACTGGCTGTAGGGTACAAGTGTATTGCTTGGTCAGTTTTGTCCATGTGAAGACAAGTTCGATCTTGAGTATGTGAGGCTGTCAAAGTGTCATGCAAGTAAATATTCCTCATTTAATATGATGTGGCCCGTTTGATTCATTGAATATATGCATGTAAGAGTAAAACATGAAGCAAAATTGTCTTTAAAGTTGGAAAATGTTACCAAGAAATACGTCTGGAGTCCTTATCTACTGTAAAGCAACAAAATGTCGCTAATTTTGCTAGGACCTCTATTCGCTAAATTAAAATGCTGCGTATTAAGAATACCTAAGATACATCTACATCTAGGTTAACAGCAATATGATTTGAATTAGGAGAAAAAAATAATATGTTTGGTTGCCCTTCGCGACAGACCGAAAAAACACGAAAAAAACTGGTCACATTGTTTTAAAATTTATTTTTTAACTCTGATAATTTCATAATTTTGGACATATTTTGTCCCAAAGATGTAGAAATAAATTCTAAGACATGTTTTGAAGTCAAATTTATCAAATGTAAGACAAAAATATTGCGTTTATACATTCCATGTATAAATTGCACTTTTATCGAAGCCCGGTATAGGGAGAGAAAAAACAAACAAAAAACCTACCTACCGACCGACCCACAATTTTTTTCTCTCTGGAGGGCAATCAAACATATTAATTTTTTTTTGCCTTAGTGAAATTAAAATGCCACTAAGAGGAGGTGTTTGGCAAATTTGCTAAATTCTCGTGATGTGAAATTTTTCGTATTTTACAGTACAGATGGGCAATGCAGTAGGCCTACATCAATAAAAGTATCATAAAATGGAAAAGGAAAAAATCTGGTCAAATTTTGTGTAAATTGTGATTTTTAGTCTATTATAATTATAATATTAGTCAATCTAAAGGGGTCAAAAAAAGTAAGTCCCCCTCTAAAATGAGATTACCTTTGTTTAAATAACTTCAGACACAATTAGACGTTTTGAAAAATTCAAACGATTATGAAAAGAGAAAACGCTTGGCTACCAATAGAAAGTTTTCGGATTTCGATATCATGTCTATTTTTCCCAAAACAGTGACATTTCCTCTAAAGGATGCTTTCAGAAAAAGTGGCACTTACTTGTATTGGATTTTGGCAAATGTCATGTTAAAGAAAACATCATTGAGGGGATACTTGACTTTTTTGGGAAAAGTAAAGATGGTATTGAAAAGGGGAAACTTTTTACGGATAGCTAAGCGTTTTTCCTTTTCAGTAACGTTTCAATTTTTTAAAATGTCTAATTGTGTGGAGGTGTTACACAAACAAAATTGTATAGGACTTTGAAAATTGCCACTGTTTCTGAGAACATCGTTTTAGGAAAATGAGACCATTTAAGGAAAAGTAAACATGATATTGAAGAGGAGAATCTTTTAATAAAAACCCAAGCGCTTTTTCTTTTCACAAGTCTTTAAATTTCTCAAAATGATTAATCCTGAGTGGAGTTACGCAAACAAACTTAGTCTAATTTGCGTACAAAAAAATCACGAGAGAGAGTTTTTAAATTGGCTGGTATAGGACCAAGTGCCACTTTTTCTGAAAACATCATTTTGGGTAAATGTGACTGTTTTGTGAAAAGTAAACATGATATCGAAAATAAAAAACGTTCTAGTTGTGTGTGAAGTTATGTAAACAAAGGTAATCTAATTTTAGAGGGGGACTTACTTTTTTTGACCCCTTTAGTTCGGAATCAATTCAAATTCAAATTCATCCAGGATATAGGACTCAAAATTATTTCTTTTGATCCATGTGAAGACCCCAATTGTTAATTTTCAGTGATGAGATTTAATCAAGTTTGAAATCTGCATTCATTTGTATCCCTAATTCAGGTACCAGTTCAAACAGTGTAAAATGAATAATATTGAATTTGGTGAAAAAAGTTCATAAATTAAGATTAAAATTAAATCAAAAATAGTTTGACTGATTTACGCTCTATAGAATTACGTAGAAAATATGAGAGAAGTTGTTATCATTATGATGCGAACGAATATGGCCTGAAACCATACTTAAGTCACAATAGATTAGAGCCAATCTATTGTCTATACACACCTTGTGGTTTCACCTCAACACCTTGTTCTTTATAGTGATTATTAGTGCTGCTAGTCTGAAGGGAATTCCCACACAAATTGTATGCTGGTATTTGTCCTGATCAGGTCAACCAAATACCAATCACCATCTGTGATCCATAAATGCCTGCAGAGTCTTGAAATTTGTTTATATTGACCTGTTCACCAACTTTTTGTGAGGAAGAAGTATGGTTCTACTAAACTTGATGTCTTTAAGTACGGTCATGCTTCAATAACGCATTATAGTTAATACATTGCGTTTTGTGAATGGGTTTTTGTTTGCTAAATTAAATTTCTGGCAATTAATTATCAATTTGTATTCGATAAATGCAAAAGCGTAAAATTAATTACCTATGGTACGACTTAGCAAATTATCCAAATGACCGTACTGACGCAGGTATAAACCCATACTATCAATACATTTCACTCATGATTGCTCAGAATGATTGGAAAACATTTAAGTATGCTCCCAGGTTCCCATCCCATTGCCATGTACATGTACCAAAAAGCTTAAAACACATGGTTTCAATAGCAACTTTTCAAAATAACCATTGTTATTCCCCTCTCTGGATCGTTGACCCTAGAAGAACTCCTGCCCACCCAATCACATCACCACATCTTCTTGTGTCTGACAGTGACAACTTATGATTTTGCCATCTATAAAGTATACATGTACGTTCACAAAGTATTTATTTGATTGGTCAACTTATGCTTTTAGGTCTGTATAGGGCTAGGCAGCTTCCCATCTAAAAAATAAAGGGCACCTACAGTGTTTGCATAGTCAATCAGTTTGCCCTGCAGGATCACACATTTAATTTCCCCATGGCAGATCATATCACTCAGCAGTTAAGGGTGAGGTTATGGGAGAGTTCATGCTGATATTTACAGAAAATATGACCCATGATTATAGGATGTCACTTACTACAGCATTGAAAGTGCATTAAAATAAAATGATAAAAATTGAACAAATCACCTGAAAATTGTCCAGCTTCAAATTATAATTGCAAATGACCTGGGTATTGGGAAAATAATACCCACAGAAATCAGATATTGAAATAATATTATTAAATGTCATACATTCTGAGAGCTCTTGATTCAAAACACATCAAAAATTTGTCTCGATAAGAACTTCAAAACTTCTACACTCAATGTTTAAGGAAAGTCATGGTCTAAATTATTTCTTTTCTTTCCAGATTATACAATGTAAAGAATTGAGAATGATGTACTCATAATTGGAGTATGCCCTTAGGAATTATGCTTCATCAAGCATGAATGGTTTTGAGGTTAAGACAAATGAGGCATGAATGGCAAAATAACTATGTAGGTACAATGTACCTGTGCAAGGCTTGTTTCAATAATAGTAGGGTTGTTAGTTAACCAAATCAGTCAATGAACTAAAAATAAATCAACTAATAAATTGGGGATGTTATTGTTCAAGTAGAAATCAAGGGTGTACTTAGTACCTAGGGGCATTGTTGGAAGAGCCAGAAAGAATGTACTGACCACTACTTGACCGAGAGTACTAAAATATACCCAGGATTACTACATGCTTTTAATAGTGTGAATTGTCATGCAAGAGTACCTTTAAATGACCAACCCCAGCCCCTTGGCTGAAATTTGAGCACAGGCAATGAAGAGTATATATGCCTCATTTTGGCAGTTTGGCTTCCCCCCCCCCCTTGTTCACAAGGTTTATGTGATCGAATCAATTGTGAGGTCAAAATGCTTTCACACACTGATTTCGAAATTGCAAGCTATAATGAGTGCCATTATATATTGTAGAATGTTTATTCAATTGATATTTGGTTTGCAAATAATACCATTGACCATTACAATTACTGACAACCTATTTTTCACATACAATGTTTCAAATGTATAGAATGTACAACATTTCTTTTGTACCCTGAGTTTGTATATAAAATTTGTCAAATAGTAAGAGAATAGAATTATTGATATTGTACTGCACTTCAATATACTCAAACTCTCCTTCAGGTAAATAGCCCCAATTTGATCCTTTTCAGCCGTGTTACAAATACCATAGAACCTTTTTAGCTGGGTCACAATATTGTTTACCCAATGTTTTGAAAGCTATCCTATAGCACTTGATCCAATCCATACACCTCACATTGAAAGCCAAGTTTATAGCAACCTGCAGGCAGGTACAATGCCTTTGTTCATTTTACGGTAATACACTCGCTCAAATACAGTCTGGTGGCAGGGAGCAAAGGGGGCCAAGATTATATGGTGTGTACTTTCTTGGGTGGATTGACCGGGGTAGTGCAGAGCTTGTAAAGGATAAAAGATGCCGATACATGCTAGCTTGAGTAGACAAAAATCCAAATTTGATTGAAAACAATGTCATATTATTCGAGCCAATGCCTTGGGGAACTCAAATTTGATTTGGTAGGGATGTGCATCTGATAAATCCAAATTCGGATACCAACTTCCAAGAAAATTGAACCTGATTATGAAATTTGCAGGCAAATTTAACAACAAATTTAGATCAGATTTTACCAAATTTCCTGAAAAATGTGGGAATTTTGATCAAAGGATGGTCATTTATGTACCAGATCCATGAAAGTGTGTATATTGAATACATCCACATGGTGATTTGACCGAGTCCCACTGACAGTGTGCACTCATTGGTTGATTGACTGATTACGCAGACTAAATGGTAAATTGGTTACAATTAACTTAAAACTTCTTTTAAAGTAATGCAGCAGTGTGGACACAAATTGTTTCCAGACTTCCATTAATTACGCCTAGTGTTTGCATACAGGTTGAAACATCATAATTGGGTTATAGTTGCGTTAATTGCAATGCAAATTTGATTAAGTAACAGGTAGATTTAGCAGGTGCTAATTACAAACGGGTGCTGTATGCCATTTGCTCATGGCTGGGTACCTACAATTCTCATTATTGATGTTATATGGGTATAGTCACCTTGTCTTCCTCTACCTGTTAGAAAGTAACAGGTTGAACCTTGTCAATCAGACATCTGTCGTACCATATCCACCAATAGCTTGCTCTATGGTTTTGTGGGTCTAGGCTGCAGGTTGAAATATCCCTCCCCCTAAATAGTGTCCTGAATCTTGGCACGCCTTGGCACGCCTTGGCACGCCTTTGCTACCCACTCCCCTGTTTGAACATTTCCTAGACAAAGTTATTTCATTTCCTAGACAAAATTATTTTAATTGAAAATCAAAAATCAAAGAAAAGATAGTCATAATGAAATATTTCTTCCTTAGTTATATTTTATCCTTATGCTTGAAAAGTAACATGCCCAAAAACCCTGTTTTACAGGTGTACAGACCACATGTTTGGTTGATGGGTTATGTTATCTTTTAAAACGACGCAAAAGATTTGTAAAAATGTTGCTGTTTTTTGACAAACTTAAAAAAGAAATGGCTCTGTATTCATTTGCAGATGAACATTTTTTCACCAATTTCTGATGAAAAAATGAGTCCGTTTGGCACGTAGAACAGGGTTTTATTTTTCATTGCCTTACCACTATATTTTTGAAAATTCATATAAGAAAAGAAAAAATGATTGTGAGGTAATACATGAATTATCAAACAATCAAACAGTTTTTGTTGTAAATATTTTTTCATATCCCTACCAACCAAACAATTTCTATAACACAATGAAGACTGTAAACATCTACTTGTTTTTTTCCTTCTTCACTCTAAATATTAGATTTCTTCCAGCCGACTTGCGAGGCAGCATGGGCTTCCAGGTGTGGTCAGATGATGTGACGGCTCACCAAGCTTTAGGAGTAGAATTTATACAAGTCTTCCTGTTAGTCTTCACAATCTTATCTTCGCTGGACCCGAGGCGCCACCTAGCGGGGCTTGTTGCGTTACCAGTAGGGGTTACTTTCCTTATGAACACATTATGGGCTGTAAGTATGCAGGAGATGGCTAGTTATTTAGCTGTAAAGGTCAAGGAATTCTATTTTTGGTCTGCAAACATATTTGGTATAAGTTGAAAAGTATTTTTTATTAATTTAGCATGTTGAATAAGTAGATTATATTAATCTGGCATGGTGAATAAATTATGATTAACTTTGCACTTTAAGAAAATGAAATATTTGAAATGATTTCTTTCTTGATGTTCAATTTCTGATGATATATAATACATACATAACAATAAAGAGTAGAAGAAGTAATTAGGGATCAACCGATGTGACATTTCCCTTCCGATACGATAACCGATAATTAATTTATAATGTCAGCCGATATCTGATCCGATCCGATACTATTATTGAGTCCTTATTAAATAGAAAACCACTTAAAAATATTGTGGGGGATCAACTCAAAAAGGTTATAATGATAGAAAATACACGGATTACATAATGTATATTCACAAATTAGTAAATAATAATGGGGGAAAATTGTATTCAAAGGAACTGAAAAATGCATAAGTTTTGGCATAAAAACTCATTGTTGTTGTTGTTTTTCATTGGCAAGCAATATGGGTGGCAAGGACAATTTTCTACCGATTCCGATATTTGTCCGATATATGTCTAAATATTGGGCCGATCCGATATCCGATCCGATAACTGGTTGATCTCTAGAAGCAATTGTGTTCATGTTTTAGTATTGAACATGCTGTACATCCTCATTTATTTTGTGATTCACTTCTTTGTTATAATCTTGTATCCCCCATTTTCTCAAAAACTCAAAAGCAAAAAGTTCACTACTGAATGGGACAGTAATTTATGCCTAAATGATGTTGTTTTGCACCATTTTCGGCACCAAAAGCAGATCAAAGGATCCGATATTGGCTCAAATATTATGGGTAATCGGGAAGCTTATTTGTCATCTTCATCATGATTGTAAACTCGCATATTATGTGAACCGTCGCAGCAAAAGGGTGCAGTTGTTGGTATAAGGCCAAATAAAAAAATTAAGTAGTTTCTCGTCCCCGCAAGCATCATCCATTTTGGCTGCTGCATTAAAAAAAAGTTTTTAAAAAAAGAAGAAAAAAAATTGAATAAATAAATAAATAAATATTCTCAAGATCACACTGATGTTGTTAATGGAGAACATGTCAATATTTAAAAAAAAAATGTGTTAAAATCAAAGAACAACACGACAGGCAAAATGTACTCATTTTAAGATTATAAAGCTAGTCTTAGAAAAGAGGCCATTTTGAAGTATAAACATAAATTCCACCATGTTGGAAAAAGCGAAACCAGTTTTGGAAAAAGGGGCATCCGCCATCTTGGATCCGCCATTTTGTGTAAAAAATAAATTTTAAAAAACTGCCTTCATCCTCTTTTTTTCAAAAAGTTAGGACAAGAAACTAGTTTTTTATTTTTATTTGGCCTAATGCATTTTGAGCTATTGATGGAATTAGGCAAGGAATAACAAAGAAAGTAAACACGATTTTACAGTAATTTTGTTCATAAAATCAGGTAGCAGTATCCAATCTAACCACACAGGAGTCATTTAGAAGCATTCTAAAAGCTCATTTAATTGGTATTTAGATCTCAACTTTTTTTCTTTTAGAGTCAACTACATCCTTTTGCTGTGGCTGTTCATGTACACATTTAGATAAACTGTTCACCTAGTTTTGATCATAGAAACTTATATATTGTTTTTGTATTTTATTTTTAGTATGAGTTTACTGGGGCCAGTATGAATCCAGTGAGAACGTTATCATCTGCCATTTTAATGGGAAATAATGGCAAAGAATGGGCATATATTATAGAGGTAAGTTTACAGGTCTAAAGGTTTGAAGTGTACCTCAAGGTTTAGGCATATGTGACGTAATCAAGCGAAATGAGTTACATGTCGGCAGTTTTCAAAGTTGATATTAGTTCATCATATAAAAGCAGATGGAAAATGCTACAGTATGGTCCAAACTCCACTAAAATTGAATTTCTAGTTTTTAAGTTACGGTACACAAATTTTACGAACTGAGAAAACATAGTTAAACGTAAGAATTTGTGACTTGTTTTTGCCTGTAACACAAAATCAATATTCCCGACATCCGTCTCATCCCGGTTGATCGCGTCACATTTTCTATTGTTATGCAATTCAAACTGTTGAGTCTCAGAACATTAACATGATGTTTTTAAATAGGTACGGGAGGGGTGGGCACAATGGGAGCCTAATATAACTTGCAGTTAGATAAATGTAGGGAGGAATATGAGAAATTGACAGTATAGCGAACATGTGAAAAAAACATTTCCCTGGCACTTTGGATATCGTCAGCCTGCTTCGATAATTGCCAAACTCATTTGTTCTAGTTCTTAGAAAACAACACAAGTATGAAACCTGTTACCTGTGTACCTGTTACTCATTTTGCATTATTGATAGATGGATATTCATTATGTGGAATGTGACTTGTATTGTTGATGCCTCAATTGGCGTGCATGGATGCACTAATCCAGGTCATATAGAAACAGATGAACACAGCCATACAATAATTTGATTAATTCCATGGATTTGTCAATGCAAATTCAATACTGCAAAATGAGTAACATGTTGGAGTGGTCTAGTGGCCCTTTTGCAACAAAGCTCTTCATTTATCAACACTTTAGATTGGTCAATGACTTAGATATTATAACAGCATGTGCATAATGTAATGAAGTCATGATTTATGCAAAAAACTCAAGTTTGCTGAAAAGTGAGTTAGGCAATTATCGAAGCAGGCTGACGATATAAGCTGAGCTATCTGTCAGTGAAAAACCCAATTTTGAAAGAGATAAAAGTCTGTGCGGTTTCACAGATTTACCAGACCTTTGCTACCCATGATTGCCTGCTATGTGCAGACAGCAGGAATCCCACTTGGCACAAACAAAATGCATGAGCAGTTTTTCCCATAGAATTAAAATAATAATCTATAAAGGTTTTGTTCTGGTATTATTTGTGATTGTTTGTTCATATTTTGCAAGTGGTTCAGAAAGAATGTGGTATTGCAATTCTGTCTTTAAAGCGTAATATCAATGTGTGCTTGCTGTTTAAAAGTGCTTAAGATTCACACCACACTACTGCATACATATCTCATGTTTGGGTCTGTTGCTGATGAAGAACTCCGACAAGTTTTGACATTCTGTATTATGATATTGTTTTTACTGATGTTTTATTCTTTTGTTTTTAATCAGATTTATGTAGCTGGTCCAATGATTGGTGCCGTGTTGGCAGGGCTTGTCTACAAATACATCTTTGATCCTAACACGGGCACCAGTAGTAGTCGTTCTGACAACTCATCATTCTATGACTCTGATGAACATATGGTGGCGCTGCAGACTGTATCATCATTCAATCCAGATGAGTCAAGAGCATAATCATACAACGTAACGGGATTCTATTTATATTTTATGCATGTGTAAGGTATATTCAAGTTTTATATTAGAGCCTGAAGATCAGGCTTGGGAAAAAATGGGCATCTCATTCCTGGAAAATTTGGGTATTTGGAGGGAAATTTTGATTTTCCAAAATAAAGAAATACACAGAAGTAGAGGGAAATCTAGCTTTCTTTCTGGGAAGTTTTGTTTGCTTCCCGGGAAATAACATTTTTTCCAGCTCTGCTGAAGATTGCCCTCTACTATATAAAAACCCTGTAATGCTTTGTTCAGTACTGAATTGGCGAAAGATTGAAACTCGTTTTTATCAGCGAGAAAAACAAATCCCTACTTTCGCACGCATCTATTATGCTGTGTACCGAGAGATTCCTTTAGCATGCATTAACCCTAACCTAACTGAGTACTAGAAATTACTATGGCCTATCTCCAAGCGCATGTGCTGATGGTTTTCGATGACGTAATCAACCTAGCCTATATAGTGAGCGCAGTATACTGCACGAACGAGTAGCTGAGAGCCTTGGCTTGCCTAGGATGTCCGGGGTTTCGGGTCCGGAGGGTCCAAGATTTGTCTTCCAAAATTGCAAATCGGTTAAAAACCTGGTTTGGGGATTAGGGTTAATGCAAGTCTCACAACTTTAGTCTACTTGGTACTGAACAGTTAATAAATGTTAGGCAGAAGATGTGTCTTCAGTAGAAATGTATGTAATATAAAAAGAGGACACTCAGCTCGGCATGTACCATTTTTTTTTATTTTACTCAGGAAATATCTGGGATGATGTTGGTATTTTTATTTAGTAAACACATGGAGCATCTTTGAAAACTGTTCTAGCATATGTTTAGCTACAAGGTCTACTATAGGCACATTTGTTATATTTTAAGTCGAGTGTGAACGTAGAAAAACAATTTTCAAGTCGGTTTTTCCTAGGAATTGAAGGAGCTTTAGTAATTGAACCAAGGGCTATACTCCTGAAATATTAAAACTGATATTGAATAAAGTGGGACCAAATTTAATTAAACTGGGTGTTTATTTATTATTTTGCCTGTAGCATAGGTAGTGCATGTCTGGAATGCTCATGCTCGTTGTCGTAGATATCGTGCATCATGTATGCAAACTGCTATATTCAGTTTTTTGTGCATGATGATGAAGCATATCTCCCAAATGTCTTCCTGAGTGTGAAAAACAAAAATGGTGCCACTGGATCCATTAAAGAGGTGGGGCAATATTTATTCAGATGGATACTCTTGTCATCTTGACTTGGAAGTCCAAATCTATGAAGACTAAAAGCTGTAAGTCTTTACTATGCAAACAAGATGTATTTAAACAGAATGTTTTCGCCAAATAGAAATGAACCTTAAATCAAAGTTAAGAAGATGTTGTGATGAATTTAATAGATTTCAATACTGCATCAAATGTCAATTCTATTGATTATACTTAAATACTGTATTTGGCTGTGATAATGTGATACTTATCAGTAACATATTGAATTATTGTTGTATTTCATATTGTATTTGTAATATATCTTATTTTAATAATAGCAATGAAAATATGAAGATATGTATATAGCTATTTGAAAATATTTAAAAATAGGATGCAAATCTTTGTACCATACATTTTTGTAAATGCCATAAAATAGAATTTTCAGAATTGTTTTAATGTTTTTCCAATGATTCTGTACTTGAAATACCTCAATCAATACCTTCTCTTTCAAAAAACATCAAGGCTAAACTTGCCAAATTGAATGTTACATTCATTGTGAATAATGAACAAATTCAAAGAAAATTTCATTCATAGACAATTTCCCTTGCCATAACGAAAATTGAAATGAATTTCAGATTTGGTCCCTGGTCAATTTTTTTTATAATATAAATGTTACAACATGTACTGATCGTGACCTGCTGTGATTGTAATGTGTATGCATATTTAACCCCCTGGGGTCTACCTGTCCATCTTACAGTGGTTCTGATTGGTTTATTGCAATATATACTCATTTGAATAGCCAATTAAAATGCAGCTTGTAAAATATTTCACTCCAATCTTTATCAGGGATACAACTATTGTAAAAATGTCTCTGATTGGTGCAATAAATCATGTATATCTTTGTGACCAATCGGCCGGTAGTTCTCAGGGGGTTAAGGCCTTTATAAATTATCAGTAAGCGCAATTGAACAAGCAAACGAAAGGTCTGATTTTCAATTGCAGTTACGGATAACTTGGCAACATAAAGAAACAACATTTAGGGTGGCAAATCATAGGGTGGCAAATCCCAATTTAGTATTAAATACTGATTAATAAGGCGATATAGATTGTTCACATAACAATACAAACTGATAAGCCCTAATACATATTGTTTTGTTAAAACACCGTCTATGGTTAAAATCAGTAACATGCTCGTCCAGACAAATGCAACCTTTTGATGCGACTGTACACAAATATTCTCTGCAAAAAATATGGACTTGTTACACTTATGCCATTTGGGGAGCTGTAACGCTGATTTATTTTTAATGCCAGAGAGCTGTCACATTTGTTCATCAAGTAATATCTTGATCCCGTTCAACAATTGTGTAACCTTTCAGTTTTCAGGGATGTAAAATTTCGTATATATTATGTGAAATGTATATAAACTTTTATAATGAAATATTTGTGTCCCACTAGTACAATTACTTCTTGATTTTGTGATAATGCCAACATTTTAATTGATTGATCCAAAATAATAAAATTAAACATGCCAAATTTTAAGTTACATTAGGCTTCTATTGAACTAGCTACTTCAAGGCTGTGTTGAATTTTAATTGTATGCCTTGTTTCCACAATGTGTTTGTTGTCTACTAAAAAAAAATCATTGTATTTGTTTTGATTTAAAGCTGTACTCTTGCAAATACAGGGATCTTTTTTACTAATTTTCAAGATTATGTGACCGCCTTTGGTTTCTAAATTAGGTTATTTAAATTTAGATATTTCTGAGCTACATCTGGAATAGTTGTTTCAGTATGACTAACCTTGGTAAATTAGTCAAAATATAGACATGCCATATGACTGATTTTTTTATTTATTATATGGGCCTACTAGCCTTGGAAAATTAGTCAATCTTATATAGCCCTGATATTATAATTATCTTGGTAAAGTTATCATTGATTTATAATTGGCTTGCTGCCATGGCATAATGGTCTAATTTCAATTATACCATTACTAACATTGACTAGGGTCAAACAGTATTTTACTGTATGTAGAGAGTTCAGAACAAGACTGCAGTAAAGCTATAATTGTTTATTAATTGCTGTCATTCATGGTGTCATCATGCAAGTCCAAAGAATTTCAAAATGCACCCTAAACAAGTATTTGTTTTCACCCACATTGAACCTCTGAACAAGTGTAGGTATAATTGAATCAAGAATAATATGGTACCTGAAAATCCTAAACAAAAAGGATTTTATTTGTAACTTCTTGTATAAATTGATATAAGGCCACAAAAACATTGGAGTGCCATGCAATTTTGTTAATAGAAAATTAGCTATGACGTATGCAATTTTTTTATCAGCTATGTTTATTTCGACCAGTTTCCAAATTATGCATCATTTTCATGTTGATTCAAGCTAACAGAGAACCACAGGGAAAAAAAGGTAAAATGCATCACCGCCACGCGCTAAAGCCTATTTCACATACCAATGCCTGCAGTTATCTTAGACAAAGCTTCTTTTTTGTGTGGCCTTAAGTATACTTTCGTTATTTTTGCATGCTTTGACACGTTAAAGGGTCACTCAGAGATACATATTGGAGTGCGCCCTTAATTCTTCCGGAAATCAGTTTATTTTGCACCTACGCAATATTTAGGCATATCAACATTAATTCATGAATATCAGCAAGATTTCATGGTTATACTACCTTTTGAATAGAGTGCTCAATGCCTGTTGTCTGACAATTGCCTTATTGGCATGAAACTCGGAGTAACGACTCCTTTTCCGGAAGGTCTAAAGAATTTTTATACTTAGGCATTTACTAATTACCATCTGAAACCGTTTACCTTAATATCGCCGACTATCATGTTCAATTTCACGATTTATTAATTTCGATTTATCAAATTATCACTATCAGCATCACCAACTAAAATTTCATTTTTCTCAGCAATCTCTCAATGCCCCTTTAATCATGTTTGATAATGAAAAGAACCCTAATTACTTGATTCCTTGAACATCATGATGATACCTCTAGCTGTAGTCACAATGTACAATAATGTAATGTGGATGTACATTGTACATGTATGTATGACTTGTATCCCTTTGAACAAATTGAAGATTATGATCTATTTGAGGTTGCTGTGGTAAAATGTACAGTAAATTATTGTTTTGTAATATAGGGCTTGTATAGCTTGCCATGAAATCATACCTTGGTTAGACATGTCATCTATTCCTGATCAATTTGCCCACAACATGGCATGTCAGGATATAAATCAATAGATTGGTTTAACTTTTTTAATCAGCTACAGGAATCATACCATTACTCAAAGTGAGTCCTTTTCGGCCCAATAAAATTAAATTGTTGTGTTGCCCTCATTGATCGACCCTATATTCTCCAAAATTAAGGTCACATTTATTCTAAATATTAAAATTTTACCCAAATGGTCAACATATGACTATTTTCTGCCTGAAATGAATAACCAATTTAAAAAAAACACCGACCAACCCAACCTCAAAATGTTGGCACTTGAAGGGCAACACAACAGTTCAATTTTTTGGCCTGGCCTGTCAACCAAATATAACCGAATTGACTATCAACAAATAAGTGTTCACCAAATATACAACAAGTTGACACTTTAAGTAGTGGATAACTAATTGTAGTGGATACCTACATGTGTTCAAATTTAACATCACTTTTTAAGGATACATTTAAATGTTCCTGAAGAAATTCCAACAGTGATAATTCAAGAAAGATGTGCTTTTTGGTTTTTTAATTTGACAAATCAAAATTGATCAAGCAACACAAAACTTAGTTGTGATTTTGAAAGATATGGGTGAGGGGAGCAGAGATAACCTTTTTACTTTCTTGGCTCCAACCAGTGGCGTACCGACCGGGGGGGGGGGGGGGGCCAGGGGGGGGGCAAGTTGCCCCCCCCCCGGCTCCAAATACCGGGACGCTAAATTCCCAAGACCGGGTCGCTAAATTTGCATAAGGAAAAAAAATAGGGCCTAAAACACTGAGGAATTGGCATTATTTGTTAACTGTTGTGCTTTTTTGAGTCCAAAATTGTGTGACCGTGCGAAATTTTGTGACTGTGCGAAATTTTGTGACTGTGCGAAATGTTGTGACTGTGCGAAATTTTGTGACTATGCGAAATTTTTTGACCGTGCGAAATTTTTTGACCCTACCCCCCCCCCCCCCCCCCCCCCCCCCTCCCCCCCCCACTTACATGTACGTGAAATTCACGAGTTGACTGACTGGGAAAAAATTTGGGGCAACCTTTTACGAAAATTTACCGGGAAATTTACGCCACTACCGGGACGACATACTTCTGCCCCCCCCTGGCTCACATGCCGCGGTACGCGCCTGGCTCCAACTACAGGGTGAGTCAGAAAGAACGGGCACTTTTTTCACAAAAGTGTCACCAATGATGTAGGCATGCATATTCCAAATCAATGTAGCACTTTCAAGACCTACAATTTGGCTTTCATTCGAAAGAAGAATTTTAAAAATCGATCATTTCGTTATCATGTTACACTAATTTGAGTAAAGCCCCAAAAATCTGAAGCAAATCCACGGAATGGTCAAATTATCAAGCCATTCCTAAAAGTATTCTAATGGGGTTATCTCCTGAATCAGTAGATATGCCTCCTTTTAATTTTCCCTCTTGATTTCCGGCTTTTTATTACTCATAATTACACAGATCTATTTATTTCCAGTAATTTGAAGATATTGTATCCAACATTCATGTGCCTTTTCAGTTTTTTCACGAGTTTCATTGATCAGCATCTCTGAATCAGGCAACCAACAATACTATCGGTTATTGCCATTCCGTGGATTGGCTTTAAAATACCGGGTTCTACTCAAATGGTTGCAACTTTATGACGCAATGTTCGAATTCAAAATTTCTTTTTTTGAATGAAAGCCAAATATGTGTTCTGTTTTACACTATATTTGGTTTTGAAATGCAGGCTTAATATTTCTTTGGCGCTTTCGCCAAAAAAAGTGCCCGTTCTTTCTGACCCACCCTGTATATTAAAACACAGTAACTAATCCGTTACATACACCCTAAAATTTTGGAGTGAACCCATGTAATGAAATGGATATTTATTTGAATGAATAATATTGCTGAGAGAAGTAAGATTTCAGCCATCATAGTTGAATGTGTTTATGCAGGTAATGGCTGTTTTAAACAATTACGGGACCATTTGTATTAACTAAGATGTTGCATAGTTTATTTTTGTACAAGTTTTGTAATGTTAATGAATGTAAATTTTGTATATAAAGCCTTTTGTAATATTATATTTGAGGTGTTTAGCTTATGTCTCATATGGAGAATTGAATCCTTGAATCATATGAAATTACTTTTTTTAAATGTAAGGGAAGTGATTATTTCTCTTTTCAACAAAATTGTAATGGTTTCTGTACATACCCTCTTAACACTTTCCATGCGGCCATTAGTTTACCATACAAAACTGATTTTTCAGAAACCTTTCCCAATTTTCAGAGTCTGTCTCAAGGATTACTGAATCAATACTAGGCATGTTTGTATTTATTTCAATGCATTTCTCATGGTGATTCAAATATGGTAATGAAATTCAACAATTTTGACATTTTTGAAACATTTTGTGAAATTTTGGAATGTAGTCTGCAGCTGCCTGCCGCGTGGAAAGTGTTAACACTATGAGTGGTTTTATATCCTTCAATGCTAATTTTATTTTTATTATGTAATTTGTGAATAATTATAATCCATTTAGCTTCTTGGAGGCAATGATGTCCTATTATGGTATTAATTGACCGCAATCCTAAATCATATGTGACGCGATCAAGAGGAATGAGTCGGATGTCGACCCTGGTCGAAAATGAGTTTTAATACAGTTTAGAGAAGACACCTAGAGCTTTCAGAAACTGAAAACCCCATGTCGATACAACGTTTTGTTCCAAAGTTATGTCAAATTGTATACATGAATTTCCATCAAAACTTATGTAAGCCGCCATTTTGAATTGGCCATATCTCAATTTGGGATTCCCCGACATCCGACTCATTCCTCTTGATCGCTTCACATATATACCCTGCTGGAAGACCTATCATAAATAACACATGCAGAGGTAACAACATTATACACTGATAGATGATGTCCTTGTTTCAAGGAACCGAACTGGACTGTTTCCTCTTCATCTTATTTTGATTTTAACCATATTTACTTTAATAAATCACTTGCTTTGTGCAAGAGGTTGCAATTTAATTCCCCCCCCCCCCCCCCCCCCCGGCTTGAATATATAGCTGTTTTCCTCATCATTTATGCTCACCCGGGGTGCTCAGTGGTCATTACGAGAGGGGTATCATGCGTGTCCAAGAAATCAAGTAATTAGTGTAGTTTTTCAAGCTGGGGCACGTTACGTATGTAACATGAATAGGGTATCAAAACAAGCCAAATTAAGAAAAAGGGTATACTTTTTACATCATTGGCTTTCGTATCTATGGTCCTTATTTGCTCCATGAGGATTATAAATAACCATGATACATGGGAGAGATATATTTCACAAATTGTATCCTTCGCGAGTGATCTGATAAATCAGCTCGGCTTTTAATACTTTTAGCTTATTAGGGAAGGAAAAAATGGTTAAAAATGTGTTTAGGGTATCAAAATATTTCGAGTACTTGTTTAGGGTATTGGAAATACGGATATTACTTGCTTTATAGGGTATGTAAAATACCCTGCCATACTTGTTTAGGGGGTGCTTTTTCACATTAACACGATTACGTATTTAGGGTACTTTTTGAAAGTCCTTGAACGCGCATGATACCACCTTGTAATGACCACTGAGCACCCCGGGGCTACTCACCTCGCCTTCTAGCATAAAGGATATTTTGAGGTAATAGAAATATATGCATTGTAATCAATTTGGTTGCTACCATTTAGATATTTTGGTAATTATTTTCACAATCTCTTGCTTTTCTATGTCATTAATTTCATTTTATTCAACTATAGGTTTTGTTGTGAGGTGTTATATTCACATTGGCTTTATTATGCCAACAATTGTTTGTTGTTGTCGTGTCCGACCCTTAAATCTCAAGGGTCTCAAAAAATAGGGTCACATTTTTTTTTTTTAAGATTTCAATTTTACCCAAATTGTCAAAAAAACACTATTTTCTGCTTGAAATGAGTTACGTTTGCTTCAATCACACTAGAAACATTAGTCAAATTGACATTTACCAATTTTGTCTTCCAAATTGGACTGAGTGATATAGTTTTACTATTGCACAAGTAAACAGCATTCAATATTTGTTTTATATCATGATATCACATTATTCTTTTCCAGCCATAATGATAGTAAAAACTATCACATGGTTGAAATCAGGCCTATCATGATACAATAACTTTAAGAAAATGTGATATGCATTTTTTTAAATGATTCACTTAGGTGTTAAACTTTTTTTTTTTAAATGATTCACTTTGGTGTTAAAATGATGAAAATGTCATTGACATTGATTTAAATCAATGAAAACATAAAAATAGCCATGCACTTTGTAAGTTGAAACAAACTCGGCTTTAATGGTGGCCTTTATGAGATTAGTACTATGCAACTGTGAGTATACCAAATATTTTCTTAGAATCCCACACTTACTATGCAAATAGTGTGTAGTTTTTATGTATACTATTTTTGTATTTTGTATAATACTAATACTTTGTTTTTATTAATATTGTACTATGCATCAACTGAAATGATGACTATAAAACATCAGGAATATAACAGAATTACCTGCGTCTCTTGAGTCATGAATTTTGTACTTGAACAAATTGCTTGTTATTGCATATGGTACACTGTACCACCAGACCATTTTGTATCAAAGCCAGAAGTCATCAGACCTAAAAGATTACTTGGATATTATGAGACAAAACCTAAAACATCAACTTTTTGTCTCACTTCAACTTCACACTATCATTTCTACAAAAGTATTGAAAGCAGTGCAAGTCACTGAAGCACATTACCCTCAATATAGAAAGCATAAATAAATAAATAAATACCTGTAGTCATAACAAAAGTGAAGACACAATTCATTGTTATAAGTCATATTTGGCTTCTGATAAATATATGTATTTATTAATTACAATAATATACAAAGTGCAACTTGTTAAAATACCTTGACGTAAATCAACACATTTGTTCTATGCCATCAAACAATACAGTCATACTTTTTCATTATTAATACAAAGACCATGAGATACAATATGATATTATTAAAGTCAGCCAAGTGTAATTGCCCATGGGAACGACGATTCAAAAGGAAAAAAATATCTATCGATAAGGCCAAACAAAGATTGTCTGTCTCAGAAGCCAGCCCGCATTGGTATGGGAAATGAGCTACGGCGCGTAGGTCTACGCGCTGAGGCCTATTTGATATTTTACAAAATATTTTTAAAAAAAGGTCTCTGTAAGCTTGGATTAGCAACAATAAAAAAAAATTGCATACCTCATAGCCTTTTTTTCTAAAAAAAATAATTTAAAAAAAAAATCGCACAGCACTTAGCTTTTTTGCTAAATGTTTCTGAGACGGACCTTCTTTGTTTGGCCTAACACAATATCACATAAATTCTGTTACTTGGTCTAATTGGCCATGGTCTAAAGACCATTTCAAATTCAAGTTTGAAATGAATACATGCAAGTCTAAGGCCATCAATTCTCTTTGTGAAGGCGAACCCAAAATATCAACCAAATTTACCAAAATATCAACCAAATTTAAGACAGTGTCCTCCTCCACAAATCTGAAGCTGTGATAATGATATAAAATCGGCTTGTTTTCCACACAAAACAACAACATTGCAGTACCGATATACTGTTTAAGAATGACAAATCTGGAAAAGTGCCAGTTATCTGACTTCATGGTAAAAATTCAAAGTAATTGACCTTCTGGAAAAGAAGTCGTAAGTTTCATGCTTTTGCAATCGTCAGATGACTTACTGGTAGATAATCAGACATACACCAATGGAAACAAAATTTAACTAGACATAGGCAAAACAGGAAGGAAACAGTTTGTCTCAGCTTCAAAATAGACCAAAAAGGGGCTATACATTTATGTTGTTTTATACCTCATTGGCTATGGCCTTTTGTTTTCTTTCATTTATGACACAAATGGGTGGGATATGTTGTAAATTTACATGTTTAAAAAATCAAGATTTGATGTTGAAAATATATAAACTGCTCACAAAAAGTATCGAAACACTTAGAAATAATCCAATATATAACGGCTCGAAAGGGTATGCATTAATCGAAGCAAATAATCAAGTGCATAATTTTGTTCTGCATATTTTGACACCTCGATCGATGACATACGATGTTGCGGAGCGGAGTTATTGTCATTTCAATGGTCGTGGGTCCAGTTTCAAAAGTGACAATCATCCTATAGAAAGAGGTTTGCATTACTGTTTAGAATGATCAGATTCGTGATTTTCAATAGGGATGAGTGTCACTTTTGAAACTGGACCCACGATCATTGAAATGATAATAACTCCGCTCCGCAACATCGTATCTCAACGATCGAGGTGTCAAAATACGCAGAACAAAATTATGCACTTGGTTATTTGCTTCGATTAATGCATACCTTTTCGAGCCGTTATATATTTGATCATTTCTAAGTGTTTCGATACTTTTTGTGAGCAGTTTAGTTATATTAAATGGAAATATTGGTACTATCTACTGTTGTCACCCGTGACATCACTTTGCACAAATAAATAAAGCTGTGCATTGTGTAGTAAGCTTACTCTGGGGAGTATTAAGCAGAAATTGCCAAAATGGTAATAGGTTTTAAACGAGGTTCAAAGAAAGATGAGATTTCAGCTTTAAGAGCTGATAACTTTGTGCAGTTGCTGAAATATTGAAATGTACTTTGATTAAAAGATTCACTTTAAATACAATTAAAATATAGTACCTGGTTACCATTATCATACAAGATCATACATAATATTTAACTATATCATAAAGTAAACATAACATCTTCTGTTTACTATTTACATGCAACCAAACTTTAATGTAACATTTAACACTCAAACTACTTTCTTAACCAAGAAAGTCTTTAAAATGGTCATCAGAGATCGAGTTAGCAGAAAAGAACCATATCTTATCACCTTGACAGGGTTCTAGCTGCGCCTGGCGCCACTAGTTGGACCCGTCCAGCACTCATAATCTCCGCCCGGCACTCTTGGTTGATTTTTTAACAATTTGTGGATAAAATCATTAAACTGCCTCATAAAACAAAAAATTATGTGGCAGGAACCCTCAAAGTGCATTAAAAAACCTAAAAACCATTAAGAAGGCCTCTAGATCCCATGCCATGATCCACTGTACTGCGTTCACTACATTTTCTCCGTTCGCTGTCAGTAAATTTACCCGGCACTAAAATGGTCCTGGTCAAAACCCTGCACCTTGACTCCTTCAGATAAACTTGAAAAACAACCCACGGTCCCATCAATATTACAATGACACTCAGCAGCTATACCAAAGTGTCAATTTGTTTTCAGATGTGAAGGGGGGGGGGGGGGTGTCATCTGGTCTTTTTCTCAGAATGGGTTTGAATTCTTAAAAAATCAAAAAGGGCAAAAGAACAACAAAAGTTTATTTGTGACCAATCACATCAAAACAGACCAGTTGTCTCCAAAAATGCAAAAAAATGAGATTTAAAATTCATTTTTATATTACTCTCTCTATCTTTAAAATGACACCTTACTTAACACTTTCCACACGGCTATTGGTTTTACCAGATACAAAACAGATTTTTCAGAAACTTTTCCCAACTGTTAAGGTTCATCTCAAGGATTAATGAACCAATACTAGGCATGTTTGTACGTAATTAAATTCATTTCTCATGGTGATTCCAAACATGGTAATGAAATTCAAGAATTTTGACATTTTTGAAACATTTTGTGAAATTTTGGAATGTCGCCTGCTGCGTGGAAAGTGTAAACTTACTGAAATTGAAACATGAAACAAAGTTAGTATGCAGCTTGAAGGGTTATATTTTTTTTAATTTTTAATTCTTTATGTCTTTTGCTATCTGCAAATGAGGTTTGCCGACAACTGGTCTGTTTTGATTTGATGGGTTATATTTATCCCCAGCCAAGTGCAAGTTCACTGATTGCTTTCTCCTTATAGTGTTAATCAAAATCAGGTTCGAAAAGGTCAGGGTGAGGCCTGGAAATAGCACTCGCTGCCTGCCCATAGCGAGTCATCATGATGATGAGCACATCATTCATTCAAATGTAATGAATCATTTTGATACACATTCAGTCCTTACAGATAAACAACACGGTTTTAGGTCAAATCATTCAACTGAATCCCAACTCATTCTCACTGTCCAGGACCTTGCTAATTCCTTAAACCATAAAAATCAGGTTGACTTAATCATCATGGATTTTAGTAAAGCATTTGATGTTGTCGCCCATAATAGACTTCTTCAGAAACTCAAACGCTATGGCATCCAAAACAAAACCCATGCTTGGATCAGCAGCTTCCTCAAGCACCGTGTCCAGCGTGTCGTTGTCGGTGGTGAGCACTCGACCTGGGCCGAGGTTGATTCGGGCGTACCGCAAGGCACTGTGCTTGGGCCGCTGTTGTTCCTGGCGTATATTAATGATCTGCCTAACAATATCAACTCGAGTGTCAGATTATTTGCTGATGATTGTGTACTTTATAGAGAAATCAACAATGAATTTGATCACAGGTCCCTTCAGGACGACCTTGATACACTGGTAGTCTGGCAAAATACATGGCAAATGAGTTTTAACCCGAAAAAATGTCATACTATGAGACTCACACATTCAAAAAACCCAAAGCTGTATGAATACAAGTTGGGTGATTCAATCTTGCAAGAGACCAAAAGTCACGCTTATCTGGGTGTCACCTTAACCAATGACCTGACATGGAATAATCACATCATACAAGTCGCATCAACAGCAAATAGAACACTTGCATTTGTTATGAGGAATCTCCACCAATGCCCTCAGGAAATCAAAGTATCGGCATATAAGACCTTAGTCCGACCACTTATTGAATATTCCTCGAGTGTGTGGGAACCTCATACAAAAGTCCTCACCAACAAGCTGGAAGCTATACAACGTAGAGCAGCAAGATTCTGTATGAATGATTTCAAATCAAGATCTCCTGGATCCGTCACCAACATGTTAAGGAAACTGCAGTGGGAATCACTCACAGATAGACGCCAAACCAGGAGACTGGTCATCCTTCACAAAGCGATCCACGGTCACCTATCCATCCCAATTGGTAACCTCACCCAGCCAGCATCACGTACCTCACGGCACACGAACTCTCAAGCCTTTCAAACAATCGCCGCATCGAAAGACTGTTATAAGTACTCTTTTCTCCCAAAGACTATCAGAGACTGGAACAGTCTCCCGGACTCTATTGTCACACTAAACGACAGTGAACAATTCAAAAAAGCAACCAAAGTTTACCTCGCAACTAAACAAGACTAAGCAACCAACCCAAGTAGAACTGCATACACAACAACCCTGACCGCTTGGTTCCAGTGGAACGTTGGCCAGTACTACGAAAGAAGAAGAAGAAGTCACTTTTGCGCTGTGCGGACGAAGATGCAAAAGTACCTGCCCGACTGGCGGGTAAACATTTTCAAACTCACAGTGCAACTGGTCTGTTTTGATTTAGTGGGTCATATTGAACTTTAAATGTAGGGGGTATATCCCAAGCCAAGTGCAAGTCCCTTTTTTCCCAAATACGTCCTCATAGTTTGAAAAGGTTAGGGCTAAGTATGAACTTCAACCTTTGCGGGTTCTTTCTCAATGCTGCAATTATTCCAAATTGAATTGATATATTATAAAGCCCTGAGTGACCCACTGTCATACCACACATTCATTAATCATGCTTGTATTCTCATACAATATTCAGATATTCCATGTGTTCCTCAAAATCAGTATAGAGGGAATCCACTTCACTCATCTGTGCCCGTAACAAAGGTTCTTGTTCCTGTATTCGTTGTTCAGATCAATTCCATGCACGACCTTCAATACAAGTGTTACTGTTCAAAGACCTATACATTTGGCGAGTTATTAACAAGTAAACGCGAACATGTTATTGTTTGTCACAGATTTAGATATCTGTGGTGTTGGTCTTTTTAAATTCTGAAATAGACTTCAGTTCCCGCAAATATGGCTGACACATGGATGCCCTCTATTCTGACTGACCATACGGTCAATCAATTTTGTCCTTGACCTCTATCCATGTCACCTGTGGTTGAGTTTGAATCTGAAGACTCACTAGCCGCTGATGATTTAGCAATTTTCAAAGCTTCTTCAATCTCTGATGGTATAACACCTTTGTCCATTTCTTTACACCACTGTTTATACTGTAAAAAGGGAAGACAAAAAATGGTCAAAAACAAAAATTCATCAGTTTTTCTCACTTCAACCTTATCTTGTTGTAATAAAAGATAACTCTAACTTTAATTTTGGAAGAGAAATCAACAAATTAAACGACGCTCCTCGACCGGGGATCGAACCGGGGACCCTCTGGACGAAAAAACCTGGCCCCAGAGGCTAATCCAGGATTTCCAAGGGGAGGGGCCCAAAATTTCTTTACTATAAACAATCTTCTTTAAATCCTCAAAGTTATATTTTCGTTCAGATTAAATAAAGTATACTTCAGTGATAGGATCTTAAGTTCTAAGTTACCATTGCTATGGTGGGGGTCATGGGGTATTATGATATTATTATTTATAATATATCTGCCCCTGCCCTGATCCCCATAGGCAAGCCACAGCTCTCAGCTACTCGTTCATGTAATATACTGTGCTCACTATAGGCTTGGTTGATTATATGTCATCAAAAACTGTCTGCACATGTGCTTGGAGTTTGGTTTAATAGTCAAACAGAATTTTGTCAACTATATTGACTCTGAAGAAAAAAATGATTGATTGATTGATTGACCTGTTTATTCATTGAACCAAAATATCCCGTCCCTTAGCCCCCCCCCACCCAACTTAAAACCAGGCCCGTCAGATGGGGGGGGGGGGGCCGACGGTTGCGATCGCCCCCCCCCCCCCCCCCCCCCTTTTTGATTTTGATTTTTTTTTTTTTGGAGGAAAAATTTGCGTTTTTCTTAGTTTCAAATATCAATGATAGTAAAACTACTCATAAAACATTGACTACAGTGCTTTTTGGACTGCAAAATATTGTGTCCGTGCGAAAAAAATGTAGGTGCGAAATATTTTGACTTCTACCCCCCCCCCACCCCCACTTACGTGAAATTCACGAGGTGACTGACTTGGAAAAAAATTGGGGCAACCTTTTACGAAAATGTTGGTGAAAATGCCCCCCCTTGGGCAAAAGTGTCTTACGGGGATGAAAACATCTTGTAAATACAGAGCAATACATTTCCTAATTACTTCATATCAAATTTTGAAAATAACTGTCCATGTAATGCACTGTGATTTTGAAAAACTTTACCCACCAGTTGGGCGGGTATTTTTGTATCTTCACCAGCCCGACACAAAAGTTACCTGCTTTTGACAGGTGGGCGGGTGCTATTTCTAGGCCTGCATGCAGTATTAACAATTAGATGGAAGGGGCAAAGGTGAAAATGAGTAAAGGGTAACAATAATGCCTAGAATGGTGGACAAAAGATATACGGATACCGTTCCTGCAATTTGAAGATTCCGCATCTTTTGACTAGGAACGTTTAGTTTCAAAAAGGGAAGCGTCATTGTAAAGAGAATTTGGACCTTTTCAGATTCAACAAAAAACCTTCTAATTTACCCAACCCCCAGTTTCATCCTTTTGTAAGAACAGGTCATCATGACCATACAATGTGCTTAAACTGCTTACCATATCCAGTTCTTCCCTCAGTGCACATATTGCTCTTTCCTTATTAGTAACAGTTTCTTCAAGGTACAGGTACTTCTGTTTCTTTCTTGCCCGACATTCTCTAGCACTTTGTCTGCTGCGTTCTAGTTTGGCTTTGTGGTCTATCTTGGAAGGTTTACGGCCTCTTCTACCTGCAATTCTTCGCACTTTACCACCACTCGTTGTTTTGGACTGAAAAATAAAATAGCTATCAAAATCAGATGGCATTCAAAACAATAGGATACAATAGAACTGAAACAGCTAGTGTCAAACAAACAGTGATAAGGCCAAATAAAAATATTCAGAAGTTTCTCGTCCCCTTGCGCATCCCTTTTCAGGAATTGAATAACTTGTTTGTTAAAATATTTAAGAAGCTGTATGACATCTTGGTAATGTGCTTTAGTCCAATGAGCATTTTGGATTAATCAAGTCCAATGAGCATTTTGGATTAATGAATCAATTTAGTCCAATGAGCAGGTTTTGGATTAATCAATCCCCGGCCTCCAGTACCATAAAATGAAACGATTTTACAAAGACCTCGTCTTCTTCAAGTCACACAACCAATCACGCGATACCAAGAAAAAAAGTGCCCTCATCCTCCATTTTCTGAAAGTTAGGATGAGAAACTAGTTAACATTATTTTTATTTGGCCTAATATATGTAATGGGAAAATTTCAAATTCTTTTGAAATTGTCATCTTTTTAAATATTTGAATTTCATGTTTAAGATGGACTGACAGTAATTGTATAAGATGTCCAATTGGTGTCAGATGTGGGATCAGCAGACAAGTTGTACTTCATCCACCACAGATACACAGTGTCCAGCCATATTTTTTTATTTATTTATTTATGCTTTCTTTATTGAGGGTAATATGCTTCAGTGACTTGCACTGCTTTCCAAGCAGGCCCTCATTTCGATACATCATAAGTACATACAAATAACAAATGTTACAGTGTTTAAATATAATACAAATTATAATACAAATTATGATACAGTGGAAATATAGGATTTGAATTGACCGAGTGACAAATTTTCTTATTCAATACGAATAGATGGTGATAAATTGTTCCACAGATGGCTAGATCTGAAAAGAAAAGTGCGCATACCAGAATTTGAGTTGATTTTAGGAATGATTAAAGTATTACTTGAATGATTCCTGGTAGTATGATTGTGATAGTTATGTACAAATTCAAAGTTGGATGATAAATAGGTTGGACTTATACCTTTTAAACATTTGAATAAGATAATAAGTATTTGAATTTTCCACCTATCACTTAGTTTTTTCCAATGAAGTAAGTTCATCATATCATTTATTGGTGTTCTGATATCAGCAGATAATATTGTTCTGGCTAAACGGTTGTGTAAGACTTGAAGTCTTGCTTGATATGTATTTGAACAGTGAACAGTCTCATAAAGCCTCATGATTTATCAAAACAGAATACATCAGCATCAAAGCAGCTGAGGGTGACAACCAACCTTGGTCCACTGTTTAAACCTTGGTCCACTGTTTAAACTTTGTCATACTAAAAATAATGTTAGCATTTAGATTTAGTCAACATTATTAAAACGAAAGCATACATGAAGTAGTCTACATTTTGTTTATCGCAGATTGATCAAATAGTTTATTAGAGAAACATATTAGAAAAACATGTGAATCATACTGAATGCCTAATGTTTGCAGATACTTACTTGCACTTAAGGTTTGATGGAAATAATTAGTATAGGCTGTTAGCCTTTATGATTCCATATCCTATTTTTGTCCAATATGTGTCGAGTCGGTTTTTGAAAGCGTTGACGGTCTTTACGTTGACCACATCTGCGGGCAGCTCATTCCACTGGTTGATGACTCTCATCGTGAAAAAATTCCTTCTGCAATTGAGGTTCTTGGTCAGTGCTGGTTTGAATAATTTCAAGGGATGTCCTCTAGTAGAGTGCGTTGCTCGAGCTTTGGTGAAGAAGTCAGATGCCTTCACTTTGTCGATTTCCTTGAGAATTTTGAAAGTCTCAATGAGGTCACCTCTGATCCTTCGCTTCTCCAGTGATAAGATTCCTAGGCTTTTCAGTCGCTTGTCATAGGTAAGGTGTCGTAGTTTTGGTATCATCTTGGTTGCTCTATGTTGTATCTTCTCCAGTGCTTTGATGTCTTTCTTGAGGTAAGGGCTCCAGGCCTGAACACTATATTCCAAATGTGGACGGACATAACACTTGTAGAGTACCTTGAAACTGTCACAATCAAAATGCTTGAAGGTCCTCTTCACCACTCGTAAACAATTCATGGCTCGTACAGCTGCTTTTGCACATTGCTTGCTGGGTTTGCAGTCGTTTGTGAAGACAACTCCAAGATCTTTTTCCTCATTTGTGTCATCTAAGGGTATGTTATTCAAATGATAACTTGCTCCGGTGTTGTTGTGGCCCATGTGCATCTTCTTACATTTCTTGGCATTGAATCTCAGAAGCCATCTTTCTGACCATGTGTGGAGGTTGTCTAGGTCTTCTTGTAGGTGAAGTTTGTCGTTGTCGTTGTTGATCTTAGCATATATTTTCGTGTCATCGGCAAACATGTTGATTTCGGATTTAATGTGGTCTGGCAGGTCGTTAATGAACAGCACAAAAAGAAGTGGTCCCAGTACGGAGCCTTGGGGAACGCCGCTGAGTACATCAGCCCATTCTGATTCTGTGCCCCGGACACTTACTTTCTGATGCCTGTTGGTTAGGAACTGTTCAATCCAGTGTATAATGTTTCCTCCTATGCCATATGCGCGAAGCTTGTTTATGAGTCTCTTATGTGGTACAGTGTCAAATGCCTTGGCGTAGTCTAGGTAGATTATGTCGATTCCACTCCCTTCGTCTAGCCCGGCTGTTATGGTTTCCAAGCTGGTGAGTAGGTTTGTGAGACATGATCGGCCTTTCATGAACCCATGTTGTCTTGTAGATAAAAGGTCGTTTGCTTCTAGGTAGTTTGTCATACCATCCTTGATTATCGACTCCAGGATTTTGCATGGTACCGAGGTTAAACTAACTGGTCGGTAGTTTTCAGCCTTGTTCCTTGATCCTTTTTTGAAGATTGGTGACACTCTGGCTCTTTTCCAGTCTGATGGTAGCTCGCCCTCTTCAAGTGATTTCTTGAAGATGAGGTGAAGTGGTACTGCTAGCTCATCGGCACATTCTTTGAGTACTCTAGGGTGCACCATATCCATACCTGGTGATTTGTCTGGTTTAAGCTCTTGTAGTTTCTTTGCTACATCATCAGTGGTAAATTCAATAGTCTCGAATTTGTAGTCGCCATTAACTTTCGTCTCAAGAGTTGGGATATCTCCTGATTTCTCCTTAGTGAAGACAGATTTGAAGAAGTTACTGAGGATGTCTGCAGTTTCTTTGTCTGTATCTGTGAGACTTCCATTCTCGTTTTGAAGTTGGGAGATTCCGGTTTTCACTTTCTGCTTCTCTCTCATATATTGGTATAATGGTTTTGGATTGGTCTTGAAGTCTTTCATCAGCTTCTTTTCAAAATCTGAGGTTGCTTTTCTCACTGTTTGTTTGGTTTTGTTGACCTGGTCCTTGTAGTCAAGGTAGTCTTTGTAACGTTTGGTACTTCTGTATTTCTTATACAGTTCTAACTTTTTCCTTACCGATTTCCGGACTTTTGACTTCATCCATGGTGGTTTTTTGCGAGGTCCCTTCTTTCGATCTGGAATGAATTTGTCAGTGTTGTCTTGGTATAGCCTTGTGAATTGTGTCCACATCTGATTACAGTCTAAATTGTCATGCAGAGTGTCATTCCAATTAGTGGACTTGAATGCTGCTTTAAGACTTTCATAGTCTCCCTTGTTGTAGTCTTTAGTGAAACTCTCTTCTTTGTCAGGCAATTCAACATTGTAGATAAGGGTAAAGTGGAGGATGTCGTGGTCGCTTTTACCCAAAGGAGACAAATGGTTGATTTCATCGATAAACATATCATCGTTGGTGAAAATCAGGTCAAGCATTGAAGATTTCTGTCCTGCTCTATGTCTTGTTGGCTTTTCCACGTGTTGAGCAAGAAAGAGGTCTTGTGACAAATCAAAGAAGACTTGTTGATCTGAGAATGGCCCACCTTCAACGTTGTACTCGTTCCAGTTGATTTCCGGAAAGTTGAAATCTCCCATGATGAGTAGGTGTGTAATTCCTTTGACCGCTATACATCTTCTGATTTGGTCGAACATTCTGTGGTTGTTTATTGAATTGCTGCTGGTGCTGCGGTAACATATTCCAAGTAGGAGTGTGTCGCTGTTGTTCAGCTTAACTAGGCACCACATGGTGTCCGCAGCCTCGATGCAGTTCATTTCATTACATTGAGTAGCGTTAAGTGAACTATGGATGTATAGAAGAACTCCGCCACCTTGGGTGTCGTTTTCTCTGTCGACTCTGTCTGTACTGCATTGCAGTACAGACCAGTACACACTGCACACTATGAATACAGTACAATGTAGTAAGTATGTCACAGTCCATGTATTGATAAAGTCCATTGTATTGAACTATTTTGAGTACCATGACTATTTAGTATTAGTAAATTACCTTATTGTTGTCCTCATCACGCTCGTCTAGTTCTTGCTGATTTAAACCCATCGAAGTGATTTCATCTAATTTAGTTATTGTTTCACTTTCATCCATTGTTGACTGGAAAACATGAGAATCATGTAAAAAAGGAAGCGAACGTATACTGTAGTGTGGCTTGTTTACAAAACACAGTGGGGATTCCTGAATGTCGTCACTGCTGTCAATATCCAAAACAATAATGATGTAATGGTTTTAGTCGTAGATCGGTGTGTCAAGTGATTTGATTAGTTCGTACTTTTACAAAGTTGCATTACGAGCCAATGAACAACCTTCTCTTTGATATCCAGTATGTGAGGCGGGGTCTGGGTCAACATGAGGTCATTTGGGGTCAATGTTGCATTTCTATCGAAAGTGAAAACTAGATTTTTCTTGACTCGCCTGGAGCAAGAGCTGGAGAAATTCCACAATCAATATCTTTGATTTTAGTGCGGGTCACAGTAAGTATTTTGTTGCTAAATAAGGAAAAGTCAACGCACACGATTGCGGTTTGTTTTATCAGGTGGTAACCGTAATGTCATCGTTCGTGTAAAAAATGTAAATTATAAGTATATAATAACATCAATTGATTGCATGATCATGATGATTGATGATGATGATTGAAACGAAATTTATTTTATAATTTTACTAAAAGGCATTTTTTATTAAGCTTAAAAGTTAAATATTACAGTAATTTACAACATTTTTAAAAATAAATAAATAATTATGCAGAAGGCCTATCATATAAGTAAAGCCTAAAGTAAAGGTAAAGTATTTACGGTACTACTAATACTATACTCTATTTGGCCATCTCGAGACAGTGACGTAACCGCATATTCTACAAATTGCATCACATAACGCGCGCGCATATTCGCGGCGCTGGCGTACAAACACGAGCGTTGAAAGGCGGAAGATACACACGCGTGCGTAAAAGCTGCGCCTGTTCAGTTACGTCACTGTCTCGAGATGGCCAAACAGAGTATACTAGTACTAGAGACTTTTAGAGTCTAGAGTAATTTTTTTTTTTTTAAAGTTTAATTTAAGCTTACAAATACTACCTGTTTACCTGTCGTCTCGGGCACTTAGGGTAGGCTTTATAGCCTATAACGCCCATCCATATTCATCATTACTTGACTGCAATAGAGTTTGTAATATTAATTTACTTTACATGTGACCTGCTCCAGAATGGTGCTGCCCATGTATTTGTAGTCATATTTGTTGATGTGCTTGTCCAGGAAAGAGTCGATTGCATTCTGGAAACCGTTGGTTGTTTTTGCATGGACGATACAGCTTGGGAGCCTATTCCATAGGTTGACAACTCTCTGGGAGAAACAGTTCTGTCTTATTTTCACCTTGTTGCAGGTATTTTGGATCTTAACCCTTTGAACCCTGACCGCGCCAGGCAATGTGTACCGCTGACCCTGGCTATTCCGGGGGTAACGCACAAAATATCGATTTTTGCAGGAAATGGATAAAACAATACTAAACTTGTTCCGAATCATCTGTAATATTATACAATCATATAAAAACAATAACAGTTTACTTGGATTGTGCTTTCAGGACAAAAATAAATAAAAATGGCGATATTTTGGACCCCAAAACCCACCCGTACACCGATACTGATACTGATACTGATACATTACCGCAAATACATGAAAAACTTATGATTTCCATCAATGCCCATTCAATGCCCGGGTCTCAAAATCATCTGAAATGCCAGAACTATCATCTAAACAAATCCTAAGCAGTATCACTATCGTCCATCATGTCCAAAACACGCCACATTTCAATGTAATTTTGATGCGAAAAGACACGAAAAAACAGCAAGCAAAATGCTCGTTATTTGATAACAACAAGCCTCTGAACTTTGACCCGGCAATTTTTAGATGCGCAGTAGTCTTATCTATGTAATCAAACCACTTTGGACATCCTACACTGAGCCTATAGTCCATATTATATGGTTGATTGCATACACACCTGTAAGCCGCTCCAGCGTCTCACCGGGTATACGGTACACATACGCGTAAGCCGCTCTAGCGGCTCGTCGGGTTCAAAGGGTTAAGGCTGTGTCCTCTCAAACCATCAATTTTGGCCTCGATGTCGAAGAATTTGTTGGGTTCTACTACTAATTATTATAGTCAGATTTAAAATTCAACAAACACATAGAAGCAGCGTATTGCGTACACTGCTTGAAGCGTGCACAACCTGTGGCATGATAATCTCTGGCACGATCATCTTTGTGCTGCGTGCATGTTGTTCGTTCAATTATTAATTTGACTAGTAGATAATATTTACTATTAAATAGTTACATGATGATGTGCTCTAGTCTCTGGCTAGCTCTGAATCCTAGCTCCTATATGAGAGCTATATGGAATGGAAGCATAGGACTCAGGAGTCCACGTCAGGGATTTTTATCAATATATTTCAACTTTTCTGAATAAAATTTGTCAAACTGTTGTTTCAGATATCAATCATGTTTAATGTTCAAGCAATATGTATAATGGTCAAATATCTCAACCTGAGTCCTCAACTAGTCGCAGTTGCCCCCTATTCAGAAGAGGAGGACAAAGGAATACTCCTGAAGGTTTAATGTTACTGTATATTGAGGAGCAGAAACCTATTTCAGTTTGAGGTTTTACCCTTACATTTACTTTATAAATCTGTTGAACCTCATTATCAAACCTTAACAAATACAACGGTATAAACTCATGAATTGTATTAATGCATTTATTTAATACATGTTTTACACATTGAAAGGATGCGGTCATAGACGCTGAAAAAAATGACCGTGAATGAATTAGAAACCTAACCATATCACTACATCACGCCTCGTTTGACAACACTGCAACACTATTTACATAGCACATAACGCAAAACCACTGATCACGTAACCCATACAATGAGGTAACAATTCTTCTAAACACGTAACGAAGAGAATTTATCAATCTGTGTGGTGTTTTCTGTTTAGAACTGAAGCATGAAAGAAATCTCATCTTCTGTTTGGTTATGACTTATGAGGTTCCATTAACCCTGCCACAAACAACTGGTCTTTATGGGTCTATCTCATTGCCTAATCATAGAAGAGTTTATAGGAATGTCAAAAGAAAAAATAATGTCTTCAAGCCAGGCTCGATGGTGTTGCTGTACAGGGTGAGTCAAAAAGAAGTTGTACGGGAATGAATATATTTCCCCCAAAATACCAAACAAAGTTGACAAACCATTGAGGTAAGGATTCAAAGAGCACATTCATCCACTCATTTGAAAAAAAGAATCACTGCAATTGATCGATTACCTGTTTGTAATAAATTAACCCATTTTAGTAGCTGTCCACAAAATGCTATCCTTTTGAAATTATCCGTCTAAGTGAGGAGCAAAGAGTACAGATTCATTAAAATTTATAAAAAGATATTTATTCCCGCAATATTCAGACAATAAAACAAGTATTCAAAGAACATACGATTTCACTCATCTTAAAAAAATACGGTAAGGCCAAACAAAATAAATGGTTCGTCTCAAAGCTTGCGCGCGCATTGGTTTTGAAATGCCAAAATACCGCGTCTGAAATGCAGAAAATTGTCAAATCAATTTTTTTTTCTTCCTACAAATTTTTATTTCGAGTTTTTATTAAAAATATCGGCAGATTTTCCTTTTCTCAAACTTTTACATGACTCAGGTCTTCAAAAAACGCTGCACAATTGTTCTTATACACAACTACATCACAATATTCATTTCAAATAGAAAAAACAAATATCAGAAAGTGTCAACGGTTGCAAATAGTAAGAGTAAAAATTGCCACACAAATAAAAAAAAATGTAAAAAAAAAATATGGAAGACAAAAAACAGCGCGCGTCGCCCGATTTTGAAGCCTTCGCAAGCTTTGAGACAAACTTTTTTTTTTGTTTGGCCTAATCACTGGAATTATTGACCCTTGCTAGCAAGAGTTACTGTATGCATGTTTTATTAGAATACCCCGTTTTGGCAACTGTCCGGGGAATTAATGCTAACTGCTTTGAAATGATCTGTTTAACTGAGGAGCTTGCAAATAGTACAGACTCATTCTAATTCAAATTCAAAAAATATTTATATTTGGGACATTTAAACAAAGAGATAAATTCAAGTATGGATAAAGTCAATTATCGTTGATACAAAGAGGTATGCCTTTTTATTTGAAAACCCCAATTCTTGAGCTGTCAACGGAATTTGTAATGAACAGAAACATTTAATTGTTATTCTCATTTCAGAGCGAAATTGATATACACCCGGATTTACATGTAATTCTCATAATACACTCGTCAAAAGAAGTTCCTTGCCACTCATTGAAGTTCAAATATTTCACATAAATATTTAATATAAATTAAACAATTGCATGTCAAAATAAGCAGACAATAATTCTCTATCATTATCTGTATGAAATTAAGATGTACACATTCATGCATGGCTGAGCACATTCATTAAACAATGGTAAGGTGCGTAAAAGGAAATTGCAAGAAATTAGCAATTACAGTCATTTGAATGTAGGGATTATCCAATTTTGTGCAATCTTCTTGCCATTGTCAAGTGAATGGGATCTGCCATGCATGAGTGATCATGTCTAAATTCCATGTTAAACTGTTAGAGGATTACTTACTGCTTATTTTGATATACAATTATATATATATAATTATATATATTCTATTAAATATTAATTTAATTTAAATGGCAAGGAACTTCTTTTGACGAGTGTATGTAACACAAAATAAGACAAAAAGGGAATATTTTAATGTTGAATCAATTGTTAGCGACAGATAATGGATTTATACATAACATTCTACCGTCTGTTTGAAACTCCTGGGTTTGAATCTTATTTGAATATTAATGACTCTTTGTGAATATGTACTCTTCGCTCCTCACATACACTGATTTTAAAGGATTTAGCATCTCGTGGACAGCTACCAAAATGGGTTCTTTTATTAAAACAGGCATAATTCTTGATAGCAAGGGTCAATTTCAGTGATTCTCTTTTCATATGAGTGGAAGAATGTGCTCTTTTAAAACATGCTTAATTGGTTTGTTAAATTTGTTTTGTCTTTTTTTAAACAAATATTCATTTCAGTGCAACTTCTCTTTGACACACCTTGTAGTAAGTATCACTTGATTTAATTCCCTGGTGTGACCAGAGTGTAAGGGATACTTGCATTATTTCATGATTTACTATCATAATCTCAATCCAGTTGGTAACAGATTAAATTTTAAAAGTTAGATTAGTTGTGAGATATAGGCTTTTACGACGGGTATTCATAATTAAATAGTTCAACCGTCGGACAAGTTTATAACCGTTAAACTCTTAGTTAACCTATGTTAGATTTAGTGCTGAAAATTATGCGAAGTGGTTTATACTTTTCAGTCATCCTATACAAAGGGTGAAATTATATACCCTTCACTTTTGATTCTCACCCTTCAAAATTGTTCTCAAGAGTGAAAAATGTTGGAAATTCCATTGTTTTACAGCCAGAAACACTACGCCAGCACAAATTTTGGCTATCATTTAGTTTTCACCATCAAGAATTTTACCCTATGAAATTGATGATCAGGCTACAGCATATCAACTTATTTATGTATGTATTTTGTTCTCAGTTTACAACAAATAGATATAATCCGTCTATAGTCAGCATGTCATCATCATACCAGCCACAAGGAGGATTGGTGTACAACCCACCACAGCAACAGATAGTGACTGTATCATCTGGCAACCCAAATATCCAACCACATTATAACTCTGTTGGATCCAGGAGGACGGGATGGTTACAACTGGTGTGTGGTGCTATATGTGTACTACTTGGCATCGTAGCTATATTTATCAAATGCTACATGTCTGGGGGCTACTATCCAATATGGTCAGGACTAATGGTGAGTTGGGGATGAGAGATTTTTGTCAACCTAACTTCTCAAAATTCTTTTTGGATCATCAGGTTTTTTTTGTTTGCTTTGTTTTGTGTACCAGTACTAAATATTGAAATTAAAAACCAGTACAAATGTACAGTATTTGATGATCATTTTAAGATCAGAACTGTGACATTTTGATTTGTAATTTTGATCAAACATGATTCAGAATGAAGAGGGAAATATTGTGAGATTCTGAATAAATTAATTAATGATGATTATTTTTGATGAAAGAGCCACAGACAAAAGAATAATATTAAACGAATTGTCCACATTATTGATAAATGTTGCTCACCATATTAATGAAAATGTTTATTCATCTATTATTTCAGTTCTTTATTACTCCTGGTATGGCTGGTATTTGGGCAGCTAAAAGTCGAACATCGTGTGCTGTGAGTAAACTATTTCAAGAATTAGATAAACTTGTGCTATGGCATACTGAAAAGTTATGAACAACTAAATCTTGAATTGTTTTTAAAAAACTATTGTCAAAAGTTGTTAGTCTACATTACAATGCTTGTTTGGCTATAAAATGTCATGGAAGTAAATGTCATTCTTAACTATTCATTCTTACACAGCTAAGAATAAGCTATTTTCATTGGTTCTCAGAAAAATCTGCAACATTTACATGAGACAATGTAACATGGCATACATTAATTAGCGTGACCATCCTAGCACAGTGCGTTTTAATTATAGTGTTGTTCCATAAAGCGCGCTTTTGCAGTACGTCTTGCTGTGCTTTTCCTGCGTGCTTATGCGGTGCAATATGTTGATGGATAGCATACTCACCGCATGGAATTGTATGGACTGCTTGTCGGTTATTCAATACTAATAGGGGAAAAGTTTACAAATGTGGACAATTAAAGGTATTTATTTTAATAATAAATGTTTTAAGTTTGAGAATGAGAATAAATACTAATGCCCGCATTTAGGTCAGACAACGACACTTTTATTCTCTAATTGAATATGTATTGAATAATCAATCTTGTTTACTCTAAAGCAAGATTGTGACAGGATATGAAACAAGATTTTCCTAATAATACATTCAAAGATGCAATGAAAATTGTTTTCATTGTGATGTAAGTTTTGCTAACAAAAATTGATCCACTTGATGTGGTGCGCTACGTACATCATTTGTTTCATGTCATGCGGTGCATTTTAGATGAGAGACCTGTATTATACACTTTTATAATTTTTGTTATGAAAACAAGAGGTACTTAAGTGCAGTGGTGTCATCAATATTGATTTTGTGTGGAATAAAAATGGTTGATTTTTTTCTTGAAAACGATAGTATGGGGTTTAATCTACTTTAATGTTCTTTACATCATGTGCATGATTTTGAAACTTTTGAAATTTTTCTAAACCAAAATTCCAAGTAATCGTTGTCAGTATTGTGGTGATATGAATAAGCTATCATGAATTTTACTAAGCATTCCGACTCAGAAACTGTGTTTTGAATAAAATTGATGATAATATACTGGGATTTGAACCCATGTCTTTATGGGCCCAAACTTAAAAGCTAATGTCACACCGCTAGACTGTTGGTGCCGAAGTAGAAATGTTAATCCTACAAAAGAGGTAGGGTAGCCCATAGTCTAAGTGTATTACGGAATCAATCTGTATAACTCATACAATAGAAGTCTTTGCACTAGACAAATTTGTGATTATCTAGCTTTATAGGTGGAACCAGTATTTTTCAGACAGATAAAATACTGCCTCATGTTGTCCATTCGGGCTTTTAAAAATGTTCTCATGGATTCTTAAAAAGTAGAATACTTGTAAAATAAACATTGTAAGTATTTGTTACCAGATCAAACTCTACCTCGTACTGTCAATCATGGCTGGACTATTCTCATTCTGCTTGATATGGGTGATGCTTGGTGCAGCCGTAGCAGAGGCTGCCTACACACCATGCCAAGATAAAGAGGTCTGTGAATATGGCTACTGCAATATTGTACAGGACTGCAATAAACATGACAGTTATGTAAGTTGGTTATAACTAACTAGGTACCCATAGTTTGAACCCTTTTAATGCCATACTAATATCTTCATGTTGTGATGTCTGTTCCCTGTCCATATTCCACAGATAACAACGTTTATGGTGTTGTCCGTCTTTGCCTCGTTGTTTTCATTCTGTCTGGTCTGGGTGATGCTTGCTGCTTCTCTATCTGATATGACCCCATATTGCAGGGGTGTTACATCAGATTGTGGTGGCCTATATTCAGAATGTAACATAGAAACAGTTTGCACCTATAGAGAGGGCCATGTAAGTAGAAGTAGATATCATATCAGAGAGATGATTTATAGTTGTGTAATTTGTATAATCTTAGGCACAGCACCTCTCATGTCAAGGCTGACATCTTTTTTATAGCATGTATGCAAATATACCATTGGAGTTACGGCCATGATGTTATGATCCTTTCACTAGAATATGCACTGCCATCATCCCAACTTGAGGTGACACAAATTAAAGATCAAATGAGTTTGTTGCATGTGATTTATTATAGTTACCAATTGTGCATGATATAGATTAGACAGTGGTACTGGGACACCAAGCATAGAACCTTTAGGAGAGGATTCAATCATATTTAATAACAATAGTTTTATATTGTCTTGTTAATATAGTTGTATTGTTTAGATTTGCATGCCAAACATATTCCGAAAGAACCCTTTTGTAGCCATTATGTTTGTAATATCTGTTGTTTAATTGTAACTTAATCTTTTATTTCATAACGATTTAATTTCAAAAATAGTTATCAAATATCAATGTTTAGAGGTAGTCGCTTTAGTCCTTTCCAATACTGTGGTGTTAACTTATTCATAACGCTCCTAATTAATGCAAAATATAATGGAATTCTTTAACCCTTGTCCTCCTGAATATTATAGTATTGTTAGAAACACCATTTCTCTCACTTATAAGCAAATAAACGGGTGAAATTCGGATGCCTATATTTCACTGTACAGCAAATATGGCAGGATTTTGAGGTCGGCCATGTTTAGTGACATCATTGTGACGTCATGCGTGGGATGTTTGTTCTTGTTTTGGTATGTATGGAAATAGGGGACCTCTAGCTATACCATGGTACCCAAATAAGCATACTCTGCGTCTCAGCTTGGATTTTTTAAGGAAGGAGGGGGGGGGGGGGTACTTAGGTAGCAGTGTTATAAAAACGTCTCAGGAGGACGAGGGTTAAATCAATGGAAATAAATGTCTTAAGGATATCATATCAAGCTACTGTAAAACACTATAATTTTGCGGATTACTACTTTTTTGCGGGTTTTTTAATTGTGTGTAACTTTTTGATTACAGGAAGCCTGTGTAGCATTAGATGTGATACTACTATTGACCGCTTTAGTTGAATTCATTGTGTCCATTATATCAGCAACTATATGCTGTCGTGGGGTGTGTTGCAAAGGATCAACCAAATCAACTACTACAGTAAGTATGCAGACATGGAACATTAGATATGATGTATCTATTTACCGCTACTGCATTAGTTGAATTCATTGTTTCCATTAAATTAGCATTTAAATGCTGCCACGGAATGTATTGCAAAGTATCACAGATAGTCAGTGAAAGTATGAGCAAATCAACCACTATAGTTTATAAACAATGCAATTAGTATCAAAATGAACAGCATGGGTGACGTCTATGTAATGCCTTTGTGTCAACATTAACTTGTAAACTGAATATATTATAAATATATTATGAATTTCAATGGATAAGCTCAAACATCTTTTCACTGATTAGACTTGTAAACTGAATATATAATCACTTTCAATGGATTAGCTCAAATATTAACTTGTAAACTGAATATAGGTCGCCCTGTCATCCGGGGACTTTGTGCCTTTTGCCGTTGACAACAAACTAGACGATTCAACTACCTATCAGTTTTACGCTCTACTCGCCCATACCCAAGGGATCGCGTGACGCTGTGTACGCTGTGTAAGAGTCCTCCGAAGAGGCCTTTAATTACCTTTTGGGTTTGTGGTCAACGGCATGTGACGTCACTCCCTGGTGACCTATATAATGACTTTCAATGGATAAGCTCAGTTTTCTGATTGAAACTATTCCAGCTTCACCATTTAAATAAGATAAACATGCAGCAACCCTGCCATTCTGTATAATGTATAGATGTTGTTGCTTATGACATTTCATAACCAATTGTAAACAAATTGTACAAAGCTGTACATATTGGAAGCTGAGACCATCTTTTTGAGTGTGCCTTTCATGCCATATATTGCATTATTATATTTCAGTACACAACTGTATCTCAACAAGCACCTGGGACTGTTGTCATGGCTCCTCCAGCTACAGCATATGCAGGTAAGAAACACAAAAACTAACGCCTCCTTTTTTCACATTTTGACAATCGCATAGAGTGCGTGAATGCCGGACGGGCCTACTGTATTGAATACCATTTCAACCAGCGCTGTTATGCATTGTACCATGTATTGAATACCATTTCAACCAGCGCTGTTATGCATTGTACATGTATTGAATACCATTTCAACCAGCGCTGTTATGCATTGTACATGTAAACATGCTGCAGTTGCAGGGAAGTGAATTGCCATACTCATGTACACAGGCATTTTATGCTACGTTTGAATTTGCAAGGTAAAATTGTTGTGAAATGTATATCTGTCAACTTGTGTAATTGGGAAATTAATAGATATACCAGTAGCGTTCAATACTGGAACTAAAAAGTTGCCAGTATCGCTCGGTACTGGTACGATTTTACTGTTCCAGTATCGTTCGATACTGGAACACCAAATTGTGTGACTCCCCTGTCGAACTGCTTTCCGGTTCGATGTTTTGATCTGACTCATTTGCATCTTTCCCGGAGATGCGGGCATTCCAAACTGAACTATTTCCAATATTTCAAACTAGAAACACGGGTCGCACCGACGTGACGTCACCCCATGTCACGCGCCAGCCCGTCACCTAAATTTCGCTTGGACACCTCGAAAGACGTGTTTCTGTCGGAGCTCCCGTATAACTGGATTTTAGGATCTTGAGTTGAGAGTTTGTCACGTGGCGTGCCTAATTCGTGTGGGTGATAAGTTTCCTGGATTTTATACGCTTAAAATCGGCTCGTTTTAGTTTCATTTCGGACCTTTTAAGTACCAAAATTCATTTAAAAACTGAACGTAAAATTCTAATTTTCCGAGGAGTCCGCCATTTTACTTGTGACGTATACAATATGGCGGCTCTTTGTTTTTAGTAATAATATTTTTCCGCAAGTCCGGATACGCTTTGGATCTTTATTGAACTCGTACTGGATCGCTGGGATTATTATTTGTGATGGACGATATCGTTTATGGATCTTGGTGATGTATCTTTATATAAATCGATGTAGTCTGTGTAATGTAGTTATTAACGTGTATACCTATTTTATGTATCCTTACAGCTTTACGTAAGCCCTCTGTGACATATTATAGTTGAGTCACGGATAATCCCCCCAGTGGTAGATAATTCCGTGTTATATATACGCGTTTGACTGAATTTGTATCTTTATTCACTACATCAATAGATTGATTATAATTCGTCTTACTACATTACTGAATCAGCCCAGCAGCTTAGTACTTTTCGCCGCTTAGCGCTTGGTTTATTACCTATCTACGTTCTACTTATACAGTGTTCTGTGTTTACATAATCCAATCATGTCGCACCAATGTTCCGAGTGCCCTGTTCTTATCCCCGATTGGGATTTACATGTATTATGTCTTGCCCACCGATCGTGCTCTCGAGCAGATCAGTGTGATTCCTTTTGTAAGGGTCTTACTCCTGGTCACTTTGATGCCTTGGAGAAGGGTTTTACTAAGGGTTTACGCACTCGCAGTATCAGTATTGTTAATGTTGTAGGTAGAAAGTCCGTTGGTACGCCCGACGGCCTCCTTCTCACGGGGGAGGGGAGCTCTGTAACAGGAGCTTCCGTGGCTGTTTCAGCTAACGATCAGGCTCGGTCTGATCGGCATGTAGAAACGGTCGGCGTGAGTGGTGGAAAGACGGGACTGGTCCCCGTTAAGTACGCTACTCCGTCAGGCGAGCTAGGCGAAAGCTCGGGGGTTATGTCGACCCCTGAGTTAGTACCTTTCACGCCGGGTGCCAGTAGCAGCGGTCCGAGAGAATCGGTGCCCGCAGCTACGGCGCTTTCTGCCAGTGAGAGTGTGGGGTTCGCCCCCGCACTAGTAGCTGGTTCGCTGGCGGTGGGAGTTGCCCTAGCTACCTCTGGTAGTATGGGTACACCTACCAGCCAGTCGGTGGTAACAACGATGGCGGGCGGCCCTGAGCCTGCCGTTGTTTGTTCCGCTAGTAGAACTCTCCGAGATCTACCCCCGCCCCCCGGTTTTCCTGTCGGCTTACGATTAGCCACGGTTGATAACCAGGGAGGGATTAGTCATAATCGCCCTATTCAGGCAGGATTGAGTGCTCACTCGTCCACGCCGAATGGTGGTATTATGTCTAGTGGATTTGCCAGTCATTATCCTCCCGGTCATGGTGACCGAGGATTAGGACAAGCTTATCCCATGATGAGTACCATTCCAACTGCTTCGGTGGTCACGGATAATACTCATGCGTTCTATTCTAACGCTCCTATGCAGCAACATGCTATGTTGCAGCAAGGGGGGGGTGTGAGTGGTTACGCAACAGCGGCAGGCGGTATGCAGAGTGCAGGGCCCTGGGCCCAGTACCAAGCATATCAGCCTTGGGCGCAAGCACCAGCATGGCAAGGGTCGTACAACCCTTTGCTTACGCAGGCTGCTAGCCCTCCCGCTTATCCGTACGGTGTAGGAGCTTGGCAGTACGGACAGCCGCCGGGTATGGTTTACCCGTGGCAGTCTGGACAGCCAGCCGGTATGCAACTCGCCTCTCAGGCGCAGTATGCACCGCCTCCTCAAGTTCCGTCGGTAGTTAGTGCTGGGAATCCTACGGTGAACCCTGTTCGCCCGGATCTCGGCGGGAGTATCCCCTCTTCATCAGTACCAATCCAAGTCCCTGTGCCGGTTGCCGGCGTGGTGGATATGGATTTGTGTTCGGATGATGCCCGTCCAGAGAGTGAGGATGAATCCGGGTCGGATTCGTCTGACTCTTCGGCCGAGGGAAAGGGATCGGGAGAGGATGATGAGTCGGATTCCGACGAATCGGTACCTCTACCCCCGCTACCAGCTGAGGAGAGAGCTAATGGCTTTCCGTTAGACACGCACTCGATCCTGTCCCGCGTTGCGCGGGACCTAGGCATAGCCTACGAGTCGCGTCGTCCAGCGGTCACACCTAGTGTGTTTAGCGCTACGTGTCCATTACTCTCAGAATCAGTTGAGCCAGCGCTGACTCTTCCTGCAGACTTGGCGTCTGTCTGGGAGGCGGCGAAATCTCCTCCGTCTAAGAAGGCCTACAAGAAGGGCTGTCTAGTGACCGACGATGATTTCAATACGTATCTCAAGGTGCCTACCATGGACCCAGAAATACAAAAACGCCTACCAGTTGAGGGAAAAGCTCATGATCACGGAACGTACTCCCCGTATTGGGAGGAGTGTCTAAAGTCGGTTGACAGTCGCTTGCGGGCGTCTATCAGACTTTCTGCATTCAGTTCTACCGTTGCGGAACACCTTACCAGGTTGACTGCTTCAGGATCAGGCTCGGCGTCGGAGATTGCTCGTGAGGCGTATCTGTTGTCAGATCTCTCTCACAAATCCTTGCAGTCTTCGATGTCCGCGGCTCACAGGCTTACATCTCTACGCCAATCGAACGCTCTCTCCCTCCTGAGCGCGACCTATGGGCAGCAGTTCGCTGACTCGCTCAATAAGGTCGAGCTCTCTACTCAGGGATTTCTTTTCGGAAACCGTTTCTGCGAGCTGGTAGAACAGCGAGCTAGAGAGGTTCTCGACGAGAAGTCACTGGTAGATACGGAGGCGGCGTTGAAGAGCCAGAAGAGGAGGAAGAAATCGAAGAAATCTGGTAAACGGAGATCTTCGACGAAACCTTCCACTTCGGGTTCTTCTGGTGCGGTACCTTCAGTAGCCTTGCCCGCTGCCGCTTCGACTCCTTCCGGTGGGAAGAGACGTCGTGGTGGACGGGGGAAGACTTCTGGTCCAGCAGCGTCTAAGGGCAGTAAGCGCCCTAAGACCTCTGGTAAGAAGTCAACTCCCTGAGGGCGCGGCGCCTGCCATCCACTCGTCCGGGGAGCTCTTAGCTCCTCTGCAGACGGTGGTGTCACCGGTGGACTCATATCCACCGGTGGGCGGGCGCTTGCTTCAGTTCAGCGCGGAATGGATCACCATTTCGCCGTCCAACTGGCTTCTGGAGACGGTAGAGCGGGGTTACAAGATCGAGTTTACTCTCACCCCGCCACCGCACTCGCGTCGCAGGCAAACACATTTGCCAGCCGACAGAGTACTTCGATCACTCCTGTTGAACGAGGTAGCGTCCCTTGTGGACAAGAGGGCCATAGTTCCTGTCTTCCCCCCGTTTCACGGGGGTTTTTGGTCTACGTTTTTCCTAGCACCAAAGAAGACAGGCGACTGGAGACCAATTCTCAACTTGAAGCCGCTGAACAGGTTTATCAAACCTCAGCGCTTCAGGATGGAAACATTGGCCTCCGTCCTCCGCTGCCCGATCAAAGGCTGTTGGGCAGCGTCCTTGGACCTCAAGGATGCTTACCTTCACGTTCCGATTGCTCCCAAGGACCAGAAATGGTTGCGTTTCCAAGTACAAGACCAGGCGTACATGTTCACATGTCTGCCCTTCGGCCTCTCCACAGCGCCCAGGGTGTTTACCCGGGTAGTGAGAGAGGTGGGAGCATACTTGAGACGCCGGGGCGTCAACATTTGTCAGTATCTGGACGATTGGCTGGTGTATGCGAAGTCTCGAGAAGAGACAGCGCACCACATACAGCTAGTCATCCAGGTGATTACGCGACTGGGTTTTGTAGTGAACTACAAGAAATCCAATCTCGTTCCGACACAGTCTCCGATATACCTCGGGGCACGACTAGACCTGTCGAAGGGTCAGGTTATGCCTTCCCTGGCACGAGTACACAACATGGCTGCCTGCGCTCGAATCCTAGCGGAAGCGAGTGTGGCGCCGGCGGTAGCATGGCTCAAAGTATTGGGCCTCATGGCCAGCATGGTAGATCTGATCCCGCTTTGTCGGTTCCATATGAGGATAATTCAGATTCACCTGCTGGCGCACTACAAGCCAAGTGTTCACTCAGTGTCCAGAATGGTTCCTATCTCAGACCTGATCAAAGAGGAACTCCACTGGTGGTACCAACCTGCCAACCTGACATCGGGGATGGTTTTTCCATCTCCGCCGACGAGTCGTGTCATCACGACAGACGCGTCAATGTTGGGTTGGGGAGGCCATTGGCTAGACAACCGCGCCTTCGGCCGGTGGTCAAGCATAGAGGCTCAGGTACACATCAACCTGCTCGAACTTTGGGCAGTGGAGAAGACTCTCCAATGGTTCGAATCCGATCTACAGGGACACAGTGTCCTTGTCCAGACGGACAACTCGACGGTGGTAGCTTACCTGAACAGGGAGGGCGGGACAAGATCTCCCACCCTCTGTTGCCACACCATGAGACTCATAACATGGTGTCGAGATCACCAGATCACTCTGCGGGCGATTCACATCGCGGGTGTCACAAACATCCTTGCAGACGATCTTTCCAGGGGACGAACGTCCGACCCCACGGAGATATCGTTAGCACCTCAGATAGCACAGACAATCTTTGTACGATTTTGTCACCCAGCGATCGACCTGTTTGCGTCATACCAGAACAAACAGCTACCGGTGTATTGCTCTCGGACTCGCGATCCGAGGGCGTACGCCGCAGACGCTCTATCAGTGGATTGGACGGGACTGACGGCTTACGCCTTCCCCCCAATATCGCTGCTTCCAAAAGTGGTAGAAAAGGTGGCAAGAGACGACTGTTACGTCCTGCTCATAGCCCCTTTCTGGCCGAAACACGTGTGGTTTCGTCCAATGGTAGATCTTCTTGTGGGTCGCCCCATGTTGCTACCTCCACTTCAGGACCTGCTCAGGCAGGGAGTTCACGGCGAATTCCTTCCAAACGAGCACCTACAGTTGACTGTTTGGCCATTATCCGGCAACGATGCCAGGAGAAAGGCTTTTCTCAAAGGTCTGCAGGCTTGGTCGCCTCGGGTCGACGCCAATCCACGCTCAAGACATATTCTAAGCGTTTGGCTCCCTACTACGAGTGGTGTAATGAGAGAGGTATCTCTCCCACTCGAGCAGATGTAAATAGCATTTCGCTATTTTTAACTGAGAGGTTTGATTCAGGACTCCAGGCAGCTACTGTCCGGAATTATAAGTCCGCGATCATGTCAGTCCACGTAGGTTTTGAGGACGGATCCACTGTCAATGATGGCGGTGAGATCGGTCTTCTACTGAAGGGGATGTTCAACGAGAGGCCACCAGTCAGGAAGATCGTACCTGCCTGGGAACTTAACACTGTTCTCGAGTACATTAAGGGTCCGCCTTTTGAGCCTATGGCGAAAGCGACCCTCAAAAATATTACTCTTAAGACTGTTATTCTCGTGGCCCTTGCTTCTGCGCAAAGGTCTTCTGAACTTCATGCATTGTCATTTTCTTCAATGTCTCTTTCTCGCGCGGGTGTGACAATGTCTTTTGTTCCTGGCTTTGTAGCCAAGAACGAGACTAGTTCGCACTCGTACTCCACCCTTTACCTTCCTTCCCTCAGTGCCGGATCATCTGTGCACGATGATAGGTTATGGTGCCCCGTTCGCTGTCTAAGGTATTACTCAGATAGGACGTCCGGAGTGCGAGGTAAAAACAATGATCAACTTTTTTTGACGCACTCCGAGCCACATAAGCCTGCGGCGAAAAGTACTATTGCTCGCTGGCTGGTTCAGGTAGTCAAAGACTCTAACGCAATTATTAATGACGAGCGTGTTACGGCACACTCAACACGAAGTATTGCTACCTCATGGGCCTACCACCGGGGGTTGTCCGTGAGAGAGATATGTGAGGCCGTTTCATGGAAGGCCACCTCTACGTTTTCCGCTGCCTACTACAGGAGCATTAACGGAAACTCGCTCAGGGGCCAATTCGCCCGCAAGGTTCTAGCCGGACCAGTTGCGGGCAGAAATCCAAGAAATTAGGTTAGTTGGTCTATCAGTTATTTATTTATAGGTTGAGCTAGGCTTCTCGGGTTTTGAGTAAAAACGCTAGACTGAAGCTAAGCTTACCGTGGTTCGATTTTCTGGTTCTGACATCAGTAATTATGATGTGGGCCTTTCAAGATCTGATCCTTTAAATTAATAAATAATATACGCGGTGTTTGGCTTTTTATCGCACCTCCTCCAGGTTCTGTGCTAAACTGGGTTGATGCAAATGAGTCAGATCAAAACATCGAACCGGAAAGCAGTTCGACAGGGGAGTCTCTCCCAGAACTTATTGTTCTAGGGACTCCCCTGTCGAAGCCTGCTTACCGTTGTTCGATGTTTTGATCGCCCGGCCGCCCTAAGCCCCCTGCGACAAAAAGCAGAAGTAGTTTGGATTATTTCGAGGTAGTCCAAGCGAAATTTGGGTGACGGGCTGGCGCGTGACATGGGGTGACGTCACGTCGGTGCGACCCGTGTTTCTAGTTTGAAATATTGGAAATAGTTCAGTTTGGAATGCCCGCATCTCCGGGAAAGATGCAAATGAGTCAGATCAAAACATCGAACAACGGTAAGCAGGCTTCGACAGGGGAGTCCCTAGAACAATAAGTTCTGGGAGATCCAGTATCGAGACCGATACTGGAACGATTTTATGTTCCAGTATCGGGCGATACTGGTACACATGTTACCAGTGTTGTTTGTCCCAGTATTGAACGATACTAGTACATAATTTGTTCCAGTATCGCCTGATACTTGTACATTTTATATGGCCCAGAAATTCAAAATGTCTATAATTCTTTCTCTCAGATCAAAAAAAGTAATGTCTATAATTCTTTCTCTCAGATCAAAAAAGTATCAGGAGACAATATTAGTATCAAATCTAGTGTGATCAGTGTATTATGCAGTTGCTGTAATTCATCAGGGGCTTTACCATGTAAGACTATGCACTGAAGGTATAATCAGTATAGGTAGGTCATCATGATCATAATGATAACGATGATGATTTATTTTTATTATTCTATCCAGTACAACCCTCTGCTCCAGCTCCTTACCCAGATCAATCAGCCTATCCACCAGCGGGTTACCCACAAGCTCAAGTAGTTGGATACCCCCCGGCTCAAGTTGTAGGATACCCCCCGGCAGATCCAGCTTACCCACCGGAAAAATCCGGTTATCCTGAAGCTACAGCTCCGTCAGCACCTGCTATGGATCAACCACCATCATATGAACAGTCTGTATCTTAAACACACACTTGGATGGATTGTGTTGTAAATTGCCACCGTAATGAACTGCCTTAGGACAAGGGATCCCTAGGTCTTGCCTTAGGACAAGGGATCCCTAGGTCTTATTGTGTGCGAACAGCTATTGTGAACAAAAAGTGAAGGATAAAAATTGTGTATTTCGATCGTTATCAGGTTTTGAGTTAATGAATACACTGAAATTAGTGGTTCACCTGTATCATGATAAGCACCTTAAGTTGAGTGTTAAGTGTTCAAAAATTGCCAGGGTATATGTGTTAAATACTTTTCTGAGCAAAAATGGGAAGTTTGGGGGTACTGTTCACAGTATGGTCAATATCAGATGGGACTGCTCAGTCAGTGCCTTACATATTGAATATATTGGTCATTGTCAGGTCAGGCGTGCAAGGTTTTTTTTAATACATGGAAGCTGCTGCTTGTCAGTGCCTTACATACTGAATATATTGGTCATTGTCAGGTTTGCAAGGTGGTTTTTTTTATACACAGAAGCTGCTGCTTGTCAGTGCCTTACATACAGGGTGAGTAAAAAAATGTACTCAAGGTAACAAGGGTAGAGACACAATAGTTAATTAATATGACACATCAAACTTGACCAGATATTATTTTCATACAATAAGCGCAAAATAATGACAAAACAATGTCATTATTTCGTGAACTCAGCAGATTAAAGATAAAATCTGGCTTTTGTTATGATCGGATTAGAGTGTGTACCAATTATTCAATGAGGAAATTCAATAGAGCAAGATAAAAGAAAAATATCACAAATCCTGTTAGGTTTTCAAAATGTTCACTTTATTTAATTTGAGCATAATCGATTTTAAACAACTAAAATTCTTTTGATACATTAAATAATCCTAGAATTGTTTGCACAGATTTTTAGAAAGAAATCCCTAAGTTGAATACAGGTTTTACTTACCCTGTATATGCAATGAAATGCATGATGATAGGTGCTTACTCATGAGTAGTGAATGTTCAGGGATTATCACAGCTTTGTGCTTCAAATAATTTCTGAACAAAAATTGGAAGAGATGATGGGTTTGTGTATGGTCATTATCTGGCTTTTAATCCAATTTTGAGTAAAGGAACTGTTCCATCAAACATACCTTTGAATAAACCACCATCATGTAAGCAGTCTGTATTATGCACACACTATAACCAACCATATGCAATGCCTTATGACCACCACTCTACTGATTATTTGTGGTCGAAAATTTTGAGGAATTTGTGTGCAAATACACATACTCCGCTTGGCTAATGATACAGCGATAGTCATAATACCATAATGTGTCGTTTATTGCGTTAGAATCATGCGCCTGATACTAAGTTGTGCCAATAAAATAACGCTCTGACGTTGTGTGTGTGTGTGCTTCATGTTGGATAGGTACGTAACATGTATAGTGGATGTCAACTGTTTGAAATACTAATGATAATACTTATGATTAAAGTTTGAGCCAAAGAAAATGTTTTAGTACTATAAAAGTAAATATATGAATGGAATGGTAGGGTCTGTGGTGAAGGTATCACCATAGCTCCAGCTTATATGAGATTTCAATCGACAAATGGGTATTCTTTGTTGTAGGATCTGGAACCTATGTTTAGCCTGTGTGTAATGCCGATTCGAGGGAAATATATGCAAAGAAAAGATTATAGCTTTAGGTGAAGAAAGATATATTCTTGATGACCATTTCACATTTTTATTGTTGTAAGATATTCTATGCTATTTTGATGTATATGATATATGTAGATGTTTTGTAGATAAGATCAGAAGGTATAGTGGATTTTATTGTATTCAGGGTTTTTGTTTTTTTACTTTGGTTAGGTTTCTCTTGAAGTTTGATTATTCACTTTATAATAATACTGCCTTAGAGTTTGTTGATACCGTTATATTACCTTGGTGTAGCCCAACAAAAGCATAGCATACATAGACACCAGGTAGCTGATTGGTTGATTAGCACTATACTATATCATTGGTAATCAATCTGAAAGCACTGCATTAGACAGCTACAATGTCAAGGAGTATTGCACTTACACAAATAGCACTGGGCACCAGATGGTTTTTGAAAGAAAAAAAATTAAAAATTCAATGACAAATGATAATGTCAGATACGTCATGACATCTGATTGATAACTAATATATTGTACCTGACATCTAGTCAGTAAATAAGTGCCATGAAAGCTATATACACAGCCAATTTCTTTTGCTTGGGATTATATTTGTTTTGCTACCTGTACCTGTACAGATACTCCGTGGCCAGTACCCGTATGGGTACTGTTAAAGTAGCAGTGAGGTACCACCAAAGTAGATGCACAGTAGCAGTAACTTTGCTACTATAGCCTATTTGGCCATCACAAGATTGTTGAACTGCGTATTCTACTAATGGCAGCACATAACGCGCGCGACTACTGGAGACACTGGCGTATACACACGTGAAAGACAGAAAGATACATACACGTGTGTAAACGCTGCGTCTGTTAAGTTACGTCACTGTCCAGAGGAAGCCAAATAGAGTATCATGGCTACTTTGTTGTACACCTCAGGTACTGTACAGTACCCATACAGGTACCAAGCATACAAAATCCTGTACAGGTACTTACAACCAATAACCATAATACCGGTAACAAGAACATGGCTGTGTAGTCATGAATGGCTTGATTTTACCTTGAAGTTTTAATGTGCATTCGCTTTAGTATGTATAATTGTATAAGTTAGATGTATAAAAGATGTGTTGTATAAATAATGTAAATTTATGAATCAAATTAAAGTGCCTTGTTGCACATATTATGCATTAAATACCAACCATGCTGCTATAATGGTGTACTTCGTTAAATCATAATATTTTTAATTGCATAAGAAATTTGGCTATATGTCAGCCCCTGTAAATAACAAATGTGTCTTAGGTTGTATTATAATTCAAGTTGAGCAGTTTAACATGTTGAAATATGTTACTATAGCTTGATGAGTTCCAATTTGGCGAAGCCTCTTTGGCAAATGAATACAGAAGGACGTTGGCGCACATGAAGGAAACAAGCGCACTGTACATCATACGTGTGACGCATGCGAGTGACCAAAACCCTGTGCGTGTGGCCATAATTGTGTGCGATAAATCTGAATATTTCTCGCCAATTTGGAACTGATTTAACTATAGGGATTACAAAATGAGCCTCAAGTCAACTACATTGCTTCTGATTTATAGAACAACAATTAAGATTTTTTTTAAATAAAAGGAATTTGCACAACAAATCCAACTTGTTTTCTCAACAAATGATATGTTTAGTAGCATATAGAAAGAAGATTTCATTGGAGTATGACTATATAAAGAAATACCAGTAAATCACTAATGGGTGACTTAAGGCTTGTTTTGTCATAATGCCAGGTCTTATATTTGAATTTCAATAATAAAAGAATGAAGTACAACACTATAGCATTGCATGTAATGTAATGTATGTATACATAAAACACCTAAATTAGTGCCACGGTTTGCTAGTCACATACTTTGTGGCATTTTCAGTTATTCCGCTATGTAATGGTAGAAAGAATTCGATAATGGCATCCTGAAATAATTTTAAGCTTGTATGTAGGTATTATCATGTAAATACTTTGCAGAGGATATTGATATTTATATATTTATCTATAGATGCTTATCATTTACTTGTTTGGCATTCACATATATTCTGTAAACGATATGCATGTGAATATTTAGGTAATTTATCTTGTTTTAATATGGCTTACCATCATGGGATGTAGCGAGGGTTTGGAGCTATAAGGCCTAACTACAATGGCTGACATTTACAAGGGTGCATCATTTAGCACCAGAAGGTGTATATACATGTAGTATATTTGTCCATCAAGAGACAGTGACGTAACTGCATCATTCATTAATTGCAGTACATAAACGTGCGCGCCTACTCGATGTGCTGCGTATGCGCTCAAGCGGAAGAAAGGCGAAAGACACACATGCTTGCGTAAATGTTGCGCCTGTATAATTACATCACTGTCTCGTGATGGACAAATAGACTATAGCATATAGCAGCTATTACAACAGATAGTGACTTTTCACATCACTAGATAGCTGAACAAAAAGATCATATATGACAACTAGCAGCTATTAGAGATAGGGCCTTGTGGCAATAACCCCTCGATATATGTTGTCTGCTTCCTGTCTGAGAGAAGTAAACAACTCGGTAAACAAAAACGACTCTGTGAGTCAATCATCAGTGAGAGCCACACTAAAACATGTTTTATTAAGTCTTTTATAAAGCTGTAATAACTTTATTGTATTCATAATATTTATTCAGTAAAGTAGATAAATAATGTAATGCTCCGTCTCTAGCGAATTAGTATTAAACAATTTGATTATAATTGAAATCAAATTTCAACACTTCTTGCTAATAACAGTAAACAATATTTGATTTTGATTTCAATATTTGTACCAACCACTTGTTTTTAAACCATTACACATCATTTAAATGTGGGTGATTCAATTTCGGCCAAAATATTTCACTTTGTGTTTACTATACTATGTGGAGGCACATCATAAGTTCAGTTATATTCCAAATTTAAGTTCAATTGCTTTTTGGTTTTTATGATAGAAGCAAAATTTAACTCAAAATATTCCCTTAAAAGAGTATACAAACCTCTTAGGTAGTTTTGGTACTTTTGGAGGTAATTATTAAACTACTCTGTCACTCAAAACACTCAAAAGAAGCATACCTCATTCTTGAATTTTTGCGGGTGTAATGAAAAAATATGAGCCTTCTGATGATACAAAAAACTGAATTTTGAAACAGTGGCTTTACCATGAATAGTATACTCTGCTGTGTACTTGAAGTTTAGAGGAGTTTTTGAAATTTATTTGTATTATAACCCTAACCTTTTAACCGGGATCACAATTTTGGAAAATAAATCAACAAATAAATCGCCAGTCCCCGACTGGGCATCGATCTGGGGACCCTCAGGACCAAATATCCCGGCCCCCATAGGCAAGCCACAGCAGCTCTTGTACATGCAGTATACAGTACTTGGATATATAGGCTCGGTTGATTCGTCATCGAAAGCTGTCCACACATGCGCTTGGAAGCAGTATTTTGTAGTATTTAGGAGAGTTAGGGATAACACCTTTTACAGAGTGTGATAAGTATAAGACAAAACAGAAATATGATGGGTAAAAAGCAAACATTTTCTTACTATATGTGATGCAGCTTTGTGTTTTCAAGATTAAGATGAAAATGGACAGAAACAAATATTAAAGAAATAAGAATTTAGGGAGTCATTTTCACTCCTAAAATCTGATGCCTTGACAAATTTGGTTAAATTTGGTGTCATTTTAAAGCGTATAACAAGGCACTGAGAGCACACATAATAAATCCAAAATTGACTTCACCTGCAAAGTCACCCCTTTTGATGTGCTGCATCACATATAGCCTATATTCAATTGATGGCTTGTTTCACCAGATATATAAAGTATACAATGTAGGACATACTTGAAAAATACAGATAGTTTTGAAGATCAAAATAGGAATAGTCGTATCCAACTATTTGTAAAGTAATAAACTGATGGGTCTTGTGTTGACAAAGTAGAACACAATTTTTCCTATCTTTACAATATTGTCCAGGATTGAAAGAAATGCCATTTAGCAATATAACAGCTGCCATTGCCAATACAAGGGCATATGATAATGAAGCTAATGTTCAATGTATGATTGATTTAACACTTTCTATTATTTGTATTAGTTGTTGATTTTATATTTTGCACTGTAATCACGTTGAAATTAAAAATGAGTAGATCTTTGTTAGGCTTAAAAAAGCTAAAATCAATAGGATATGGTTTTAAACGATGTATTCGTAAACAAGGAAAACCAAATACGATTTTGGAAATAGTGTACTTTAGGTCCCAAATACTGGTATACCAGTATCGTTCAATACTGGAACACAGAAGTTGCCAGTATCGCCCGATACTGGTATGCATACTGTTCCAGTATCGTTCGTTACTGGAACACCAAATTCTGTTCCATTATTGAGCGATACTGGAACGTTTTATGTTCCAATAATGGTACCATTGTACCAGTAGTGTTTTGTCCCAGTATTGAACGATACTGGTACATAATTGTGTTCCAGTATCGTCCGATACTGGAACATTTTTTATGTGCCAGTATCGTTCGATACACTTGGGGAGGGGGGGGACATTGCAATCTGAGTTATTTCTGTATAGGCTTAATAAGATAAGTTTCTTGCCAGCTACATGGAAATGACACAGATTTGGAGATAAAAGATTGCCAAGATTGTCAAGATAGCCAGCCAGTGTTGGTTATTCCAGGACATGGTTTTTTTTTTTGTGTGTGTGTGTATGCACTAACTAGTACTTTGAATTTTATTTAAGCCACTGTTATTTTCACATTTTCATTAGTTCACAATAAATACTTGCTATTCTTAAAAGTGTATTATACAATGTGAGCTTTGTTTCTTGTTTAGTAAGTGTCTCTTTGCAATTTACAATGTCCCAGTCCAACACTTTGATCAGGTTCAATTTGGTGATTTTGAGAGCTGATCTTTATTTTAACCACACCAGAGTCATGCATCAATGCTGAATATGTTTGGCTTTCAGAAGATTTTTAAATATCCAAGTGTTTTTTTCAAATTCAATGGATCTACGGCACATAATCTCCTGGCCACAGTTCGACATACGTGGGCGCACTTCGATGAGGCTGCGCACGCATGCTTGAAAACTCCAACCAACAACACCAAAGCACCTGATTGGTCAAATTTAAACTGAAGCCTTTTAATGATCGTCATGCTGCGCCGTAACCACCAACGCAGTGGTCCCGCTGCGCCGTAACCACCGACGCAGTGGGGCGTGATGGTGCGTGAATAAGCTCATGTTTATTCACAAGTTTTTCAGAGCTGCGAGGTCGAGATTACGTACGAGCTCAACCTCATGTGACGTGGGTCCATTGGGATAAGTGTACTTTAGGTCTCAGCCATGTATCAAGTGAGTGCATGGTATAGTTCAATGTATATTTATCCATCACGAGACAGTGACGTACCTGCGTATTCTACTTATTGCAGCACAGAAACACGCAGCTACTCAATACGCTAGCAAATACACCCGAGGGTAGAAAGACGGAAGATACATACCAGCATCCAGGTTTTCTGCCCCCTTTCCAAAAATGTACCCACAATTCACTACCTGTTGCTAATTGTGACGCGTCCTGCATATGTGTTAAACTTGTGTTCCCAGTGCAATATTCCCATCACAAGTTTGTGCGATGTCAGCCCGAACATGAGAATGCTTAGATCACCTATTGTATTTGAAAATTCTACATAGTAAGAAAAAAGAAGAGACTCAAGGAAACAATATGTATGAATAACATTAGATGCTATATTTATTTTGAAACATTTCAAATAAAACACTAATAAAAACAATAAATTGGCAAGCACACACATTACACACAATTAAAATAGAGATAACTTAATATCTAGAGTCTAACCTACAAAGGTGAACTTGATATTAATAAAAAGTTGTTGCAGTATATTATAGTCGGCGTCATAATGCTATGGACAAAATTCCACCAATGCTTGTGTACATGCGTAAAACCTGAAGTGCATACCACAAGCATTAACAAATGATGGCACGACCTGAATGGTCAATCGTGATATTACCACGCGCATATGTGCATAGTTGTTCGCACATACTAAGCATTTGGAAGTAACAACACATCACGATCATGTAAAATAGCCTGAATTTCGTCCATAGCATTATAACAGTGACTTTTTTATAGTCCATAGCCAATGGTGTGAGTAACTAAACCTCGAGTTTAGTTACACATGCTAGGGTCTAAAGTATTTCAATATTTGTTAAGTTGAGTCACAAGTTGGACCAAGTCCTGATTTTGTTACATCTAATCATACTGAACATGTAATATTTGTTTTAAAAGTAAAATTCTTATTAGTAGACTCAAACTTAAGTTAGTTAAGCACCTAACACAAATCGGGTCAAATCCTTACAAATGACTTGAATCTAATTCATGTCTGTTAATTGGTTAATTTACTCCAAATCGTGAACAGTATTGAAAAAACTTGAGTTAAAGGTAGATGTTCCGATTTTCAACTTGAAGTTTTCTATTCTACATGAAAGGTCATCCTTAAAAAAGTTGTGTTCCAAAGTTTGAGTTGCATAGCTCTAATGGTTCTTATTTTAGACTCACAAGATGCTGTGAACTGTACCCATCGAGTAGTACACAAACTATATCGGTTGTTACCACCATTCGCGGTAATTCAACGTTATTTCATCGATTTCTCTGTAATTATACCGATTTAGGCCATCAAATTTCAGTATGATGATGAGAAAAATACGAGCTTTCATATGATATGAAAATCTCCGTATGTTTGAAATAATTATGTGTTACGAAAATGTTTGTTTGTTTGTTTGTTTGTTTACACGGTCGGTCCGTACAGACACACGCTTGGGTCCTGAAGGGACCAGACTCAAGCAAATTGCTCGGGCCAGGCTTAAAAAGCCTATATAAGCATGCTGGTTGAATTATTATTAAAAACAGCCACTCCCAACAAATAAAGTTAACAATTTTGCTGTCAGCCTTCAGACATGAGAAAAGAATAGTCTGATCGGGTCATCTACCTTTAAGCTAATTCATACTGAGCTGACAATCAATATTTATTTTTGTGAAATCTTTATAGCTTTTGCTATGATGATTGTTACAATAATGGGGCAAAGTTTGTGTATATTTTTAGTTGCGGATTACATGTGTCCCGATCAACCGATATATATTCTTGTATCACATGAAAATAAGCCATTCAATATTATTATTTTTTCTAACAAACTGTTTTGATCAATTAGCCCGAACTGACCATAATCTCAGCGAAATTGAAATGCCAATCTCAAAAATGTACGAGTGTGCATACCGGCATACATACTCACACGCACATCTTCTGCTCTGCACAATATTTTTTGAATATTGTTTGCATCCAGGCAGGTACCTTTGATGTAGACTATCTCCACCAGTCCCCCAACGGCGGCCCGCATTATCCTTTGTGCGCATGCGTTGGCCTTGTTGAGGGGACTGGCTCCATTACCGTTTTTTTCGTGCCGGACTTTGGTGTGGCATTTCTCCACACCGATTATCCGCGTACTTTCTGTGTGTGCGTATTTGATTTAAAATCAAATACGCACACACGGACAAACAGTTGCATCAGGGATAAAGCTATCGACTCTTGGAGAAATACATGAGTAATAAAAGCCGTTTTACCACCAATACAGATTAACGAAATTATAATTCGTGAAAATATCGTCTAGAGAACCGATAATTATGATAATTTATACGATGACCGCCCTGTAGACGTGTCGACATGGGTGATTTCATGAACATTTGCATACCGCGGGACTGCCAAATCTCCAAACATTTTTAAACACTTGACTTTGTTTATGTGGTTTATACTCTTGACTTATCGTGCTATCAGCATTAAAAGAAGCTTTGATTCAAGTTTTGGACATATTTCAGGTAGGTATTTTGGTTAATTTATATTCCGTCACGCGTCATGAAATAGGCTAGATACAAATAACAACATTAACAGCTGATACAGCGAGTGATGCATTTCACTTTTCAGCATAGGCCTGCATGTATGTTGTGAAATTGTGGCGTGGGAAATTAGTTTAGCCTACACATTTATTAAATAGACCGAAAAAGATAACTTTCATGCTTGATTTGTGTTTGAAATTGAATGGATTGTTTGCAGTTCTCAGGCGAGTCAAATAGTTATTTCATCATGACAAAAACAACAACAAACGGGACGAACAAATCGGGGATCTAAATCATAAAATACATGAGATGACATCCAATCCAACCAATCCATAGCCTAGGCCTAATAAACTACTACTACTAGATACTATTTTTTACAGTCTTCTACTAGTCTTCTAGTTTTCTACTATGACTAATTAATACTTTGCTTGTAAATTTAATTAATTGAAAGTTTCAACAATTTAAAGTTGGATACCTTGTAGGCCCTAGTATCATGTCATGTTGAGCATGTGTATCCTGATATTGCAGTCGTGACTCTTGCCAGTCTTGGTATATTTTTTTTCACGTCTTCTTGCTTCTCGGATTTGATTTTGAATTTGTTGATCACCAAACTGACACAATAAAATCAAACTGCAAAGCCGTATTACTATTCGGTACCTATATTATAATTAGCCTAAAAGTAATTGATTTTATAAATAGTGTAACAGGCTTTATAATTAATGTAGGGCAGCAGTGTACTAGACTTTATTATTGTAGGACTGCGGTACGTGTACTAGCTGTAGGCTTTTAAAGATAGGCCTAAGCTAGCTAGGCATCATAAAATAGACGGGTCAAGATAAAGAAAATGAACTAGTAAAAAATTAATAGGGTACCGGTAGGCCTAACTAAAGGCTTAGCCTTATTTGTCATTCTTTAATTCTGGAATGATATAGCCGCAGTCCTAGGCCCTTGAGGCTATTATAGTTCAGACAGTTCCAAATTGGTGAAACCTGTTTAGCCTACAGCAGCCAATGAATTCAGAATTCAGACGAGCTGTTCATGCAACATACTCTCATGACACAATATGGCACGGAATGTCGCAGTGTCATTATATGGAAGACGCTTGCGTATGCCAAAATCGCGCTTATTTAGGCCTATACGCTTGGATTACTTTTGCGCAACGTCGCAATGTCATTGAATGTGTGACGCTTGCGTATGCCAACATCGCGCTTATTTAGGCCTATACGCTTGGATTACTTTTGCGCAATGTCACAATGTCATTGAATGTGTGACGCTTGCGTATGCCAACATCGCGCTTATTTAGGCCTATACGCTTGGATTACTTTGCGCAATGTCACAATGTCATTGAATGTGTGACGCTTGCGTATGTCAAAATTGTGCTTTACGCTTGGATTACTTTTGCGCGCGGATAGATAAAAACAGAATATATCTCGCCAGTTTAGAACTGATTGAACTATAGTACAACAAGGCATACTTATACTCTATTTGGCTTCCTCTTGACAGTGACGTAACTTAACAGGCGCAGCATTTACGCACTCAACGCGGATGCATCTTCCGTCTTTCAACGCTCGTGTGTATGCACCAACGGCTGAGTAGCACCAACGAATGGGTTTGCTGTAGGCCTACTAGGCCTAGGCCCTAGGGAGGTCCCTAAAATTGTGTTTATTGTTTTATCTATGCATCTCACTCTACATAGTCTATTTGGCCATCATGAGACAGTGATGTAACTGCGTATTCTACTAATTGCAGCACATAACACACTCGCCTTCTCGAAGCACTGTTGTATTATACGGAAGATACATACGCGTGCGTAAAAGCTGCGTCTGTTAAGTTACATCGCTGTCCAGAGGAAGCCAAATAGAGTAGTGTTCATGACATCTTTTGAACAGTACATGCAGAGCATCTCATGAGAACTCACTCTGAAACATGCACCTTTTGCACACTACGTACTAATGCACTTATCAATTGCATCCCTGGCCCCATGCGACCGTACCCAAACGTACAAAAAACGTTGCCCGGCTATGCGGGGGCGTGTACCGGGGACATACAAAAGGTGCACCCGCTAATCGGGGCATGTAGCGGGGACGTACATCACTGAAAAATAAGGCGGGGAATGGCCGGGCAATGTAGCGGGGGCGTACGCTAAGGTATACAAATGTATATCCCGGGCATAGCCAGGCAGGGTGTACACTATGCTGGTTCCCTGCACCCTGGATCCCCGGCCCAACTTACACATACATAGTGGGACGTATGCTAATAAGGTACGGTACACAAAATGTATACACAGGGACAGTAGCCGGAGTGTACACTTTGTCCCGGCTATGGGGGGGGGGGGGGGCTGGGACTATACGCCACCGTACACTTTGTCCCGGCTGTGGGGGCCAGGACTGTAGCGGGGATGGGAGCGGGGACGTACAAAAAATGGTGCCCCACCCTGCGGGAACCGTAGACGACTGTACCCTGGACATCACATCGGCAATTTGTACGTCCCGGACTAATCCCCACTATCCCCGGGCCGAGGATGCAATTGATAAGTGCATAATAGTAATAAGATAACTTCTGGCACCGCTGTGTATAAATGCTGCGTCAATCTAATGCCTTGGTCAATCTATAGTAAACTCTCTGATGTCATTGAGCAGCGTTGATTGAGCAGAATAATTATCTTTTACTCAACTTGTCTTGTTTTGGAATTGACCTGACATTCTGACCATGGATTCTGAGACTCAATATTTGACATGAGTGCCAACTTGTTTCACGTTTGTCCTTAGACTCTTGGCTGGGAGCATGGGACACATGATTTGTGACACAAGATGTTGGAGAAAAAATGGATTCTTGCACTTTCATGCAAAACAAAACTCTCCACAAATGCTTCTGATAAAATTTGCAAAGCTATATTAGGCCAAATGAAAATAAAAACTAGATTCTCGTCCTAACTTTTGAAAAAAGGAGGATGAGGGCACTTTTTAAAATTAATCTTAGTATTTAACAATGCAAAATCCCCAGTACCAGCGTGGTATATTGCATGATTGGTTGCGAAACTTGAAGAGCATGAGGCTCGTTTTATTTCATGGTTGCTTTAAAATGCTCATAGGACTATAAGTAAATATATTACCAAGATGTCAGCCTTTTAAATATTTTTTAAAAAAAGTTCTGGAAAAAAGGAAAAACATCATAGAATTCCTGAAAAATGGTGCGGGAGGGGACGAGAAACTGCTTTATTTTTTTACTTGGCCTTACGCCTAGGATTTTAGGATATGTTTACTGAAAGTATGCAAAATAAAAATAAAATGGCAACATCTTCAAAAAAGTAAGCAGTAGGGGACGTAAAACATGTTATTTTTGTATTTGGCCTATTAATTATGAACGGTCGCGGTCCCTATACGAAACATTTATAATCCATCGCGGTCATGCATGCTTCTAGTACAGGAAACCCATACCGTTGGTTTTTTTGTTGTTGTTTTTTCCTACCAACTTATGGGGACAGAATACCCTATGATAAATAATACCAACTGATGACAAATATCACTAAGTATGATTTGTTGTACTATAGCATGCTTCTATTTTTCTATATTTTCCAAAGAGAGAAATTACCATGAATTTTAATGATACATGAAATTGAATCGACGAGAGATAAATCAACAAACCTGCTCAACAACACACCAATAAAGTTCCGAAAGTGGACAAAATAAGTCAATTCCGAATAAATAATGTATAGAATGTTTTGCCCATGATGAATGAGAACGTTCGTTTCGTATTTGATCAACTCTTCACACACAACATTGTCATTTTATAATGACAACAAACCAAGCCTGCAACAAACACATGTTAATTGAGTGATTCCCGCTCGCCAAGCAAGACCAGCGCGGCGGTTGTGCGTGTGTAGGTAGCGCATCTCGAAATTAAACGCGCGCGATAACACAATGGTCGTGGATGTCGCAGTATTGCGATCAGGCGCACAGTCGCGCAGAACCGCAAAAACCCCGGCACCGTTCGCGCTGCTTGTTCTTCAGTCTTCAACACAGCACAGCTTCGCGTCCGTGCGCCATGTTAGGAGACTGATGGATTCAGTCTACCTTTGATGCACAATATTAAATACACACATTTATTGTACCATTTGGGAGGCTCATATAAATAATGATCACAAATATGGGTTGATTAACGAGGTATATAATCCTGCAGATATACAACCATAATAGATTGCAATAAATAGAATGTAATGTTACGTAAGAATTCTATTTCAGATAGAAAAGCTTATAATAAAAATGTCAAGAACATTTTCAAGTAGAAACTGAGATAGAAATAAATAGAAGTACCAGCTACTTTACATATCATAGATGACTATATAATGGTTTTATATGGCTATATTACAGTTCTATATGGCTATAGTTTTATGTTGACTATTTGGCAAAAATGTACCTCAACGTCCAGAGATCTTTTTTCAATAAATGACTTGAAATTACTATTTGTGCATAGTATAAATAAATATATTTTCATCATAAAATTCCATACATTTTATATGGAGCTGAAACATAAATATATTTTTATCATAAAATACCAGATACATCAGGCATTTTTGTTCAAATATTACAAATTATAGAACTTTTCCTTTTGATATAAGGAAATCTGAGGATAATTTTTTTCAGCCTCATGGAATGTTTGCATGTATCAACACTTGACAATTTTATTGACAATATGTATTCTTGTTGTTCCAGAAAATAGTGGCAATATAATTTTATTCAGCATTATTTGATAATACCTATAAATCTATATGCTTAAAACCGTCATTAAGGCGACAGAGAATAATGCGTTTTATTCCGTATTTTGTTCGTTAGGGCGAAATATATTGTTTAAAATGACGTTAAGGCGAATTTCTTTTCCAAAGAAATTGCCTTATTCCACTTTTAAGATGATTATTAATATACTATAGTTTGATCAGTTCCAAACTGGCGAAAGTGCACCATGCATCAAATGCGTGACAAGTGTTTGGCTAAAATCGTGCATGTTTGCTTGGATTACTTTTGCGCACAGAGAAGAAGAAAAAACATGTTTTTCGACAATTTGTAACTAATTGAACTGTAGTATATATTTTCAACACAACAAAGTGTGATTTCATGATGATAATATACATAAAACTGTAAAAACATATAACATATCTTTAAAATATATAACAAAACCAAAATAAGTTTGCAATTAAAATGGTAATAAACATGTAAACTATTTTCAACCAATAATCTTTATATTGGTATTTCCAGTTTCTCATAATTTCTCATAACTGTTACTGATGAGATGCTAAATATAGTCTCATAAATTTGCTCAACTTTTTTATGTTCAATTAAAAGTATATCACCACTGTACCCAATTTTCATTGATTTTGTTGAAAAAAATGGGCTTAAGGGCAGTGTCAACCCAGCACTTGTTTCAAAAATTGAATTTCACATTTCTCTATTATTTTATATGTATTCTATCATTACCATCATAAGATACTAATCGGAAGCGATTATTTCCCGTTCTTTTGGGTGATTTAAAATTGTTGTTTTGGTAAGTTTGAGTCAGGAAAAGGTGCATGGTTATTTGGCGGGAATTTAAGCGGAGTTCCGCGCTTTTCAAATGCTGCGACTGTTCGATCATTGCGTCGTGCGCTGAATTGTTTACAATTTTGATTGTACATAATAGTATACTCGCCTTTTAGGTCACACGCCCTTGTATTCCATGAACATTTAGCTTTAAATGGTGGAAAATGTCAATATTTTTACTAAATCGATGTTTTCTAGAAGTTCAAATTTGAAGGAATTTTTACGATTTTTCAGACAACATAAGTAAAAAAATATTAAACTATCAGGTAAGCTTTTACTACCATTGTGTAGAGGACTTTCAGCGCTAGGAGGCAAATTTTTTCAATTATGGATTTTAAACTCGAGATATGTATCCATTTCTAGCGAAATGTATGCAAAAAAACACGACTTTTACACTTTTCCGATGTTTTTAGCAATATTTCCAAAACTAAGCCTTATTTTGGAAAAAGAAAAAAATGCCTCCTAGACAAAATTGTCTTGTTTACAAAAATGTATATTAGAACAAATTACCATTTTTATTTCATAGTTATGCTGTCTGAAAAATTTGGGGTAAGAAAATCGCTTTTTGGTTCATTTCTCAAAATTTAGTTTATTTTGTATCACATTGATATCACCATCGGATTTCTTATCAAATTCCATTTCTATAAATGTATACTTTTATGTACTTTTATTCAATATTCTCAAACTTAGAAGCAAAAGTTGATCATCAAAATAATAGGGTTGACACTTCCCTTAAAAGATGTTTTATATCAAAAAGATCATACCTTCATCAAATTCATAATCCAAATTTCACTTTGGGTATTTCATCAAACAAATAGAGGGAAAACCTTTTTCAACTGTTGGACTTCATCAATATGTTTTATTTGTTATAAAGTTAAACGTGGGCCGTATTCTCATACTAAACACGGTTTTAGCTTAAAACCATGTCTAACTAAACTTGTGTCTAAATTAAACACAGGTTTATTTTTTAAACGATGTGTTTAACAAAACCTGATTTAAAACTCTGCAAGTCTCGTTCCCAGAGTGGTTGTGTGTTCACTGTATACAGGTATTCAATTTATTGTGGCCCAAATGGGTTGCAATAGATATTGTCATGTGAATTTTTAAGACAACACAATCTGCACATCAGCTTGCACTGGGCACGGTTGAGTAATCATTCAAGGCTTACAATTGGTGCACGAGTTCAGTAAACTGTGCGTTACACTACCCCCATACCCATGTTTAAAGTTAGACACTTTTCGGTGAGTTAGATGCGTGTTAAAGTTAACCAAATTTCCAGAGAATTGCGTTTAGTTAAACGATGTGTTTAAAGTCAAAAGTTAAAAGCATGTTCAGCTTAAAACCATGTTTAAATACGTACAAGAAAACGACCCTTTGTGTACAATGTAAAATGTCGGCATATGCTCAGAATAAATAAACCTGAGATTAGAATACAAAGAAACAAACTTCCTGACACAAGTATTTAGGTATATTAATATTAAAATGAAGTATTAGGTATAAACATAGGTATATTAATATGAAGTATTAGGTATAAATATAGGTATATTAATATTATGAAGTATTAGGTATAAATATATAAATAGCACCATTGTCGTGGAACGGTGGGATGGTTAATATTGAGGTATAGATAAGTTCAAATGAAAGCATACATATTTTGATCATTGATAACATTGAATGTGTCATAATACTATACCTGTTAATAAAAACAAATATAGCGTGATATTGTTCAATGTGTTTAACATGGGTAATGGATGGCCTTTTTGGGAACTTTCCCCAAGATATTACATGTTGCTGAAATGTTTTTAAACACATGATGCCAGACTTCTGCCATGTCAACTAAGAGTTTGCATTTCAGCCATTGGTAAACCTCTTCAGGTGAAAACAGTTATTTCACATTAACACTTTCCACGCGGCTATTAGTTTTACCATATACAAAACAGATTTTTCAGAAACCTTTCCTAATTTTAAAGTCTTTCTCAAGGATTGCTGAATCAATACTAAGCATGTTTGTACTTATATCAATGCATTTCTCATGGTGATTCCAAATATGGTAATGAAGTTAAATAATTTTGACATTTTTTAATTATTTCGTGAAATTTTAGAATGTTGTCTGCAGATGCCTGCCGCGTGAAAAGTGTTGAGCTGATAATATATAGATTATTCAATGATCAATCACTCTTGAGTAGGCTTTATACCAGTCAATTTATCAACTTGTTGGTGGAACACTGCAAAATATTTGTACCAGAATGACACACCATTGATAAACTTGTAGGTGGAACACTGCAAAAATATGTACCAGAATCACATTGATGAAATTTTGATCTGCACTTTAAATTGCTGAATTAAGATTCCAAACAACCAAGAAGATGAATTGTCCAAGCCCAATTGTAAACTCAAAGTGAATACAGACCTTTCATGTTTTGGATTAGCGGCCATTTTATAGGGAATACTAAACTCTATTCAAGTAACTCTTGGCTAAAATGCAAGGGATTTTTCAAGTAATCTCAGCATTTCAGGTAGAGGATATCAGTGGCGTAGCCAAAGGGGGGCAATCGCCTCCCCCCACAATATTGACTGTTGTGTCGGTTGAGATTGGCACTGTTGGTATTTGACAAGGGGAATCAAGGAATTAGGACTGCAAGATAGAATTTTTTTGCACGCTGCGTAGCGCATGTGCATGGACCCCAAAATTAATGTTTTTGGATAGAAGCTCGTTAAAAGCCAAAATGTGGCTCTATCATGGCAAACAAATAGTGTAAAACAGGAAATGTTCACACGCTATACACACATTTTTCTGGTCGGAAAAATCTTGTCGGTTCAGTTTTCACCTATATGAAAGAAATTTCACCTTTATGAAAAATCTAGCTACGCAATTGGAGGTGATACTAATTTGAGGTCATTCACCAGATTGTATTGAATGAGGAGGGTTGTGGGTCCAAACTGTGTTGAAAACACTTATGTGTTGGCTGTTATTCCAGAACAGAGAATATCTCCATTCTGTCCGAGGTCCGAGGTATGTTAACAGGCGACTCATTATGAAAATCAATCAGACTAGGCGCTATAGATGTTGCTATTTTGTCACTTCACAGTCCTGTCTGGGCCTGTAAAGTCAAAGGTAAACAGGTATAAACTGGTTATAATGTAGATATTAAATTTACAACAAGTTTGTGAAATGATTACTTGGTTTGACTATGTAGATTTATATTTCGATCTATTTTTTGCCTATTTTCTGTAAGCAAAATATTATACCAAGGTATTACAACTGACTTAACATATTTTGAGCCATGTGATAATAGAAATTGTTAGATTTAAATTCAATAGAAACATAGTGAAAATGTGAAGAGAAATCTCAATTTTGTGGGGAAAGTGAAGCAAGTTTAAAGTGTGCAGAGAAACATAATTTTAAATCTGGCAAAATATCTGAAGTTACTTTTTCCATGCTGGATTTATATATATATATTAAATTGTGTCACCAATAAAGTTATCAAGCCTACCTTGATATCTGACAATTTCTTGGCTTCAAATGTTTTGTCTCTGGCATCATTGGATTTGGTCATGGCTAGTACTGGTCTTGATGTACCTGTCTTTGATAGTGATTTAGTTAAACTGTCCAAATACCTAGAATGCAAAACAAGAAATAATACAATAAGGCTACAAAAACTCACACCTGTTAGGCAGGCAAACGGACCTCTCAGGTAGGTCGGTCAGTTGGTGGTTTTTTTCCCCAAAAAAAGTCAAACAATTTTTTAATTGTTTCAATCAAAATATTTCATAACAATTTTTGTTTACAAAAATTGTTGTCACCTAAAGTGGTGTAGTATAAATGTACATGAAAGAAAATTAAGCCCAACAAACTCTCATCGCATTGATGTTTCTTTATTATAATTAGTTGTGGTTATTCTGTGCAGGATTTTTAGCGCTAAATGTTGGCTAATTGTTAAACCCTGATTTTAAAAATCCTTGGCTATGTATGCAGGAAAATCATTGAGATCACCTTTAAGTTTCATAAGGAAGATTTGCTTCCATCCAAGCTTTTAAACTTGTCTATCAACCCAGGGTGGGGGAATTTCACATTTTAATATCAATAAACCCACATTCTAAGTGATCCCACATTTGAGGGGTCATTGACAAAATAATGGTATATTAATTAATTGGTCACATCCACTATCAGTACATACTTTATGTCCACTTACAAAGTTCATGGTTGATTGCATGTCACATCATTTTGTAATGATGTGGTGCAAGAGAGCTCAATTTAGGTACAATCAATACAACAATTTTAAGCCATTTGAGATCATTTAATACAAAATCTACTTGGGGGTACTTTAGAGACAAAACCTATTGGATCAAATTTGCTGCAAAATCATTCTATACATCTTAAATAAGGTGTGTTTATTGTCCCACACCCCAAAGTTGTTAAGGATTGGTTTGAAAAATGTTGGTCATGCTTGTTTACTCTATCATATTTGTGTGCCCCTTCCCCTCTCTCTTACTCTTCCCAAGATAATTCAATACCGTTTTCAAAGAGCATAATGCACCATTCTTTCATACCTTTTTGCTGCTGATTGTGTCGGTATCTTGGATGTTTGTGACAGGAAGTGATCATATTGCTGGGAAATCAGGTCGGCAGCATGACCCCTGTTTACTGGTGGGTTGGAAGCCATCTTGCCTACTAAATTGTCTTGACGACCAACAGGTGCAGTTTTGTGCCTAGATGATGATGTTGATGATTTGAATGTATCTGAGTGATTGGTATTAGCATTTGTTGGTAAAGCTGCTGATAAACTTGGTCTTCCAAGCAGAGGTTTGGTATTGTCAATTTTAGAGTGTCTTTGCTTCATATTCAATTGCGTCAACGCTCTTTTCCCAAATGCATACTGAACCGTTCTGCTGCCATTCCCATGATGCATTGCTCTATCAGTTCCAGAAGAATCATAACAATTGTTGTTGCCATCGACACCGAGATTGGTTAAATCACTACCATAGTGACCATACTCAGTTTCTAGACCCCCAGGCCTATAATCATACGAGTCTGATGATTCGGATTGATTATGATGTAGTGACTGTATCACTGTATGACTTCTTCTCATGGGTTGGGTGGTATGATTGTCATCTTGTGGATTCCAGGTGTTCTGTGGATCCATTGGTTGTAGATGGTGTGGAGATGCGGCAGAAAGTTGCTGTAATCCATGGAATGAATCTGTTAACATTAAAACAAAATGAATACCTTTAAATTATTCTCATTATTAAATGTTCCAACTAAATGTTGATCTTGTCAGTTGCAGTTAAAATTACCACAGACATTCAACCCAGAGGAGCCATGCAGAACATCAAGTACCAAGAAATTAAAGTACTTTGATGAATATGCAGAGTTGTGACATGTTTTGTGATAAATTAATACTATTATTACAGTTATATTCATACAATCAATTATTTTAGCCCTAATTATGGCTCATCTAACTTACTTGAATGTGTATAAGGGTGCATTAGTGAATGCTGATTGGTCGTCGGTAAAGCACCAGGCATCTTTGAATGCACCTCAGCTTCTTGATCCTGTATCTGTTTTGTCATGGCAACCAATCTGTCATACTCCGCTTCAGTATACTGTTAATAAAAATAACATTTCATTTGTATCATAATTCAGTTTTCTTGGGGAAACCAACACATCTAGGTGCTCCTAAGATCCTGTTTCCATAAATTCATTAGTTCCCAAGGTTTGAACTTTTGACAAACCTGATGACACCAACCCTACGTACCCCCTTCCCCATAGGTTTTTCACGATATAGATGAAAACGGACAGAAAAATGAAGACGATAATAAGAATTTAGAGTCATTTTCACTTGTAAAATATGAATACCTTGATCAATTTGGTGTCATTTTAAATTTTAGAACATGCTCTGAGAGCACACATGATGAATTCAAAATTGACTTCACCTGCAAAACCCCTGTCTTTTTGATGTGCTGCATCACATATATCCAAGCATTTATTTGATAATCCAAGACCCTGTCCTATTAACAATTCTGTTCATTTTCCTCTTTACAGTGACATTAGTGTATTCTTATAGTGATATGTATTCTAATTTCATACAGGTCATCAGTTACCTGCGATGTATTCAAATTTCATACAGGTCATCAGTTACCTGCGATGTATTCTAATTTCATACAGGTCATCAGTTACCTGCGATGTATTCAAATTTCATACAGGTCATCAGTTACCTGCGATGTATTCTAATTTCCTACAGGTCATCAGTTACCTGCGATGTATTCTAATTTCATACAGGTCTTCAGTTACCTGCGATGTATTCTAATTTCATACAGGTCTTCAGTTACCTGCGATGTATTCTAATTTCATATAGGTCTTCATTTACCTGCGATGTATTCTAATTTCATACAGGTCTTCAGTTACCTGCGATGTATTCTAATTTCATACAGGTCTTCAGTTACCTGCGATGTATTCAAATTTCATACAGGTCTTCAGTTACCTGCGATGTATTCTAATTTCATACAGGTCTTCAGTTACCTGCGATGTATTCTAATTTCATACAGGTCTTCAGTTACCTGCGATGTATTCTAATTTCATACAGGTCTTCAGTTACCTGCGATGTATTCTAATTTCATACAGGTCTTCAGTTACCTGCGATGTATTCTAATTTCATACAGGTCTTCAGTTACCTGCGATGTATTCTAATTTCATACAGGTCTTCAGTTACCTGCGATGTATTCTAATTTCATACAGGTCTTCAGTTACCTGCGATGTATTCTAATTTCATACAGGTCTTCAGTTACCTGCGATGTATTCTAATTTCATACAGGTCTTCAGTTACCTGCAATGTATTCTAATTTCATACAGGTCTTCAGTTACCTGCGATGTATTCTAATTTCATACAGGTCTTCAGTTACCTGCGATGTATTCTAATTTCATACAGGTCTTTAGTTACCTGCGATGTATTCTAATTTCATACAGGTCTTCAGTTACCTGCGATGTATTCTGATTTTATACAGGTCTTCAGTTACCTGCAATGTATTCTAATTTCATACAGGTCTTTAGTTACCTGCGATGTATTCTAATTTCATACAGGTCTTCAGTTACCTGCGATGTATTCTAATTTCATACAGGTCTTCAGTTACCTGCGATGTATTCTAATTTCATACAGGTCTTCAGTTACCTGCGATGTATTCTAATTTCATACAGGTCTTCAGTTACCTGCGATGTATTCTAATTTCATACAGGTCTTCAGTTACCTGCGATGTATTCTAATTTCATACAGGTCTTCAGTTACCTGCGATGTATTCTAATTTCATACAGGTCTTCAGTTACCTGCGATGTATTCTAATTTCATACAGGTCTTCAGTTACCTGCGATGTATTCTAATTTCATACAGGTCTTCAGTTACCTGCGATGTATTCTAATTTTATACAGGTCTTCAGTTACCTGCGATGTATTCTAATTTCATACAGGTCTTCAGTTACCTGCGATGTATTCTAATTTCATACAGGTCTTCAGTTACCTGCGATGTATTCTAATTTCATACAGGTCTTCAGTTACCTGCGATGTATTCTTAATTTCATACAGGTCTTCAGTTACCTGCGATGTATTCTAATTTCATACAGGTCTTTAGTTACCTGCGATGTATTCTAATTTCATACAGGTCTTCAGTTACCTGCGATGTATTCTAATTTTATACAGGTCTTCAGTTACCTGCGATGTATTCTAATTTCATACAGGTCTTCAGTTACCTGCGATGTATTCTAATTTCATACAGGTCTTCAGTTACCTGCGATGTATTCTAATTTGATACAGGTCTTCAGTTACCTGCGATGTATTCTAATTTCATACAGGTCTTCAGTTACCTGCGATGTATTCTAATTTCATACAGGTCTTCAGTTACCTGCGATGTATTCTAATTTCATACAGGTCTTCAGTTACCTGCGATGTATTCTAATTTCATACAGGTCTTCAGTTACCTGCGATGTATTCTAATTTCATACAGGTCTTCAGTTACCTGCGATGTATTCTAATTTCATACAGGTCTTCAGTTACCTGCGATGTATTCTAATTTCATACAGGTCTTCAGTTACCTGCGATGTATTCTAATTTCATACAGGTCTTCAGTTACCTGCGATGTATTCTAATTTCATACAGGTCTTCAGTTATCTGCGATGTATTCTAATTTCATACAGGTCTTCAGTTACCTGCGATGTATTCTAATTTCATACAGGTCTTTAGTTACCTGCGATGTATTCTAATTTCATACAGGTCTTCAGTTACCTGCGATGTATTCTAATTTCATACAGGTCTTTAGTTACCTGCGATGTATTCTAATTTCATACAGGTCTTCACTTACCTGCGATGTATTCTAATTTCATACAGGTCTTCAGTTACCTGCGATGTATTCTAATTTCATACAGGTCATCAGTTACCTGCGATGTATTCTAATTTCATACAGGTCTTCAGTTACCTGCGATGTATTCGAATTTCATACAGGTCTTCAGTTACCTGCGATGTATACGAATTTCATACAGGTCTTCAGTTACCTGCGATGTATTCTAATTTCATACAGGTCTTCAGTTACCTGCGATGTATTCTAATTTCATACAGGTCTTCAGTTACCTGCGATGTATTCTAATTTCATACAGGTCATCAGTTACCTGCGATGTATTCTAATTTCATACAGGTCTTCAGTTACCTGCGATGAATTCTAATTTCATACAGGTCTTCAGTTACCTGCGATGTATTCTAATTTCATACAGGTCTTCAGTTACCTGCAATGTATTCTAATTTCATACAGGTCTTCAGTTACCTGCGATGTATTCTAATTTCATACAGGTCTTCAGTTACCTGCGATGTATTCTAATTTCATACAGGTCTTTAGTTACCTGCGATGTATTCTAATTTCATACAGGTCTTCAGTTACCTGCGATGTATTCTGATTTTATACAGGTCTTCAGTTACCTGCAATGTATTCTAATTTCATACAGGTCTTTAGTTACCTGCGATGTATTCTAATTTCATACAGGTCTTCAGTTACCTGCGATGTATTCTAATTTCATACAGGTCTTCAGTTACCTGCGATGTATTCTAATTTCATACAGGTCTTCAGTTACCTGCGATGTATTCTAATTTCATACAGGTCTTCAGTTACCTGCGATGTATTCTAATTTCATACAGGTCTTCAGTTACCTGCGATGTATTCTAATTTCATACAGGTCTTCAGTTACCTGCGATGTATTCTAATTTCATACAGGTCTTCAGTTACCTGCGATGTATTCTAATTTCATACAGGTCTTTAGTTACCTGCGATGTATTCTAATTTCATACAGGTCTTCAGTTACCTGCGATGTATTCTAATTTTATACAGGTCTTCAGTTACCTGCGATGTATTCTAATTTCATACAGGTCTTCAGTTACCTGCGATGTATTCTAATTTCATACAGGTCTTCAGTTACCTGCGATGTATTCTAATTTCATACAGGTCTTCAGTTACCTGTGATGTATTCTAATTTCATACAGGTCTTCAGTTACCTGCGATGTATTCTAATTTCATACAGGTCTTCAGTTACCTGCGATGTATTCTAATTTCATACAGGTCTTCAGTTACCTGCGATGTATTCTAATTTCATACAGGTCTTCAGTTACCTGCGATGTATTCTAATTTCATACAGGTCTTCAGTTACCTGCGATGTATTCTAATTTCATACAGGTCTTCAGTTACCTGCGATGTATTCTAATTTCATACAGGTCTTCAGTTACCTGCGATGTATTCTAATTTCATACAGGTCTTCAGTTACCTGCGATGTATTCTAATTTCATACAGGTCTTCAGTTATCTGCGATGTATTCTAATTTCATACAGGTCTTCAGTTACCTGCGATGTATTCTAATTTCATACAGGTCTTTAGTTACCTGCGATGTATTCTAATTTCATACAGGTCTTCAGTTACCTGCGATGTATTCTAATTTCATACAGGTCTTCAGTTACCTGCGATGTATTCTAATTTCATACAGGTCATCAGTTACCTGCGATGTATTCTAATTTCATACAGGTCTTCAGTTACCTGCGATGTATTCGAATTTCATACAGGTCTTCAGTTACCTGCGATGTATTCGAATTTCATACAGGTCTTCAGTTACCTGCGATGTATTCTAATTTCATACAGGTCTTCAGTTACCTGCGATGTATTCTAATTTCATACAGGTCTTCAGTTACCTGCGATGTATTCTAATTTCATACAGGTCATCAGTTACCTGCGATGTATTCTAATTTTATACAGGTCTTCAGTTACCTGCGATGAATTCTAATTTCATACAGGTCTTCAGTTACCTGCGATGTATTCTAATTTCATACAGGTCTTCAGTTACCTGCGATGTATTCAAATTTCATACAGGTCTTCAGTTACCTGCGATGTATTCTAATTTCATACAGGTCTTCAGTTACCTGCGATGTATTCTAATTTCATACAGGTCTTCAGTTACCTGCGATGTATTCAAATTTCATACAGGTCTTCAGTTACCTGCGATGTATTCTAATTTCATACAGGTCTTCAGTTACCTGCGATGTATTCTAATTTCATACAGGTCTTCAGTTACCTGCGATGTATTCTAATTTCATACAGGTCTTCAGTTACCTGCGATGTATTCTAATTTCATACAGGTCTTCAGTTACCTGCGATGTATTCAAATTTCATACAGGTCTTCAGTTACCTGCGATGTATTCAAATTTCTTACAGGTGTTCAGTTACCTGCAATGTATTCTAATTTCATACAGGTCTTTAGTTACCTGCGATGTATTCTAATTTCATACAGGTCTTCAGTTACCTGCGATGTATTCTAATTTCATACAGGTCATCAGTTACCTGCGATGTATTCTAATTTCATACAGGTCTTAAGTTACCTGCGATGTATTCTAATTTCATACAGGTCTTCAGTTACCTGCGATGTATTCGAATTTCATACAGGTCTTCAGTTACCTGCGATGTATTCTAATTTCATACAGGTCTTCAGTTACCTGCGATGTATTCTAATTTCATACAGGTCTTTAGTTACCGGCGATGTATTCTAATTTCATACAGGTCTTCAGTTACCTGCGATGTATTCAAATTTCATACAGGTCTTCAGTTACCTGCGATGTATTCTAATTTCATACAGGTCTTCAGTTACCTGCGATGTATTCTAATTTCATACAGGTCTTCAGTTACCTGCGATGTATTCTAATTTCATACAGGTCTTCAGTTACCTGCGATGTATTCAAATTTCATACAGGTCTTCAGTTACCTGCGATGTATTCAAATTTCTTACAGGTGTTCAGTTACCTGCAATGTATTCTAATTTCATACAGGTCTTTAGTTACCTGCGATGTATTCTAATTTCATACAGGTCTTCAGTTACCTGCGATGTATTCTAATTTCATACAGGTCATCAGTTACCTGCGATGTATTCTAATTTCATACAGGTCTTTAGTTACCTGCGATGTATTCTAATTTCATACAGGTCTTCAGTTACCTGCGATGTATTCGAATTTCATACAGGTCTTCAGTTACCTGCGATGTATTCTAATTTCATACAGGTCTTCAGTTACCTGCGATGTATTCTAATTTCATACAGGTCTTTAGTTACCTGCGATGTATTCTAATTTCATACAGGTCTTCAGTTACCTGCGATGTATTCAAATTTCATACAGGTCTTCAGTTACCTGCTGCGATGTATTCTAATTTCTGTTTTGACAAACGGTAGCGTTAATCCTATTTACCTGAATGGAAGAGTCATCATGGTCCTCTTGTTGCATCTGATGAATAGTGTGTAATCTCTGAAATTAAGCAAAACAAATGACAACATTTATTTCAATATCCGTACATATCCTTCATACAAGGACTAACATATAATACATGACCATACAAGCTAGCATCAGGTTTTTTCCCGTCTGTTGGATGAGACCCTCCTCATAAAACTTCCATTTGCCTCACTGTAACTAGCCACTCTATTTATGTGACCGTATGTTCTGTTAGTTTATCTTATGTTTTCCCTTATAAGATGTCCTCTTTTGTTGTTCCTGCTGATTCTTAAAATTTATATGCCTAATAATTATAAAAGAACACCCACTAAATATGTTACACTTTATTTCCTGGTTTTCTTCTCTCTATTTTTAGCCATTGTATGCAGGTTCATATACATCAAATTTTCAATTATGAGGCTGGCTTTAACTGTCACAGCTTTGGAGAATCAAACTCCCCCTCCCCTAGGTTAGGAATGTAGCATCAGCCTGATTGAAACATTTTATCCCCTAAGGCCACAAAAAAAACCACCCTGTTTGAACGTAAAATATCAATAAAATCTTGAAAAATGTTGCCGTAATTTGATATGCCAAAACAAATATTTGGGTTAGTATTCATTTGCACAAGAATTATTGTTCACGGATTTCCGACAAATGGGTCGGTCGGGCCCGTAGAACAGGGTTTTTCTTTTTTTCATTGCCTTAACCTTATACCTTTGATCTCTCTTGACTGCGTTCTTGAGAAAACATAGGTATTCCGCCATTACTACGCTTGATATATTTATTCACAAACGGGGGATACTTCTTTAAATGTGTAAACTTTCCGGTAGAAGAGTTCTGAAAGAGATAAGAATGGATGCAAAAATAGGATAACAATAATTCACTATATGTGTGTCATCTCAAGTTTGGAGGTGCATATTTCACCATCGGGACAGGCATTTTTCTTTGATTTCATGGGCGCAAATGCCATCTAATTGAAATTACACACACAATATTAATGCAATCACTATTTTACGCTATGTCACCCATTGCTATTACAGAGCGTATAGACTGCACTATAGGTGTTGGGAAATAACAACCTGATACAAATGCAAGGGCATGGAGACAAAATGTGACCAGTCGCGTCAAAAAGGACATGTTGTCGGCAAACACCGTTTCAAGATGGAGGCCAATATATTTGGTGAAATATAAAGAAAATAATAGAACAAATTTTGCTTCTTCAAATCATATATTGTGATTACAAAGTCCGATTACATTCAAAATGGTATCATTTCAAAGTTTAAAATGTTCTCTTTCAAGTCATACCAATAACTCAGAATTGACTCGGGCCTCCAACATTGTGACGGGTCACAAATGGTGTACGACATTAATATTATGATAACATGAAATACCCTATAAAAACAAAATGTTTTGAATAAATATTACAAAATCCTATATACTTCATAGATAACATTACATCCAAATATTTAGGTCTACCTAAGAGACCCATCTCAAGAACACTAACAAATCATCAAATTAATTCTTAAATAAGTTTAATGTATTGCACAAGATGACTGAATGGGGCAAACAATTGTTGGCAGATAGCATGGAACAATAAAGCATTACTATGATGCATGCATATGTTACATATATTTATTAATATGCATTTATATCTCATTATACTATTGTGTTGTTAAAAAACCCAGACCATGTTAGATATTTGCTACTGCAAACTAGCTGTAGTTTAATCAATTCCAAATTGGCAAGAAATATTAAGTTTTTATGTCTCTGCACGCAAAAGTAATCCAAGCGTACACCCGCGATTAGGGCCTCACACTTTTATTGGTCGCACGCACATGTCACACATATGATGCATAGTGCGCTAGTTGCCTTCATGCGCACCTGTGTCCTTCTGTATTCATTCACTGCTGTAAGGATGATTTGCCAATTTGAAACTAATCAAACTATAAGATATGAGTATCACTCATTCTGTGGGCTAATTGATCATTTTAAAATAAGCTTTGGCTCATGGAGCAGATAAGTTAAGAGTAAATTGGAACAGCTCAAACTGAGTTACAGAAATTGGCATAATTCTGTTATACCCTTCACACCAACATCGGTTAGTATGTGTCGTTCTTAAAAATCACGCACTATGAATACCCCTGTGAAGGGTATAACAGAATTACTCCCAGAAATTAATTTCAGTAAATAAAGTCATTCTAATCTGGATTATTAACTTACCATCAAAATAAATAGATCAAGAAATGCATGCAATGACAAAGCATAAAATAAATGAAATTGGATTAAAATAAAAATAAAATACTTAGTTGATAGTGCTTTTAATGTACACTAGCTGTAGGTGAGATATTAGTCCATACATACATTATTCCACACTTTTAGCAATTGTGCGCACATAAAACTGGGGGAGGAGTGAAAAACTAAAGAGTTTTTGAAAGTCAATTATTTTGTTGCACATGACACATGAATAAGCTGTTTCAACAATTAAATCAACTATATCAGAACTGCTAAACAGATATTACACTTTACAGCAAATCCTCCTTTGTGTTTATCAAGCAAAATTGCAATTTATAACTGTTGTGCATCCATCGCCCTGAATTAAATAACCACAAGGGGCCCAAATCTCCTAAATTAAATGATTACCGTACATTATTATTCTAAGCCATCTTTACATAATGACCACCTTAGTCAGCCAAACAATCCCAAATTAAATGGCTACCTTGATGGGACCAAACCTCCTAAACCATCACACCTTATGAAACCCCTTTAGGTACTGACCAATTTAGGGGAACCCAAACCCTCTGAATAAATAGTGACCATCTTATGTGGATAACATTTATAATCATCCTGAATCAAAAAAATATCAGGGGACCCACACCCTCTGTATGACCACTTTAAAGGATTTAACCCTGTTATAAGACCATCATGTACACCGTATCCTCCTGAATTAATGGACATCTGAAAAGGATGAACCCCCCTGAATTGAATGAATACCTTAAGGGGACCCAACCAATCACATGAAACGACCCAACATGTTCATAATGCACTCAAAATGTTGTAAATGTTCATCAATACCTTTTTGACACCCTTCGTATTAACATCATTTATGCCAATACTGCATTCAATCTTGATTTTGCTTTGATCCGCTGTTAGTGTTATAAAGATTACTTCATAAAACAATTGATTTTTATTGATTTTTTAATTTTTTGATTTTTTTTTTTTAGTAGTGTATAACCATGTGAATGTCACCACAACTTTTTCATTAATCCGACTTGAGCTCCCTACATTACAGGTCCTACCCTCCCTAATCCTGCATTCAATCCCATATCTTTGGAGTGGGGTGGGAGGGGTAACCAGTACGCACTAGGTAACAGCCCACCTCTCTTGCATTATCAGCAAAAATCCCAAATATTGAAAATAGTTTCAACATAAACTGCAACAAACTCATACATAACACACAACAAAGGGCTGGTTAAGACACATATGTTATAACTGGGTGGTATTAGGGACATTTTTACTCACACTTTAGTATGCAAACCACATCAACGTACTAAATATAATACACAACTCTTTTTACACTTCTAGACGTAGTATAATTTTTACTCTCAGTTGGTTGCAGGGGTTTTATAAGCTGGCATATTGCAGGTGGAACTTGTCAGTGATGGCAAAATTCCATTTGGGGTAAAATTGGATGGCTATTATTCAATTTTATGTTTAGAGGGCGGCTTCGACAATAGTTGTTATGCAGTTGGTTTTTTTGCTTGAAATTCCATCAATTCATGATGGCTGTATACCATTTTAAGTTCTTCTGTGCAGTTATTTAAGTGTGTATCATCATGGCCTGTTCATACTTCTTTTGTTGAGCATAATGCGACCTTTTTTGGGAATTGTGAACCTCGTACAATCTAACAACTGGGACATTCATGTTACTCTCCTGACAACAAGGATAAATCCAACATTGGAAGGGGTGATCCTGAAGCAACTTCAGGTAGTTGTGAGGTAAAATAAAATATCAAGTTAGTGGTGCCTGGTGTATACCATTATAGCTGGATGGTGCTTTATTCTATAGACAATAAAAACAAAGCTTGCATAAAGGGGAAATAAAACATTATTTAAGCATTTATTACAGCATAGTTCATATTGGTCTCTGTGTGGGTGGAGGCAACAGGTACACAAGTCACAGTGCAATACATGTGCAGTACATATAGCACATCAGGCAAGTGTGCGAGTTATTAGAGACAGATCTGTAGCCAAAGAGTGCAATATAGTTGTTTCCATGGATACTTGATGATAACATTTATATTATTTCACCCAGAATCAATCCAGAGTTTCATAGGAACACCTCTAAAAACACAAAATATTATCTTATACTGACTGCAACTAAAGATAATACTTATCATACAAAAAGATAATTTTAGATCACAAACAAAGTTTTCCATCACAAAAGGGGGAAGGGAATTGGCTACAGGTCTGATAAATAGCAGAGAAAGCAAAAAATAGACAAAGATGGCTGCCTGCCTGGCCCATACTGTATCTTGATTCTCTTGACTACTATCAAAACTCATAGTCTGTGGCTCTAGCAATCGATACATAGTTGGTCCATCCTCAGCCTGTAATACTCGCTCATCAAACACCCTGCCACTCTTGGCATGACAGGCCATTCGGAAAGGTCGAAGGTCAGGGTTCAGGTGCACGAGTGGGTTGTGATATTCTAGTGGTAGCTGTGATTGGTGGTGCCCTGTTGATTCGCTGACCTCATGATGGGCTTGAAGGATCGACTTCATGTGTTGTTTGCTGTCCTAAAGGATCCCATAGGTGATTGAAGTTGGAAAAGGAAAAAGGTTGTGTGATTTAAGAGTGTCTGATTGTAAATCAAATCTAGTAGTATGTTAATGGTGCACAGAAATGCACATTGTTAGGAATATACAGCACCCATCAAAATGTTAAGAGGATTATTCATTTTGGACAGACACATTATTTTGTTAAAATGATATTTAAAAATGGGAAAATCTAAATTCAGAACTCTCTATTTTTGTTTTCAATTCAAAGATTGAGTAAAATGTGTGCTCTAATCAATATACATCAGAAACAAATATATCACATTTAGGGCTGATATCCAAACTCTCAGCGGTGTTACACCGGTATTACACCGATGTTATACCGGTATTACACCGATATTCTATACAAATATCGGTGTAATACTGGTATAACATCGGTGTAATACCGGTGTAACACCGCTGAGAGTTTGGATATCAGCCCTTAGTGAGTTATCACATGCAGCATGTATTTATTCAATTTCTATAACCTTTCATTTTGTTAATGTATCAAAACATTTGTTTGGAACCAAATCAAAACTTATGACAATGAAAATATATGATGAACTGGTAACTGTTATGACTATAAAAGTCTGCTAGTACAATTTAAAAGGAAAATAAAAATAAAAATTGAATCATTTGCATTTTATTTAAGTGACTCACGTTATTAACAGTGTGTTATCTGTGCACACATGGCGTTAGAGAGCAGTGATGATGAAGACGCTATCATGCATTGAGGTTATAGCAGATGTGTTGAAGAGAGAAGAAACGAAAACAGATGACTATAGGAAAAGAAGACAGACATGTGAATGTGTTAGTAGATATGCGTATTATTCTATTTGAACGCTAAGTAAGTATGGTATGATGTGCTTCCTTATAAGTATACTGTAAAAGCAAATATTTTTTCACGAGCGACCTTCTTGATGAACTGCATGAATGTTGAAAACAATATTTTCGTGTATTATAATTTTTGTGGACAAATATTTTGCGCGAAAAGCGCAAAAATAAACCACCCCGAATATTTCAGCTTTTCTTTCAACTAAATGTCTTCAGAACCCTTGACTGGTGGCGTATGGCCACATGTATTTACACAGTGTATTAGTGGGCTGTATAACAAGCATGTGTTACTACCAAATATTATATCAATGGTTTCATATGGTTAGCATACTTTATATTCTAAAACAGTCGCTAGATGTACAATTGAAACCAGACAGGGGTTCAGAAGGCAAACATGTAATATATCTTTTTAGTCTAAGTGTATGTGTAAATGTGTGGACAAGAGTCGTGTTCACTTAACACGACCTTATCACAACCAATTTACCTTTGGAAAAAGTCAGAGGTAAAGTCCTATCTCGACCAGTCGAGTCGAGTCAATGCACCGTGTGGACAGCGCGGCAAGATAGCTTGAGGAAAATATGACCTTTCGCAAATGTAAATGACCTGCTGCTGAAGACCTTCAGTCAATATTGTTGATTTATTCACACTCGTGCGTTCTAGCTCCCTTTTACCATTTTTATTGAGTTTTGATCATGGCAGAACGTCAGAAAAGTAATCGATGTTCAGGTGGCAAAGATGACGAAACAAAGCAACTTATCCCAATCTGGCAAGAGCCTGACATTTAGGCAAAGATCAACATGTTTTCCCCAAAGCCGCGCAAAATAAACGGGCATTCAATGACCAAATTAACGACAGTGTAATCTCAACGGACAGCGCCAATCAGGGGTCACATTCTGACGCGTCTGCGCGTCCTAGACCTCTCACTTTCTAATAGTGACGCATCAGGTTTCAAATTGGAAAGACTTGCGGGTCCCGATCAAAATTGAAGGGACCCCTTAAATTTGACGATGTATGGAAATGGAATCCTTAAGAAATTCTGTAAATTACATATCCATCATTTGCTCACAATATAAATTCATTAAAACTGCCCGTAAAAAAGTAAAATCTTCAAATACCCAAACTTCAGGACCCCTCAATTTCTTGGGGGACCCCTTAAATTTGTTTTTTGAAGTCCTACGGGGTCCTGAAAAATGTCATGGGACCTCTCACATTTTTGATCCAGTGCTATCCCTGGTGCCAATCACAACAAACGGTGCCAGTCTCAACCGACAGTGCCAATCTCAACCGACACAAGTCTATGCCACTGAGCACTTAATAGCGAAAATGTCATGTCCCCCAACATTTCCGTCCTAGCAGTGCATTGTTAAGTTACACAATGTTACATGTCACTCATTATTAATATTATAGTCCTGGCAAATTCATATTGTATTTTCAATGGAGAAATATGAATGAGGGTCATCACATTGTAATTCTTTACTGAAGTAAAATTTCAATTTATAACAATCTTAGGGGAAAGTTTTGGAACAGTTATACATGTCATGGCAACAACAGGATATTGCTATCCATTTTCCATTGTGCTATTTTGAGAAAGGTATGTATTGAGTATGTTTAAACATGATGCAAGAGGAAAATCAAGACTGAAAAATGGGCCAATTGGGAAGCAGGACATTGGGGTATTTTGCAGAAATTGTGTTCCTCCATATAAAGAAATGCATAAAAAATAGTGTGACGTTTTTAATTTTGAAGGGAAATTTGGGTTAGCTTACCAGGAAAACATTTTTTTTACGGGCCTGGCCGGAGGAAAGGATATATCATTTTTGTAATTCGTAACATGACAAACATATTTTCACAAAATTATGAAAAACTTGTAATTAAAAAAACCATATGCAATGTTCCAACCCCAACCCCCCAAGATATCAATGTGCAATGTTCAATGGGTTTTGCAGGTAACTTTAACATTTTAAAAATGTAAGGACACTATTAGGCAGATAAAGCTTGGATGTGGTTGTCATGCAATTTTGCTCAAATTCCAAAATGTACATCCAAGATCCAAAATTTACTCCAATTTAAAAATGACCATGGATTTTGCAGGCATAAATGGAATACACAACTGTATCTTTTGAATGTTTATGTTTAGTATGTTTTAGTTTTTGTCTTTGGGGCGGGCTGATCTGGGTTGTGAAGTAAATATGAATTAGGAACGAAAATATGGGTAAATATATCTGTTACTTTCTATCGTAATTAGGGCATATCCCAGGATGGGTGAAAATGTGTAGAACCATGATATGAGTGCAGTGTGCAATATTAGTCTAAATGATCATTATATTTCTTAGTATAAAATGAACAACAACAAAATCCAGGACAATTATTACTTTGAAAAATAATAAATATGCAAGAAAAACGTGTGATATTTTAGGCTAAGATGATACTCGTCAAATTAAAATATTTTCACATCAATACATACACTGCAATTCTCCACAAACAATGCTCTTTTAGATATTTCCTATAGTCCTCAAAATAAGTAACTGACCAGGTAATAAATATACTCTTAACTCCAAAAATATTTTAAAAAAATTAAATAATAAAGTTGTAAAGAATTTTCTCCTCTTTAAATTGATACATTATTAATTAAGATCGGTAAATAATTAAGAACGTGACATTGAAAAGGATAGAACAAAGTGCGGTTTACATTTAATACTTGGGATTTGAACACGCGGGACAGTGTGACAGGTATGTGTATGGGTTGCATTGATCAATCGAAGCATCCCAATCCCCGTCTTACTATCGAGCAGTGAGTTGTTGCTACCAGTTAGATCAATAATCTGCCTGTGCTAGTCCGAGGCTGCATGTAGACGAACGAAACGTTAAAATGAAAAACAGATTTTGTTTTGGTTTAGGGCACATAACTGAGTAAATATTCATTCAATCTTCACTTGTAATATCTCAAATTTAAGACAAGACATTTCCTTACAACTTTATTGTCTAATATTTTTACGTAGGAGTTATAGTTTTGGAGTTGAGAGGATATTTTTAACCTGGTCAGTTACTGATTTTGAGGACTGTATAAGTGAATTCACTTGATTGAAGGGACCCAATGTTGCACATATCCTATAACCTCTATCTATTGATCGAGGGACTCATGTTTCCAAAACCTGTATTTATAACTTTATGTGTTTTCATAGCTTGCAAATATGTTAACAATGATTCCAATGTTTGTATGTTCTTATAACCAGCTAGTAGTTCTCTTTACAGCAAGGGAATTCATGCAAAACAAAGAAGCAATGGCAGCATTCATCCACATGCACATCTATCAATTAAATTACACACTATTCGTATCTCATGTGCATAGCTACAGGGTGACCCATTATGAAGGGTGCATGTGTTCCACATCATTGCTCTCAATAAATTGTCAGTATTCATAGATGATTTACTTGACTTTGAAATGCTGTTTATTCTATTGTAATTACTCTTACCAATCCAATGATTAATTGATCAACCATGGGTACTTTAAAATGGGTTATGGCACTTTTTAGGGAAAGAAAAAATGATGCTTGTGGAAAGAGTCATTTTACAATGAAACAACTTTCCCCATTATGTACTAAACAGACTATAATCTTTGAAATCATGTGAGCAATTAAAGCAAAATAGATACCCATAATGCAATGCATGTGATATATTGTGTCAAACTTTTTTTTATCTAAAAGAGCATTTAATGGATACAAATTTGTCATAAAACCTACACCACGAGAATTGAGTAAGGTCATTCCTGATTTAGCCTATTGGGAGGAAAGAGAGATGGCATGCACTCAGATAAAGCTACATATTGAACTGAACACATTCAAGATTTCTATATGTCTATTTAACATTATCTCAACATGGGGTACTCGTTCCAAATTAAAATCAAATATAAATTTTAAATAAAAATATGGAATTTATAAAAACAAAATAAGAGTTCATTATTGAATAAGTAACATCGATTAATCTTGTAGTAATGACACTTCTCAGAATCTTTCTAAAGTGATATGATTGAATTGCTTGATCATCTTGAGTTGAAATAAGTATGAAGCATATTTTTTAATGTATGATAATGAAAAGGCTGCGCCAGTATATTACCAATATAGAGTTAATTAGAGCATGATAAATGCATTAATCTGCATAGGAATGTTGCTCTTTTCATTCATGAATTGTTTAATTAAATCTAAAATAAGAATTACAATAAAAGGCACACATCAGCCCTTATTTGCTGTTTATTTGGTTATGCATCATCACCATATGAGCATATGCAAGCTATATAGATGCTTAGCGTAAGGTCAAAGGTCATTAGCTTTGGCAGTGCTGTGTGTGAAGGTCAAAGGTCAGCACAGCTTTGGTGGTTTCTTACCTTCTTTTTGTCATCTCCTTCAGTGTGTCTCAGTTCAGGTAAGATCTACCACAATGTAATTGAGGAGGAGGAGAAAGATGGCAACACATGAACACTAATGCTATACACACATTTATGGAGGACATTTTTGACTAAGATTTACATTCTTGTTATATGTTATCTGACAATAATCATTTGGGCTGTTTCAAATCAAGATTGGAAAAGCTCCAGAAAGCCAGTTCATCAAATTGGTGTCTAACCATACCTCAGTTCTTCTTGTACGAGGCATATGATTTGATGGGTTATTATATCAACTTTCGGAAAACTTTGATAAATTGGATTGGGATTTCAGAAAAAGTGTACTTTAGGTCCCAGATTCTGGACTGTACTAGTATCGTCTGATACTGGAACACCCAGTATCATTCGATACTGGTACAAAGTCAGTGTTCCAGTATCGGACGATACTGGCACATATCAAATGTACTAGTATCGGGCGATACTGGAACAAAAGTATGCACCAGTATCTTTCAATACGGGGACAAATTATACTGGAAGCATATGTACCAGTATCGTGCGATACTGCAACAGTAAAATCGTAACAGTATCGAGCGATACTGGCAACTTTTATGTTCAAGTATTGAAAGATATACCAGTATCTGGGACCTACAGTACACGTTTTCCTGGATTTCTCTGCTGGAGGTTGTAGTGAAATAATAAACCATAGAATATGGCTAATATGTCATACACAAGAATGTAAAGCCTTTTTGAATATGTTAAATGTGTGAATACATCTACAGACAAATGATTACAATATGATATTGATGTTATACATCATGGGTGGAATTATTATAAGAGGTTGAATTCATACTAGAAAATAGTTCGGAGTATAAAAGGTGAAAAGTGTTCAAATCAGACATTTAGAGATATATAATAGATTGTGACAAGCTATGCTATCTTGATGTTGCATTGGGTGTGTCAGGTTTATTGTGTAGGTGTGTGGAGGTTGGTGTTTCATCAAGGATAGCATACCTTTTGTAACAGTGATTAAGTTTGACAGTTGAATCATTAGTACCAAATAGAGATTGAGGCTTTCTAAGTGATGATTACGAATACAGAAATAAAGTCCTTTCACTCTAAAACTTTGAGGGTTTTATCAAGTGATTTTCATCATCAACACGTGTTTACATAATATTTCAGTGAAAATGATCTGTTGGCAAAAGCCATTCATGTATTATGTGTAAATAGTTGAACATTTCTTTGTAAATACTGTATTATTTTCTGTATGATAAGGGCCTGCTTGGAAAGCAGTTGACACTGAAGCTGTTTACCCTCAATAAATTACCCTCATTAAACTGCATAACAAAGGTAAAGGCAAGTTTAACTGTATGCTACAGATTTATGATTTAAGCCTAGAAGTCAAACCCCTGCAATTTATGTTGACTTATAGAGACTACTATTTAACCATTAAATGTTTAGATCACAGGTCAGTCAGAACTAGAGAGAATAGACTTGGGGCACATCACATGTCAGTATTTCAAAGAAAATTATTTTTGACATAGAAAAAAAAATGCAGAATGCCTTTCCGTTTGCATAGATCAAACTATTCGCTACATAGTTCATAACATGAATGTCAGAAGAAACAAAGAATATGAAACGGTTATAAATGGGATAGTATACTTGGAGAATAATATAGTCATATTTACATACTTACAACAATTATTTGAACCATCTAATATATTAAAACATAGAACAGTACCACATATCAAAGATTTCTAATGTGCTAAAATAAATAATTCTGATTTCATAAAATGCATAACTTCCCTATCTATTCATAACTAAATGTCCTTAATGACAGGGTTTTTTCCTGTGGCCTTAGCCTCTATTGTAAATAAAGTTGTGTATATATTGTGTTTTAAGTCTAGTTGTAAACACTGCAAATCATACCAATTCCCTAAACCACACATGTATATTAAAAGATCATGTAAATGTTACGTTATAATTATATGCCAACCTTTTACAATCATGCCAGATATTGTTCAGAAATACCTGAATTATGTTACCCACACCAGGATGCAAGCAGTTTGCTATGTATGAATTATTTTTCAGTTTGAACAGGTGAAATTATCGTATTCTTTGTTTATTCTGGAAAGATGGCTTACTTTTATTAACCATACCTAGATTACAATACATTCATCAGAAGTAGATATGAACCGCTATGGATGGAATGTTGCCTGGTTGGACGGATGAGTTGATTGTATCCCCTGGTCTATTCTGGGGAAGATGGCTGTTATTTATTATCCATACTTATAATTATTACCATGCACTCATTGCAATGGATGGAATGTTTGCAAGGTGATTTGATCCCATGTCTATTGCAGGAAGACGGTTGGCATTTTTGTTGCCACAACGTATTTACCATACAGTCACCTGGGAGTGAAATTCTACGGGTGGAATATTTACTATATAAGGCAAAAAAAGTTGTCTCAGAAGAAACCTAAAAATAGGCTATGCGAAACGTGATATTTTTTTAAAATAAAAAATGCTATGCAAAATGCAGTATATATATATTTCTTTTTACATGAGACAGGCCCTGTGAAGAAAGAAAATGAAGCTGATATGGTACTTGAGTTTAAATACTGTTATTTGTTTTGCATAAGAAAAACATTACATGCCTGCTCTATACTTTGTGTCAGCTCAAGTTGGGTGGGGGGCGGTGGCATCGGTGCATATTTTTTAGTTTGATCAGCTCCAAATTGGTGAAGGTGCATAATAGCAGATAAGTGAATGAATACAACGCACTGTACATCATATGCATGCGCCCAAAGCTGAGTACGTGTGGCCATAACCATGCACATACGCTAGGATTACTTTTGGGGCGCGGAGGGATAAAAAACACATATTTCTTGCCATATTGGAACTGATTAAACTAATAGTGAAAAGTGAACGCATCATGATATCTCACTTATTACTCTAAAGAAACTGTGTATAAGTATTAGCGCCATCAATAGGAAACTGTCAAGTGTGGCACAGTAAATCTATTACTAGATTATGCACATCTCCCAACTATAGCTGATACAGAGTATATCTTAGTTTGATACCTGACTATTGACAAAAAGGTCTCTACATCTATTATTACTGATTCAACAACACCATCACATTTTATCACTTAAAGGTAGATGACCCGATTTTCAACTTGATGTTTTCTATTTTACATGAAAGGTCATCCTTAAAATTGTTGCATTCCAAAGTTTGAGTTGCATAACTCCAATGGTTCTATTTTTAGAAGCGCAAGGTCAAAAGACATGTGCCCATTGAGTAGTACACAGACTGGCTGGTGATTAACCACCTTTGGCAGTAATTCACCTCATTTTAGCTTATATTTTCCAAATGAAACATTTCTGGCCCCTAATATTTTACAGACATAATGAGAGAAATATGGGGATTCTTCTGATACCAAAATATCTTGATGTGAAAAAAAAAATCATAGCCCCAAAAAAGTGATCGGGTCATGTACCTTTAACAAAAATATTGAATTAAAACCATGTTTTATTTACATTTGTGATATACTTACAATACTGGAGTCTGTAAATAAAGTATACTTAACACTTTCTATGCGGATGTTAGGTTTACCATTTCAAAACAGATTTTTCAGAAACTTTTCTCAACTTTCAAAGCCTATTTCACGAATTACTGAACCAATACTAAGAAATTGTTTGTACTTATTTTAATTAATTTCTTGTGGTGATTCCAAATATGTGACCAGTCACGTCAAAAAGGACATGTTATCGGCGAACACAGTTTTAAGATAGAGACCAATGTATTTGCTGAAATATAAAGAAAAATCAGAGAAGAAAATATGCTTCTTCAAATCATATCTTGTGATTACAAAGTCAGATTACCTTCAACATGGTGTCATTTTAAAGCTTAAAATGTGCTCTTTCAAGTCATACCAATAACTCAGATTTGACTTGGACCACCAACATGTCCATTTTGATGTGACGGGTCACATATGGTAATGAAATGTAATTATTTTGACATTTTTGAAACATTTTGCGAAATTTTGGAATGTCGTCTGCAGACGCCTGCCGCGTGGAAAGTGTTAAGTCCCAGGTATGCATCAACCACATGGTAGAATAACGCGCCTTATTATTGCTATTTCATGCATGTGATTAATGCATGCCTGGTAGCTTGGGTACACATTTCTGATTCTTCGAACAGCCTGTTTATTACATAAGTCTGAATCGAGAGAACATTTTAACAATAGCACCACAACATATCTGATCACCACAATGAATAGTTTTGATTAAATCCTTTATATACTCACCACACCACGAGATTTGTGTTTGGATTTTTTCTTCTTTTTCTTGGATTGTTGTTTAACTTCTTCTTCTTCTGGGACCTCAGGTTGTTCAGATTCAGAAGCACTGTCACTGTCACTTGTGCTACAAAAATAATATCCACAGAAAATATAGTTTAACACCTTGTCGGGTAAGTCCTTTTATTTCCGAAGATTATAACCTATGGCCAAGTGATTAAACACAGTGTTTTTCCATAGTATTTCTTTGAAATTGGGTCTCTTAGAAAATGATGATTTTATCAATTTTACTTTGAAAAGCAGAAGAAAAAAAGTTTAGGCCAAATTAAACATGTTTGCAAATATATAATGCTTATCATTGGCAGATCCCTTACTAATGAGTCCCAGTTTATTACAACAGAACATGACTTACTCAGATTCTACAAACTCTCTGATGATCTTCAAATCTTGCAGTATATGTATACATCCTTTAATTGTTTCTGAGCTCATTGCATCAATCATCTTTAATGCTTCAAGACGACTCTGTATCTTGCGTACACCGTCATGGGATGATTTATGATGATGGTCCTTGGAATCTTTTCTACTCGACTTGGTGGCGCTTCGTGAAGACTGGTCCCCTTTTGCTGTTGGATCTGCCTGCTGACCTGCATACACATATAGAATCTGTCAGCATCAAGTTTCAGAGACAAATAGACTCTATTCACGCGGCAGCCATTTTCCAAAATATGCCACCCAAGCCTCGTTCCCGTTTGGTCTATCTGCGCCTCGCGCTGCACGATAGAACTGCGCGAGACGCGTGGTACCAAAGCGTGCGCGTATGCATGCTCACGCAAGTCACGCAGGCGCAGGTATACATAACGAGAACGAGGCTTGGGTGGCAAATTTTAGAAAATGGCTGCCGCGTGAATATGGTCTATTGCACTTTATGTAGGCATCAATTTGAATGTTGAACCTACCCTCCTCAAGCCTTCACCTATATTCACCTTCCTTCACAAACAAATTATAGGTCAAGATTGGTTCTTACCTGCAATTTATCGGGTGAAGATTCACCTCGGTGCACTATGTTAGTTATATGTAAGATATGGGAGAAGTTGAAATATAGGTGAAGATTCGTCATAGATTCACCTGTCCAAGCCATAACTTAGTTCAAGATTTACTACCTCAAAAATATAACTAGGCAAAGATTAGGCGTCTAATCTTTGACTATCTTTGAGGAGGGTATAGGTTCAAGATGCACATTGATGCCTGCATTAGGTCACAGTTATGAATCAGTTACGAGGAAGAATGACAACACTATGGCACATTTTATTCCATCAAGGTTGAGATTTCTCCATCTTAACTCTATTTGATCTGTCACTAAATGAACAAGTGTAAGCTAGTTCACCCGGGGTTAAAGGTAGATGTTCCGATTGCTGGCCCGATTTTCAACTTGATGCTTTCTATTTTACATGAAAGGTCATCGTTAAAATTGTCACATTCCAAAGTTTGAGTAGCGCACAAACTGGTTGGTGGTTAACCACCTTTGGCAGTAATTCACCACATTTTAGCCTATAATTTCTAAATGGAACATTTCTGGTCCCTAAGATTTTACAGACATAATGAGAAAAATATGGGGATTCTTCTGATATCAAAATATCTTGATGTGAAAAAAAAATCATAGCGCCCCCCCCCCCCCCAAAAAAAAAAAGTGATCGGAACATACACCTTTAACTAGCCAGGGCGGACCTTTGCCTTTAAGTAATCCCAGTCATACTGAACATTGTACACTAGTGTTACTTACTTGTCATGCTATGTTCAGGTCACTGCTTATAAAAAGTATGTCACTATTAATGTTTACTGTTAAATTTCTGTGAGACTAAAATCAGTTTAGCATTAAACTCAAATCAAACAGTCAGGGCAGGGTTAAGTGACTTGAAGTCAAGCCAAATACTTGGGAAGTTTTAAAACACCAACTCAAATATTTCCCAAAAGATGAAAATATATTGTTAACGGTTATAAAGAAATTGGGCAAGTATATGGTTATTTCATCAATAGATTTATTTGTAGTTGCTACACATGTTAATGAATCAGCACATACCGTATTAACTTTATATCAAATAAAGAGAACTTGTACAAAGTATATTAGTCTGAATATTAAAATAAATGTTAACAGACTTTGTGTTATAGCTACAATCTTGGAAAAAAGTCCTTGAAACGCTTTACACGTTATGATCATTATGTGCAGAATTAACTGTGAATAGGACATTTTAGACAACAATTTTCCCTTCCCCACACCCCATCGATCAATGTTGGGACACCTTGAACAACTTGCTGAAGATATTAACATTGCAAGGGAAAGGAGGGGGGGGGGGGGTGATAGTTTACAGTGGTTAACAAGTAAGCGTTCCAAGACTTTTTTTCAAGGATTGTAGTCAAACAAATGTAATGGTAGCATTTCAAGGGTGAGAACAAATTACAAGCATTCTCTGAAAATCTTGTAACTGAGGTAGTTGACAAAGACAGGAGGAACTCAAATTTATTTTTAGTTGTAAATGTTCCAACATTTGCATGTCTTACGACTCATTCATTTCACAACAAATCATGCCAATTTCCCGAAAAGGACTGTAAAACATATATTACAAAGTATAAAACAAAATTTGTTATATACCATAGTAAAATATACTACTTCATATCTAAATCATAATGATATTCTGTGATTTTCACGAGGTTCCAATTTTATCAGTGATGTGGAAACCTGTAAATCTTTGGGATGAATCCAAGACAATCAGATTGCACTGAAAGAAAAGTGACATTCAGTTGGGATTGGAATCATTGTTAATAAGGGGATTTATAAAACATTGCCATACTAAGAAGAAGAGACACTTTCGATACAGAGATTCAAAACACGAATACAAAAATGGATTTCAAACCACATCACAATTGGGAACAAGGAAAGGAAGCAAATTATGTTAAATGAAACCGCTGCTTCATGACTGCAGTTCCAAAAGATTGGGGAAGAGGTATATGGGGTGGATGTCAAGCAACTCACTACACTGAGACACAACACTCTGTGTTGATTTTTCCAACAGTTCCAGTGTATCCTTTGCACTGGAATCAACCTGTTCATCCTCACTTTCCACGGAAGATGATATGGGGTGGATGTCAAGCAACTCACTACACTGAGACACAACACTCTGTGGCGGTCTCTTCAACAGTTGCAATGTATCCTTTGTACTGGAATCAAACTGTTCATCCTCACTTTCCATGGAGGATGATGCAGAGTCGGATTCAGAATCTTCTTTACTTCCAGTTTTATCTCTAGATAGGTGTGGGTTTGTCTTTTTTGCACATTTTTGTCTTTTAGGCTTTGCTGATTTAACTTTCTTCTTTTTTCTCTGTATTTTATGTGTGGTCCTGTGTGATGGTATGTGGGAATGAATGGAAGGCAGCCTCTGTACTGCTGTAAGACTTCTTTTTGTAGTTGCTGGTATGACTTTTGGCATCAATCTCTGTCGTTGTGGCGCTCGTTGCCGTGTCTTTCTCTGTCGTTTCACCCGCCGCTCATCTTCACTGCTACTCTCATCTTAACATTTGGATGGGTCAGGGAAATACAGTTTATTTTATTACATATCTATTCAAACTATGGTACACATTCTAGTCCAGAACAGCGTGCTTTGAGGTCAATTGGGTGCAAAATGAAAGAAAAGTTTAGTTTTTAGTTTACTTTTACGCCTACTTTTTTGTTTAGAATTGCGTTTACTTTAGAGTTTACTTTTAGTTTGTCCAAAAGTAAACGCTCATAATTTGCAGTGATACCCATCTGTTTAATTGTCCTCAAACCCCTCAAAGGAAGAAGAACAGGCGGACGAATGAATATTTTTTCATTTTCAACAAACTTTTACAACTGAAAGTTATTGACTTGCAATCTCTGATGTTAAAATTGTGAAGGATACTGAAACCCCTTTTCTGTAATTTGGAAAATCTTTGCAGGTATTTTTGTTTGGTAGAAATATAATCACTTTTTTTCCACGATTTCTAGATAGGATGGGACAGTAGAAGAAAAGCAAACATCTTTTTGTGTGTGATATTGCTTCATCAAGAGTGGAATGATCAGTATACTATACAAATACAATGAATTGGTTGGAAATATCTAACACTATATTAGTATTGTGCAATCTATAATAAGCTAAATTCAAATGTGCATATACAAATGTGTGTGTGCTGAATAAGGCACACAAATACTGTTGTGTTGCCCTCAATTGCTAAAATCGTTGGTTGATCGATTTTCCCTTTTTCTTTCTTTTTTTTGCTGAAAAATATAACTGACAGACCGTGGTTCATGTCAAGACAATTTTGTTTCCCTCTATTGAGTTCTATTTTGTAAACTTGCAACACAGAAGGACATACAGATACAGATAAGTACAAAAATACAGAAAATACAAATGCATACATACACTTCATAATAATATGTATCCAAATGCGAAACGTGGTGATATACAATCATACTAATATGTATCCAAATGCGAAACGTGGTGATATACAATCATACTAATATGTATCCAAATGCGAAACGTGGTGATATACAATCATACTAATATGTATCCAAATGCGAAACGTGGTGATATACAATCATACTAATATGTATCCAAATGCGAAACGTGGTGATATACAATCATACTAATATGTATCCAAATGCGAAACATTGTGATATACACTCATAATAATATGTATCGAATGCGGAAACATAATAACAAAGTTTGACCTAAGGTTTTACTTTAAATGGTTTGGGAGTATGTCAAGACAAAATTGGTAAATGTCAGTTTGACTAATGTTTCTAGTGTGATAATAGTTTTTTTAAAAACATTTTATTCAAGCAAAAACTTTCAAGCATAAAATAGCAATATTTTGACAATTTGGGTAAAATTTAAATCTAAAGACAAGTAAAAACAATGCAAAATTTTATTTTAATGTTGAGACAGGCCTGGAAATAGCACCCGCCCGTCTGCCCATAGCGAGTAACTTTTGCGTCGGGCGGGTGAAGACAAAAAAATACCCGCCCAACTGGCAGGTAAACATTTTGGAACTCACAGTATAAGTGTGTTACACAGGCCGGTGGAATTTCTGTTGGGCAGGTATCTTATGTGGGTGGGCAGGTATTTTTTGTGAGTTACCTGCCCGACTGGCTGGTTGAAAAAAATCTGAAGTGCCAGCCCTGGTTGAAAAATAATCAAACATTATACAAATATTGACTGCTATGAGGGGCATGGTCAAATTATAGGCCCAAGGTGATCTCAAAACCAGACTATGCCCCGAGGCGGAGCCGAGGGGCATAGTCGGGTTTTGAGATCACCGAGGGCCTATAATTTGAACATGACCCGAATGAAAGCAGTCAATATTTGATTTATATACCAAATATATAGATTGTTGTCATTTGATAGGTTAAAAGAATACTGTAATTAAATAGGCCTTTGTCTTTTAGGCCTACCATCACGAATGATTGACAAATTCAATATCAATCAATCACCACTTGCAGTGCTTTTCATCGATTTGTTGCCGCCGAACGGAAATGTACGACTTCCGAATTTGGAAACCTTTTTTGTAGGTCTATGCTTACCGAAAATTGATATTGTCAAGCGTATTTCACAAGACACGATGTATTTCGGCTGTCAGCTAAGGCATCAATGAACTTAGATGCCCCCTTCGTCGTAAACAAGAGCAGACCAATGTGTTTTTTTCATCCATTTTTTAAATGTCTACACCTTACCGACGAACAACAGTTCCGACAAAACGCAAACAAATTTACAAATAAGTCAAAGGTCAGCCTATCGCCGCGAATATACAGGGTGGTAGGGTGGACCAAACAAATCATTCGCCGCGTCTTCACCGTATTATTACGTTTCGACAATCGGGCGGCAATGGGGGCGATTCGGATGATTCAAAGTGTTCAAACCGGGTCGCAGATTGTTTGACCGTCAACCTAGGGCTGTGACGTCATCAAAAAAGACTATGCCCCGGGCATAGTCGACTATGCCCCGGGCATAGTTGTTTTTCATGACGTCATATTGAAATTGAAGGCATAGTTTAATTATCCCCTCACTTTTAACCAATCAAATGACAGGAATCTATGTATGCGGTATATAATACCCATTATTGACCTCAATGACCAATCATCTCAAATTAGGCAACAAAAAAAAAAGAGTTGACTTGCCCTTTCCGACCGACCCGAATTTTCGGAAATCTAGGGTCGCTATTTTTTTTTTTTTTTTTTTTCAAAAAAAAAAAAAAAAAAAGATTGAAAAAAAAAAAAAAAAGATTGAAAAAAAAAAAAAAAAATTGAAAGAAGCCCATAACAATAAAGAAAGATGATTTGAGAAGTATCTGCTTGTTCAAATATCAAAAAAAAAAATCAAAAAAAATCAAAAAAAAATCAATCTTTAAAACGTGTTTTTGTGCAGTAAATTGTCACAAATTTTCAACAACAACAAAAAAAAAAATCCGACCGTTCGACCCCGACTTTTACCCTGAAAGGACAAGTCATTTTTTTTTTTATTGCCTTACTATTGTATTTTTATAAGGACATTACTTGTGTCCCGCGCCTTACCGTGAATATTGCTGCCATCGCCGTTGTAGTCTGCTCCTCTTAGTGGGGCAGGAAGCAGACCGCGACTCTGTAACACTTGATGGGTGATTTCTCGTGTTAACTCTAGTATCAACTCAGAATGCAAGCTGGTGATGACATAAATAGTTACAACAAATCAGCAAAAATGTCAATTTTTCCATCAATTATATTACATTTACACTGAAGTTGAGAGATGACAACAGGGCATATTCAAGGGATTGCAGCATTATATTGCACAGGTAACTTTAAAGCAATGGTGTATATATGCAAACACAAATGTTGACCAAGGCACAAAAATTATGCATCTATAAACAAAATATGCATGTCCTTCTCCTCCCCCGTCATGAATGGATGTCTGTTTCTTGCTGATAAAGATGGACAATTGTCAGGCTACTACACGCTCATTTATATGGATTATGATATATACATCTATATCATTGTAACCTATTTTTATCAAGAATGAATTGCCCTGGCTTTCCACTATTGTCTATTTATCCATCACGAGACAGAGAAGTAACTATGTAATTGCAGCACATAAAAGCAGCACATAAACGCCCGTGCCTAATCGAGGCGACCGGCGTACACACACGAGCATAGAAAGACAGAAGATAAATACCTGTGCATGTACATATGCATGTGTAAATGCTGCGCATGTAAAGTTATGTCACTGTCCATAGGAAGGAAGACAAAATAGACTATAGACAAGGAAGGGTTACAGCTATAATTTATGTATGATGCAAAATCATGAATGTGTCATTAAACACCTTGCATCAACAATTTGTCTTTGAAAGGACATAATGTAGCTCAACATATAGAGGACCAATTCAAATAGGCATTAGGGCCATATCTCCTGTAATCTGGAAAAACCTAGTAAGTTTGTTGAATGCAAATTTGAGAAAACAAAGGAAAACTGTTTGGTTTCAGGACTTGGCAATATCATGTTTCGCGCCCCGTAATGGTACACGCCAACGGAATAAGCTGTGAAATGTTATGGCGTTGATTCCGTATGACGTCACAAACGGGTAAGCCAAACATGATATTGCCCAGGACGTACTACTAGGTTTTTCCCCTTCAGTTTATCAAATTAAAGTGTGTGAAACTCTTCCCTGTCGGCAGTTTTTCATCTGGAATCTTGATAAACTGAAGGGGAAAAACCTATTAAGTCCCAATATGGATCTAACTCAATTTTTACCAAAATTTGACTTACTTACAGGAGATATTGAGCAATCTTATGATTGTGTAATATAGAATATTGTTGTAGTTTGTCATTAGCTTAACTCACCTTTTATTCTGCTGCGCTTTATGATATTCCAGCAAAGCTTCACAGAAATGTCTTCCCAGATCTTGGAAATCAGATGCATTGAAATGACGTGGACTATCAACACTGTAAAAAGAGAGAGAAAATTGATGACATAAGCTAACATTTGGTACCCACACATTTGATAAGTAAATTATTATAAGGGCTTCAAATATTGAGAATGGTCTATTGTAATGTATCTATAATGTACTTACATGTATAGCATCAACATTATTGTTTTGTATTCTGTATAGCTGTAGAGTCTGAGTCTGGTACTCAAAATACTCTATATCAATCACAACACTGATAATCTCAATACAATAATCACAGACATTTAGTAACCATACTGAAGTATGTGGAAGAGATTGATATTTATTGGGAAGTAATTATTTAACACAGAGTATCATCTGTGCCATCCCATGTTGGAAAGGAAGATTTGGAGAAGCATCATGGTTCGGGAATATCACCCGCCCTAAGTCAAGTCAAGTGCCATCCCACAGGTACGGCATTTCCATAATTGTTCCAATGATGTTGGTGTGTCGAGGCATGAGAATGGAGTTTTTGAAAATAGCAGGAAAGTGGTGAAAATTCCTGAAAGAGCGCGTGAAATTGGGCAAAAAAGGCCAAAAACAGGCTGAAATTAAATAAAACTGCGTAAATTTTGACTAAAAAAAAGCAGGAATTCCTGCTTTTCCCTGAAGATTCTCATGCCTGTGTGTCACACGTCATGTTCCGAATGCAGAACTCAGTTGCAGATAGGATAGGCACACCTCATCACAGAAGTTGTATTGATGGGTTTTTTCTCATAATTTCATAACTTCAGGGTCAGAAATTTGATGAGAATACAAGAATCCATTCTTGCAAAGATTACCGCTGGTAAAGTTGCGAGACTCAGAATTTGTGAGGCCCGTACGAACAAATTCATTTTACCCCCCGCACTATAATGGGACGGTCCGTTGGTACTTGACGTCGTGGTCATAGTCAATCAGTGGCGCGTGTAATTATTCCCTCCGCGGTGAATGCCAGTTCTTGGCAATACTAGTACATTCATTCGTTCTGTGGTCGACTCATCGGAAGGTCGTTTAAAATTTAGTTTGTGTGAAGCTAGATGGTGTGATTGTCTTTTTGATTGTAAAAAGAAGAGATTTTTACAGACCTCAACCTATACAGATAGCGTTTACACAAATATTTCCAAGTGCCTGTTGTATGTGGGGCCTCTTCTACCGGCGATAATAGTATAAAAGTATTCCTGTAGTTACAAGCCCGCTAGCATCCAGCTACCCGGACGGACGGTTGAATGTCTAGTTTTAGAGTGAATCAGCGTACGGGAGACAAGGGCCGGCTGCGCAAGCCAGGACACAACGATTTGAACAGGCGCTCAGTTTCAAGCTCAGCGTATAGAACGGTGAGAGCATATTATTAATTGTTATTAATTGCATACGTAGGGGAATTGCCGTTAAGTTCTGGCCATATTAAGTATAGAATTGCTTGCCAAGAATAATGGTTTATGCTACGGGCGAACAAACAGACCCCAACTCTTACTAGGGCGTGTAAGCCTTGTACTACAATTTTGTTTACGTGTTTGGCTGTTTTAATCCCCAAATGTGATCTTTCATTAATTATTTTATAGGTCATTTATAATAGTATACATATTGTACGGGACTGAGATTTTAAGTTCGTGCCATGTTAGATAGTTACAGGTATCATACAATCATGCTGTTGATTTAATCACAGATAATCGACCTGGCTTTGTGCTCGCATAATTTGATGGGTTTGATATCGATTGGCATTATATAATATGATAGATAGATGATAGCTCTACACATCCCCCGTTTTGTTACAATTATGTCACTTGCATCATGCGTGAGTGCCGAGTAGTGTGCGTTTCTATTCACAGTATTGTGGTGTAAATATTCAGACGCGTGTTGATTGACAACAACAATGTTTATACATGTATTCACAGTTACTATTGTAGCTTGTCTATGGTTCCCCCAATAAGGTGTATAGTGTCGATCAGGCTAGATAGTAAATGCGTGGGTTTATATTGATTTTTCAATAAAAAAATGTTGCGCTATTTGTGTGGGGACTACTACTTACATGTAAATGTTTTAAATCCGTCTTGTTTCTCATCATCATGAATGATTAATTTCTTGGTTATAATATTTTGGTTGTTTGTATTTTTCTATTTGTATCGGGTATATAGCGCTTTGATGACCGGTGATGACGGGCTCTAAGTATTTGCTCGTATATTAAATTAATTATTAAACGATAATAATATATAAACTCCGACAATCTGGCGTGAATAGAATATCAATTAATTTAAATTGTATTATAATTGGTGGTCTCGATAATGGTTTTCATATGTGACTGAGACTAGTATTCACTAATAACTTGGTTTTGTTCGCCATTTTCATTAATAAATGTATTTTTCCCTCTGATTACTTTCTTTTTTTAATATAATAACTCCTTGGTCATATATATTACATAACTTTCCCAATAGACTGATAAGCTTCGTTGCTACGTGTTCTGGGCTATTCTAGGCTGCTACTCTTACTTTAGTCTTAGGTTTCAATTTCATCACTTGCATGCTTTAACTTAATGCATGTTCTTGTTTATGCACAGTTGTGTGTATTTTATAAAAATGATAAAATGTGGACGGGCGATCGATTTAATTGGTCGATTGGATATAAAATAGGTGATTAGGCAGGTGAATGATTAATAGGTGAAATAGATATATGCAAATGAATGCATGAATGTGCATTGTGCTTGTCAGATCTGCTTGCTGTTTTTTCTTCTTTCTCGTTCTTGCAGGAGATGGCCCACTTATGGCTGCCTGACGGGCTGCCTGAATATTACAGGGTTGGTCCCTCAGTATGTTCTGTATTCCAGTACGACAGCCTTTGACGACATTACCATACCATGTACCGTACCAAGGACTTCGCCAAATGTACCATTTGTTAGAAGTAGACGTATACAGAAGTCACGCTTTTTCCGGGATATAAAATGATGTGAACGTTGAAAACAATTATTGCACTAAAGGGCTCGAGTACTACGATATACCACCGGTTATGTGTCTGTTCCAGATCCTAAATTTGATTTATCATAGCTTGCAAACTGCTGCAATTCTCATCGATCACGTGACCAACATGTATACCAGTATCAGAAACGGTGGACGCTGTAAATGGTCTCTTAGCTCGGACTCGTATACAGAATTAGCCATAGTAAGCTAGCTACGGGTAATAGATGGAGCCATTTGTTTACTTACGTCAATAATTTTTATCATCACGACAACACTAAATTGCAATTTGTCAACAGTCATGTAAGTGGTATGACTTAAATCCCTCCAACACTTCGTCGTTGTTTTGGTGTTTGTTGATCGTTGGGACCAAAAACCATTTTGAGTGCATTAAAGACTTCGCAATCAGTTTCAAAGAACGTCAAGAGTATATAGTCCTCCAAAGGTGGGTCAAGAACTTTCCAGTAGGTTACCCATTGTTCTCAACTTCTTCAGAATGCAGCAGCACGCACCGCGGTCTGCATGTTTCGAATACTACGATTACATCTCCGTCAGATCCATTGGTTAACAGTAGACAGCCCCGGTAGACAGCGTATTATATTAAGGTAATTGGGAAAGGTGTATTTTTACCATGTTTTTGTGTTTGCTCTGAACTTACATGAATGATTTACCGTCAACTATCGGCCTACAGTAATCTGCATTCTGCCAATCAATTGGTACTGATACAAAATCATCAAAAACAAATCTGACAGAACATTTCCTGTTGCTTGCAGCTCCAACATGGATTGCACTTCCACGGCACATTATCAGACTATGTATCTATGGTAATAATAATAATATGAATACTTCCACGACTATCATGTCGCATATATTTCCTTTGTGGTGCACATTTGTATCTAATTGATTTCCAATGATTGCGCATAGGAGATAATTTGTGTTATTAATTGTATTGACGTTAATAAATTGTATCAGTGATCCAAAACAATTCCGATGTGAAATTCACGTCAGCATCACCTTGGCCTACGTAACGACACCCAGAGGCTATACAACTATGGTAATAATACGAATACTTCCACGACTCTCGATGACTTCATTTATATCATGTCGCATATTACTTTTGTTTCCCTTGTGGTGCATCTTTGTATTCTATTTGTTTGCTAATGATGGCGCATAGGAGAGAATTTACAAATTGAAGGCGTTATTAGTTGTATTAATTATTCAAATGCCGCTAATAAAATGTATCAGAGTCCATAGCAATTCCATTAGGAAATTCATGTCAGCATCACATTGGCCTACGTAATAAAACATTGTTATTTAAAGACATTTTACAAATTCATAATTGCATATCGTTGCTATATTTATTAACCTTTATTTGCTAATCCATTGTACTCACCTGTAAAATAATGTTGGTGCTTCAAAAAAGTCGAGTACGTGATTTGAGTGTCTATACATGAATTGGATCAGATTACACTGGTTTTATTGTTCTAATTCTATGCTAATGTTAGACATAGGGGAGATTTATGTATTGATTAACTCCGCTAACAAAATGTATCAGCGATAACAAAGTATTCCAACATTGGGAAATTCACGTCAGCACCACCTTAGCCTGCGAAATAACACTTTGTTATTTTATAGACAATTCCAAATTCATATTGGTATAACGTTGATTATATATAATTGTTAACCTTTCTTTGCTTATCCCTTGTACGCATTAGTACGATATGTTGGTGCTGCGAAAAAAGGTTTGTGACACGTTTACATTCATTGGATCAGATATGTTACTGGATTTAGGACCGTAAAACATAATTGTATAATCTTTACTGATATGTCATTTATTAAATACATTTGTTTGCATGGTATTGTGATGGGAACGAGAAATACGTCTCGCCGGGTACGATACCCTTTGACCGGTCTGGAATAGTGAGGGCGCTATACGACGAGACCGTTATTTTGAAACAAAACTGTACTTGATTGACAGGTCCCGTTTTTCCTGTATCTTCTGATTATACCAACAAAGGTAAAGATACAAGGTTTGAAATGGGAAAACTTTCACTTATTTTATCGGTTTTATCATTATCAAATTTCAATCAAAGTACTAACCGAGTCTGAAGTAAATGTTTATGATCATATGTGGATAGGTTATATTCAGGGATGCATTCATAAAAGTGAGATTTAGTGAGATTTTCAGATGCATAATTTCCGCTAATTTTACTACGTGACTCACGTGTGTACAACTTTAAAAATGTTGTTATTTGACTATTGCGTGATCATTTCAATCATATTCTACACTCTCGCTTGTCATTATATGGTCGTAAAAGTATGTTGGTTCAATCAGGTATATAAATAATTGTTGTTATCCAGAAAATTGGCAGGTTTGGATAAAATCGTGTTTTACAGAGTGTCTCAATAAAAATACGTCATGTTGTGTAAACGTGAGTTCCCCCAATATTACAGGCAGTAAGTGTCAGTCAAAGGTTGCCTGGATGTTGTAAACCTTTTTACAAATTATTACCTTGGTGTGCTAGCTCGTGATTTCTTGATTATTTATGTTCATGATTATGTGAATATCACCTTCTACCAAATTACTCATATTATAGTGTGTTCATTTCAAAATTGACATGTGAGAAATTAGATGTACTTTGTGCTTGATGGACACTTATTTTGGTTTATATTCCAAGATTTATGTACCCAATATTTGTTGCCAGATCTACATTACTTATATTTTATCATTATTATTGATGGTGACGGCTACGGCCATGGTTAGCATACCAGAGTGTTATCAGAGTCATGCTTTTTGTAAAGGTCATGATTATTTGATACCAGAGTGTTATATATTAAGAGTCATGCTTTTTGTAAAAGTCATGATTATTTGATATAAAAATGATCCTATAGTGTATTTTGTGAAACTTGCAGTCAACAAAAATAACTGCAAACTCATGTCATATTTGGATGCGTTGTATTGTGAAGCGATTGGTACAGTGTTCAATTAGTGCGTGAATTTAACGTTTGTCGTGTGTACGCATTTAACGCAAGATTTTCCAGTGCGCTGACATTTTATCGCGTGATAATTAATGTGTTTCATTTTTGCTATTTTGATTGTAATATTTTGTCATTTTGCATCTGCCAAAATATGCGCAGAAAGAATGCGAAGTGCGCTCATTGTTTTGGTGCGGTTATATTTATACGCCAAATTTATGAGTTTTATTGTACGGTAAGAACTCGTTTGACCTAAATTTGTTATTGTGCGCACGAAGCGAGTAAATAGTCGATCTTTGAGATTATTCAATAACAGTGTTATATTTTTGGTCACAACTTCTGGCACCCACTCAGTACTGATCATCTGTGTCCGTGTGAGTTATTTCAATGTGAACAGGTACTGCGCATAAAGCGGAGTAGCCACTTGCCATTTATTATTACGTAACATAACATGTTTAAGCTGTAATGTAATGTACTCGTAAGTCTAGATATTTAAGTATTTGGGTATGGTCAGGAGTGTATTTGGAGATTGGGTTCAAGTCCCACCAGTAAGCGACATAATTCTACGCAAGTTGGGATCGGATCAGCCGACGATATTTAGTACGGTTAAAGTCCGGGGTTCGAGTCCCGCGCGGTGATTGACAAGTTACGTGGATTGGATCAGAACGACTAAGTTTAGGTTAAAGTCCTAGTCCAGAGATCTACACGTGGTGGTTCAAAGTCATTGGTGCGACGACAAGGTTAAGATGTGGGTTCGAGTCCCTGTCTGTTGACGCGTCAGTATCAGCGTATCACTCTTGACCTACCTTACAATTACAATTGTGTATCTTTAGCCAAATGCTCATCATGTTTACATAAGCATAATATAAAAGGTGTGATTTATTATGTTTGAATTATTTGACCCAAATGTTTTGTTATGATTTATATTCCAAATTATCAGTACACTTTAAGTAACATATTTTGTATTTCTTTATTTTCATGTATCTTCTGATTATACCAACAAAGAGGGAAGATCAGTTAGGGAGGATCAATCAGGGAGTCAAGTTGGGTGTAAAATTCAAGTTAATTGCTACAGCACTAAAATCAGGGCAGAATCATGGGTGATGTGAATGGGAAAGTGATGTATTGTCGAAGTGAATGATGGAGATAAATGTAGCTGTAAATAAATTGTGTTGACAGTAAATTCGTCGTCAGTCTGTATTTCGCCTCGCAAACGTATAATTATACTTATACAACGAACCCTGGTGTCACATTGCCAACTTCCAGTGCACGCTACCAACCTACCTGGTAGTTGGTGACTGAGGCCGTCCCGATCCCGTTACAGTATTCACAAACATGTGTCACTTCATAACGTCCCAGACTAGCCATGTGCTGTCGCATTCATATTCTTTTTAGAATACACCAATACCACGTACCACGAGTAGGCCTACAGCTTTTGGAGGGGACGTGGCTTCACAAGTGTAGTTCGGTGATACGTAGGCCTACGTCAGGTGTTCACCTCATTATTTGTGTGAAATACCCTCCACTTTTGAATTTCACCCTTGCAAATTGAACTCAGTGAAGGGCATAAGGTGTATATTCCAATGTTTTACGGGCAACAATATTGTACATATTGAACAGGTAAAGGCATTTATGGTGCCTATGTTTGTTTGTTTTACCTGATACGATAGATGGGGAACCTTTGTTGGGGATTTATATTTGAGAATTCTACCTCCGGATTGGCACGGGATGGTAACGCAGTCAAGGGCCAAATACTATGGTTCTCGGTTTTCCCAAAGGGTTTTCGAGTTTTCCGCAGCTTGCTTCTGTCACGGTGGGATTCTTAAATGTTTTTCCTAACTTTAAAGTGGGGGTAGGCCTGCATTATGTTGGGGGCATCGCTAAAGTTTGTGTCACTTTAACGCAAACCCAGAGGCCAAATGCTTCCCCAGAGCCACTCAATTGACCATACGAGGGGTCACATTTATTTTTGTTGACCACCCCCCCCCCCCCCCCGGTCTTGTCAAGTTTTCCCTTTTTGTCAGGACAAAGTCAAAAACTTGTTTGGCGTGTGTCTTTATCTTTGCAATGAAAAGTTAATTATTATTTAGTATAAATACATTGCTAAGATTAATTAAAAAATACTAGTTGTATAATTACCAATCATGATAACTATAGCACTTACTATAGTAGTTGATAAATTTAAATACAGAATTACAAAAATAGACCGTCAAATATATGTTGTGTAATTGTTAAGAAATGGCAATAATGAGATGCTTGTGATCTCTACTTGGGAAATTCTCTACAGGTAATAATGTCCGTAAGACGTCTAGGTAGAACATTTCTGCGCTGATGATCCTTGTCAAATTCTAGTTAAATGAAATCCCTTTGGTGGATCGCCTTTTGTAGGCATAATGAATTCCCTTTGGTGGATCGCCTTTTGTAGGTATAATGAAATCCCTTTGGTGGATGGCCTTTTGTAGGTATAAGGAAATCCCTTTGGTGGATGGCCTTTTGTAGGTATAAGGAAATCCCTTTGGTGGATGGCCTTTTGTAGGTATAATGAAATCCCTTTGGTGGATGGCATTTTGTAGGTATATCAATTTTAATTACATTAAGTAATTATATATGATTTGTGAATTGTACATTCTCCGGGGTATCTCACTGTTCGGATGAATGAGGGTCGATGGGAACTTTCCGTCCCCAAAACGTGAAATTCAATAATTTATGTTGCACTTGAAATGAAAAGTACATTTTGTATGTAAAATAAATGCAACCTTTCGAGTCGCACAGAAACTACGCTACACCTTGGCTTCCCTTGTCAACCTATTTATGGTGTCGGGTGGTAATCCAAGTTGATTCTCGTCAATTCCTTAGCAAGAATCTAAATGGATTCTCGCAACCTTTGACAAACTTCTGACCCTGTAACTTGATAGCAATACAAAAGCTATATCTATATCCTATTACCTTTCCATGTTCTTAGCACCACAGAAAGTTGCCTCCATCGTGAAACTATTTGGTATGTTCATCTGTCGCCACATAACCACACGGCCAGTTGCTTCTTTGCAGCGTTTCACACGAAACTTACAACCTCGAAAAGAAAACTTGTCTGGTGCCTAGATGTTGAATAAAATAACAGCACATCATTAGGTCAAATGTTTCCCAATTACCATACATTTACAACTCATCTAAACTCATTAAAACACTTATTTTATTATGGTACATGTTATATTGTAGATATCAGTCTAATTTCTAAAATCTTCAAGTTATATGATAGGACGAAAATAGATAGAGCAATTCAAGAGTAATCATAAATGTGATACATTGTCCCATACCCATGCTAAATGACCTGATGATTGTAGTAAGTTGGAATAAAGAATTCCAATTTTGTTTTCTAATTACTACGCGCAGAGAGTCCACTTTCTCTACTCAATATCATACTTAACTTGTCATAAGCACAAAACATATTTTACACTTTCCATGCGACAGGCGTCTGCAGATGACAGTTCCGAAATTCCACAAAATGTTTCAAAAATGTCAAAATTATTGAATTTCATTACCATATTTGGAATTGCCTTGAGAAATGCATTAAGATAATTGAATACAAACAAGCCTTGTATTGGTTCTCTAATTCTTGAGATAGACTTTCAAAGTTGGGAATGGTTTCTGAAAAATCTGTTTTGCATTATTAAATCAATGGCTGCATAGACAGTGTTAAAGTACTGACAACCAAAAAGGTTTTTACAACAAGAATCCTCCTTCTGTGCCTACCATTTGCGACATAAGCCATGGGAACAGCCTCTGATATAGAAATGTGGCTGCATCTCCCTCTTTGCTTTGTGGATCACATCCATATATAAACACATTGTGTTTACGACTATGACCATGTAGATCACAGTACACTGCAACCTGAAAACAAAGATAAATCTAGTTCAATACCAAATAATCAAGTCATATCATACAAATTGAAAAAAAAATAATCACTTGTAGACACGGTATTCCAACTGAGCTAAGAGTCTAAATGAGATGAGCGGTGCTAGGTATGAAGATGATTGACCTTGTAGATATATTTAATTTGACATTCTCGGTGTCATAGACCTCCCTTTTTTGGCCATATTTAGGAATGTGATGTGATTGGCTCGCAGCCTCAAAAGTGGTACTTTGAGTTCATCTCACTTGTTCAAGGAAATTATGTCATTTCTCAACTACCGTATTATCCCTATTAAGCGCCCAGGACCTTATAAGCGCCCACCCCTGTTTTTCTCAATGACTACCAACAAACAATCCTTCAATATTTCATTTAGTACATGAAATGGTCAGCCTCCTCAAATGGTCAGCATCTTCAAATAACCATCAATTGGTCAGAATCTTCAAATGACCACTTGTACATTTTATTTAGTACGATAAATGAGTTTAAAAAGGTAACATAATAAGCGCCCACCCAAAATGACTTTGCTAACCGCTCTGGGCGCTTAATAGGGATAATACGGTAATTAAAGTTAACAAATCATGACAACCTGTTTATAAACATCTTAAAAGCTCTCACATACATAGACAAATGTACAAAAATGAAATGACTGTAAGGGTTTATGAATTTGTAGGCTGCTCAAGGATTACTCCAATTTCCCATTTAAGTGGCATGTTTAAATATCCTATCTAGGAGACTTATTACAGTCCCTCATCATATAGCACAGCATGGCCAACAAATGTGACACATTCAATTATTAGCAAATTTAAAAATCCCAGGCTGCTTCAGAAGGAGAAATACTCCAGTTTGATTTTGTATGAATGTGCCATGTGGAAATTTGGAGTCAACACTAATGAATGTGTTTATTTTGTCCAATAAACCTTTCCCCCTACCTCTCTCTCCTCCGTGAGTTCCTGTAGCATATTTTTTAAGTGCCACACCGTGGGGAATGATTCCTTCTTGGGATGTCGATAATTGCGATTTAGATCTCTGGCAGATAATGAGCATCTGTAATTACCCACAATTACACCATCTGGATTTAACATTGGGATGATCTTGAAGATGAATAAATCTCTCAATTGCTGCAATAGAATAACATAATTTTATCAATAGATCATATAAACCAAGCGTGTGCAACCTGCGGCCCGCGGGCCACATGCGGCCCGCCGACCTCTAATCTGCGGCCCGCGAAGCAATCCTAAAATTCCCATTGATGCGGCCCGTTTTAACCGGAACTCTCTAGTTTTACACAAATGGCGGATTTATTTAGTGGTGTGCTCCCTTATATTTAGTGGGGTGACGCGCTGCGTTTAGTAAATATAACTCGAAGGCGTGATTGCGTAATAAAATCCTGGTTAAAATGGCGCTTGCAGCAGCAACAGTGAGTATAAAGAGGAAATTACACGAAGAGAAGCGAGTATTCCATGAGCAATGGACTTCCCCTCTCCCTATTACTCCTCCTCCGGACGTGTTTTGGAATGTTTGACAATCACTGCGGCCCGTGAATAGATCTCAAAATCACAATGCGGCCCGTGTGGTAGAAAAGGTTGCACATGCTTGATATAAACGTATGCGTGAATCCCTATGGGATTACAGTTCAATTTAATCTGATAGGAAAACTGACAAATGCCTTTTCTTAAAACTGAACTATGAATGTAGCAGCTCATATCAGTCAAAACAGTGTCCTAAGTTTTAGGGTACGGCGTTTATACCCAGGAGTCTATAATTCTGAGAGAAGAATCTTATCTCATCAACCTGAGACCTATGTCTTTATTAGCTAAAATAATATACTAATGTTGTCTGAACAAAATCAAGAAAGTATGTCATAATTCCATCAAAAAGGTTTAAGAGGGTAATGCTGGGTAAAACTTTGACCAAAAAGTGCCAAAAAAGTGATTTTTTTTAACCTCCAAAATCACATCTTTAGATGATTTTGGTGCAATTAGATTTGTATTTGAGAACATCAGCATTTTTAGTGAAATTTGATACCAAAAATGGATTCTCCGACTAATTTCCTTTCCAAAAATGTATACTTTCATATACATCATATCAATACTTCAAAGCTTACAGCGCTTGTAAAATGTCATGTTCTTAGGGTTGACAGCCAGCCACCTTAACCCGAAAAAGATTTCCCAAGCACAATGACACAGAGTTTACTGCTTAATTAATATCCACCAAAGCCAAATAAAAAGTTTACACATTTTTATTATACTTTATTTGATAAGGCTTAAATTCTAACAAAAATATCTTCGTCTCATCAACATACCTTAGCGATAGGTTCTGAGCCTGTGATGTAGTCTAACAGTCCTTTCATCATCCAGCTAGCATTAGTCTCCCCCGGATGCACCCTTGCTGTTACAACAATAGCTTTCTTAACTTCACCTTGATTGCTTTTCTCTGTAATGAATTATAATAATAAATTATGATGAAAATCAATTATATAATTATTCTGTAAATAAGATCATGGTGAAACCTTCGCTCATATCTGTTCATGCTGATCAGTAAGTGATGGCTTTTTATAAATTTGGTTTAGTCTGAGGTATACCCAGTAGCGTAGCCAATGGGGGGGCCGGGGGGGCGAGTCGCCCCCCCGGACACCTAAAATGGGGACGGCGAAGCGGAAAAATGGGGACGAGAAGAAGGGGAGAAAAGAGAGAAAGAAGGGGGAATGAGAGGAAGAAAGAGAAGAGAAAGGGGGAGGAGAGGGAGAAAGAGAAGGGAAAGGGGAAGGAGAGGGAGAAAGAGAAGGGAAAGGGGAAGGAGAGGGAGAAAGAGAAGGGAAAGGGGAAGGAGAGGGGAAAGAGAAGAGAAATGGGGACGAAAATTTGTTCATGTAGTACATTTACTGTGCGATTTATTTTGGACTATGCGAAATGTTTTGCTAAAATGGGGACGGAGAAGCTAAAAAATGGGGACGAGAAATTGGTACTGTGCGATTTTGTTTGACTGTGCGATTTTGTTTGGACTGTGCGAATTTTTTTGACACCTCACCCCCCCCCCCCCCCCCCCCCCCCCCCACTTACGTGAAATTCACGAGGTAAGTGACTAGAAAAAAATGTGGGGCAACCTTTTACGAAAAAAAATTTAGGGACATAAAAAAAAAATAGGGACGATATTGATGCTTGCCCCCCCGGATGAAAATGCTGGCTACGCTACTGGGTATACCTTAAAGTGTCATTACACTGTCATTGTGCTTGCAGCCTTACTTCATGGAACCCCTCTATACAGATAGATATAAGGTGAACTTTGCAGTGGCATAGCTAGGATTTTTTCAGGGGGACAAGATTTCTGAAATTTTCGTAAAAGGTTGCCCTTAATTTTTTTGCAGTCACCTCAGAAAATTTGAGGTGGGGGGAGGGGGGTAGGGCATTTTTTACAATAAACGCGCTCGGAAAATGGTCCATGTAAGTTGTCATAATGCCTACGCACACTACAACCAGAAAATGGGGCTTGGGGGCGGGGGCACACAGGGCGTTTTAAGGATTTTTTAAGGATTTTTTTCAGTCCCCCCTAGCTACTCCACTGGACCTTTGTAGGGATAGTTTGGGAATTGGGTGATATGTATTCCGGGTTACTGAATACAGGATGCAAGTGGGCGATTGATCCATTACATGAACTTTTTACGTGAGCTTGGTCAGATAGCCAAGCGTTTGCGTGCGGCATCAAACTTTTATGGGGGCACGTCTGGAGAATAGGTTACAGGGTATCATCATTTAATTCCACGTCTGGAGAATAGGTTACAGGGTATCATCCCCTAAAAAGTTTGCCTCTTTGTGTGCTGAAATATCATCATCTAATTCCAAAAATGCAAATTTGATGGCCTCATTTCCGGAATTCCAGAAATTTCCAGAAGTCTTGCATCCCTGTAAACAGGTCCTTGTAAATAATTAATCTTACCTGAGAAATTTGATACTGTTAGAAGGAAGCAGCTGTTTCCCGCTTTGGTTTCACACAATACCTCCCTCTTAATAAAGCGTCGTCTCGCAGGCTGAGACAGTAACAAATCTAAATGATCCTTGAGATCAGTGAAGGTATACGGGTAGCAGTGGGCGAGATAGCAAGTGTCATTCTCATAACGAAATTCCTGTCAACATAACAAAATACATTCAAAGTAGATCAATAATTGTGCGACTTTTTTTTCTTCTTTTCTTTTTTACTTTTAACTAAAAAATTGACACTATGAACCATTTTAACATTTCGTCAGCCTACTTCGATAATTGCCTAACTCATTTTTTCTAGTTTTTAGAAAACACCAAAAATATGAAATGTGAGTTAGGCAATTATCGAAGCAGGCTGACGATATGTTAAATAGCACCATGAATAGTGCAGGTGAATTCCAACAGGAGCAGTACCTGTTGGATAGAATTAGGCTGGGGATACTTTTAAGTGAAATGTGGCTTGTTATAGGCCTAATACGAGTTAATATGACCCATTTTAAACATTTTACATAATTATTACAATCTACCTAACTCACAATGCTGACTTAGGCAGAATTGAAATTGTGCATTTATCAACATTTATGATTGGTCAATGACTTATTACAGCATGTGCATAATGTGATGAAGTCATGATTTATGCAAAAAGCTCAATTTTGCTGAAAAGTGAGTTAGGCAATAACAATGCACTGACTGACTTAAGGCCAAGTAAAACAAAACAACAGTTGATCGTCCTGACTTTTCAAAAAAAGGATGCGGGAGGGGCATATTATTATTTTTTATTTTTTTCCCAAGATGGCTGCTGACTTTTTGAAGTAAAGATTTTACAGTCTGAGCCTCTTTACATTGTATATGCATTTATTTAATGTACAGATACAGTTTTAATAAAGTTTTACTGGAGCAACTTAAACATTTAATAGTTTTACATGCAATTTTTCAAAAGTTTACTATACAAATTTAAAACAAAAAAATCAATGCGGCACGAAAAAAAGGAAGCGGGCGGGGACGATCAACTGTTGTTTTGTTTTACTTGGCCTAACTATGTGCCTATATTCTGATATACTATTTAAACAGAAATACCATGTTACACTTGATAAACACACATGCATAAAACTTACCATCTGCCATTCCAATACATAATGCGTCATCTCAGGATTAAGTAGAGAGTTACGATTATATCCATAACTTCTTGTATAGCTGATGTGATGGCCGCCTCTCATCCAACCTACTTTACTTGTCTCAGCTTCTTTTTCAGAATATAACAATGGCCTCATACCTGACAAGTAAAGGAATCACTTTGTTTTATGTAACTTTACATAGGTTTAGGCAATTATAATTGTTACCCATATAATATCTCTAATTTGCTTTCTAACCATGAAAAAACCCACTCGTTTGGCACTTCTTACATTTTAAGGACAAAATTAAAAAAACCAAAAAGTACCTTTCAAGACAATAAGTAAATTGAACAATCTAAACTTAAACAATGATTGATTTTCTTCCCTCACTATATGTTTGGCTCTACATTATCTCAAGGAGAAAAGTGACACCAGCGCATACTCTAATGATATGTGAAGCATTTCTGTACCCAGGCTGACACTTTTCTTTGATCATACAAATACTGTCCTTGCAATTGAGTTATAGTTATGCACATAATATTATGGTGCAATTACTATAAGGTGACCAAAAAACACCTGCCCGACCCATTTCTTTTAATAAATCTTTTGAAAATTTGAAAATACTTGAAAGATTCACCAACATGTTCACCAACATTTATTTGTTTAACCCCCTGAGAACTACCGGCCGATTGGTTAAAAAGATGGATACATCATTTATTGCACCAATGAGAGACATTGTTAGAATAATTATATCCCTGAAAAGATGGGAGTGAAACATTTTACAAGCTGAATTTGAATTGGCTATTCATATGAGTACATCTTGTAATAAACCAATCAGAACCACTGTAAGATAGACAGGTAGACCCCAGGGGGTTAAAAACACGTCTGACCTACCGGCTCTACCTGAATGGTTTGTTCACTTGCTAAACATGGGGAGGGCGCAGCGGGTGGGTGTCAACTTACTACAACATGCACTGATGCGATTCTCAATGTGAGGTGACATAGAGTACAGCTCACGTTGGTGTTGCTGGATCACCACAATTAAGGCATCTATCCCAATTATAAAATTTATATCCCAATGCATTATAGCGGTATCCTGTTTTAGTTTGTTGAATACTTTTGGTACTATCTCTCTTTGAAATTTTATCTTGGCTACTTACCATGGTTATACAAACTGTCTTTCTTGAGAAGATTAACAATGTTGAATTTGTATGTGACTCCTGGTAGCATACGTTGTACACGGAAGTAGTACCATTGAGTGTGTCTATTGGTGTATAAATCTGTCTTCAGTACAAGATCATACTCAAATTGACCACTGAAAATGGAGATATGGAAACGTGTATAGATGTAAGTTACTTATCGTTCAGAAGATATGAGGATATATGGCTATATATATGCAGCGATGGAAATACCCACATGACTTTCCACCCGGAGTAGACAGTCCCGGGGTAGACAGTCCCGGCGTTGATCAACCCTGGGTGGACTAACCCTGGGTAGACTACAATAGAGCGCCCTCATGGAATAAACCGTATAATACTGTTTACAAAAACACCTTGGAAACTAAATTATATGTTAAAACACTCAATGGGTACTTTTAGGATAATTCTAAAACAACCCTGGGACTGTCCGACAGGGTGCAAAAAGTCATTTCTTCCTCAGGAGTATGGTTCAAAGGTTCAAGATTTCCTCAATCAAACCGTAACAATGGTAACACAAAATAGCTTATGCAGCACTCCAAAAGTAAGAATGTTAACATAATATTAATATGTTTTGTCACAAACATTAGCTTAATATCTACTCATTCATTATTATGACAACGACAGAGAATGCCATTATTACAACTTAAAAACTAATGTGTTCTGTTAACACTAAAGGTAATCCTTTTCAGTTTGCAGCTTTCTTTCTAACTATGCATTTGCCCACGTCATTCAACCACTGATTTGACCGGACTGGGATGACTTGACTTGACTTGACTTGGACATCTTTCTTGAACAATGTTTGATATAAAGAGGCTTGAATCCGGAACTTGAGACACGGTTGACTATGACTTGTGAGGACCATCTGTAAAACAGGGAATGCCATTACTTAAAACTTAAATTTGATAACCAACGCTAAAGATAATTCTTGTTATGAAGGAGACATAAACAGTTATTTGTATTACAACATGCTCTGTGGGACAGGGTGTCAGTCGGGATATTGATTTGCAATTACAAAACCATTTTTAAAATAACACTCATCTGAGTTATAAGAACTCACAACCCAATGCAATTACATATATAGTTTAAGTTTGACATTCAATTCCATGTTATTTTTTCAACAATGAGCATGAACGAATACAAAGGTCTACCATTTGAATGTACTAAAATAAATTCCAGTCCAACAATCATGACAATTTACTCCATCATATCATGGTAAGTGAATTCAGCATGCAAAATAAATTAATCAAACAAGTTTTTTGATGCAGAAAGGGCTATTTCATGAACACCAGCACCAGATTATGAATAGGTTGTAATATACATGTTAGCATAAATAATAATATACTCCAACTTGAGGTAGTTTACACCCCTACATGTTATCTGTTTAAAGTTTAACCTGTTTGCTCAGATCAATTATTTTCCTCATGACTCAGTAATAAGTCATTCTCAAAGTATAGTATACACAATAATTTGATTTTGAAAGCTTCCATATTCATAGTTTTCCTTACCAGATCTCAAATGATAGTAATAGTACGGTATGATCCTCTTGGTTACATGAATGAATGATAGACTCTGGTACATGGTACAAGATGTATGCACTTCACATAGAAATCTGCACGAGCAAGCTTTATAAGAAGAGCTGTCAAACATTTATTGTCGCATCACTCGCATGGATATGAAGAGAGTAAAGAGACCACTGGTTACTTTTATCTTTGAACTCCTGCTGGCATTCCGTAGTCCCATTTGTACGCTTGTGATTACAATTATTGAGATTTATGTCTGTTTGTGTATTTTTCATGTGCATCTCCTTTTTTAACTTTATCTATTTTTGCATTGAAAGGGTTTCTTTAAATGTGACTATCAATTTGGCCTTGTCTTCCCTTTTCATCCTTTTAGCAAAAATATGATATCCTCAAATCTGAGATGTTGGTGTCAGCTGCTGTCCGTTTAGTAATCTCCATTCATGTTACTGTTTATTCCTCGTGATGTTGATGATTCCATTTCCTCAAACTATACTACTTTCCAACTTATTTAACATTTCTGTTTTCTCACAACTGAGATTTTAAGCTCACCTTTTTGGAAGCTTTCCTCGGGAATTCTCTCCGAAGTCATCAGCCCCAATTTCACACATGGGGGCGCTATTGATGGATGTCTTCTGAGTCATCAACACCAGACGGTTTGGTGCTTATGGTTTTTCTTTATATCTCATTGATCCAATTTTTCCTCAAGGTTTTCTAGGTCATTCTCAACAGTTCTTCCTTCATTTTTTAGTGCTGCATTGATATAATTGAATTTCCTATGGTTCGGAACCCTCGTTGTATAACTTTCCTCAGATCCACCTTCACGACTCGACTCGTCTTCTTTTCACAGTTTTCATTAACTGCCTGCCCTGATGATATTGTAAATATTCCTTGAAGGGCTTGAGATTACCTGTATGATACTTCCATCCACATGCGTCAGTTTGTGGCTTCACTGCCTCACTTCAAATTGAATCTAGCTTTGCCCTGCCCTAGGCCTATTCGTCATCTTGTTCTCTCTTTTCTATTTCCCTTCTTTTTCCCTTTTCCCTCTTTTTCTTTTTTCTCCTTTTCCCCTCTTCTTTTTCCTCTTTTTTCTCTTCCCTCTTTCCTTCCTCCTTTTTTTGTTTTGACAATGGCATGATTTCCTCAATTTTAGCTGTTATTTCCTGGGAGCGGTGCTCCCCGCTTCCGCACTATTTGCATCCCTGCTGAGTGTCCGACCCCGGGACTGTCCACCCAGGACTGTTTCTAACCCTAACCCTAAACCCAGGGTTGGTCTACACCAGGACTGTCTACCCCGGGTGGAAAGTCATGTGGGTATTTCCATTGCTGCGGCTATATATGGCTATAATGCTATAATAAGCCACATCAATTTAATTGATTCCAAGTTGGAAATGTTAATGCCCTGCAGATACCAGTGACATCAAAAAGGACATTTTGTGGGCAAACTTAGTTATATTTCGTGAAATATAAAAGAAAATAATAGAAACAATTATAATTCTTCAAACCATATCTTGTGATTACAAAATATAATTACCTTCAACATGGTATAATTTCAAAGCTTAGAATGTATTATTTCAAGTCATACCAATAACTCAGAGTTGACTCCGGCCCCCAACATGTCATGGACATGACGGGTCACATATGAAAATTCCTGACCCTTCCCCCATTGCTTCGCAATCTCTTGCCTCCCCTCCAAGGCTGGCTACACCACTGATAACAGTATATTACATTCATTTACGTAACACCCTCCATATTAAAATTGCATTCATAGTTCATTCAGTTTAAAATTGGCAAGAAATAAACAGTTTCTATCTCTCTGTGCACAAAAGTAATCCAAGTGTACAGATGTTGGCCATACACTTGGGATTTTGGTCAAACACATGCATCATTCATTGAATGCACAGTGCACTTGCGGCATTCATGTGCACCTACACCCTTCTGTATTTTGCTGCTGAGAGGAGTCTTGCCAATTTGGAGCTGACAAAACTATTATGGGAACATAACATCACACATGGTAATTATGAATTATGTTGGAAAAAACAAGAGACTTACAAAAATGTGGAAATATGAGTGAATTTGGGGCAAAAATACTAAATTTTGCTACACACATATAAAAAATCAGAACTTATAAGTGACAAATTATATGAGCAAGGAATATTGCATTATTAGTTTCAGTGAATGGTGTTAAGAACTTTGTTCTGTTTCATACAGCTGTTAAACATTCTAATTATAATGTTATGAATCTACAACAGAAACTTACATTCGTTTAGCTTGTCTAAGGTTGCCAGATTCAAATCTAGATTCAAACACAATACTGGGACAACAGCCCTCTGGTATAGTGTGTGGAACAGTCCCCTTTGATGTCCGCTCAGAGTCAAATACCACTTGTGAACGCTCCCATGGCCTGTACCATTTTGTGCGCTGGTCGTGAACTGTTCTCCCATCATGGGCAACTAAAAGTAGAAAATATAAAAAAAATAGAAAAACTCTAAATTCATTTCATGAAACGTTAACAGAAATGAACCAAAGGATTTTAGTTTGGTAAATTTTGGGATTTTATATCAAACAGTCCAATTAGCACCCCGGAAAATAATAAATATCTGAAATTTTCAAGCTCAATGACACATGAAATGAAAGTTGTGACATTTTGGGAATGTGACATCAGAATCGGGTCATATACAGTTGGTCGGTATATTGGCCTTGTCTTTTGTTTGGAGCCCTTCTCTATTAAACCAAGGTGGTTTTATTGAACCATCACTCAATAAAGGTGGGGTCTGATACCAATTATTGAGTCTGTGATCCCATTCTAACGCCAGATTCCCAAAAGATCACAACTATCATTTCAAGTAATTAATCTGATGAAAAGAGGATGAAGCACACTTGAAAATTATAGGAGTTTGATTATTTCTTGAGATGAGATTCAAAGACAACTCCATATTATATTACTTCCAACACAAACAAAGTTTCACTCTAATGCAGTTTATACTGTTGACTTGCTCCATTGCTCCATTTCTGTTTAGGAGTACAACTCAATTCTATGAAGTACAAGTAATTCCCATGTACCATATTGCCACAGTGGCTCTGGTTCTCTTGGTAAATCTTCAATATGATATGGAGTAGCATAAATAGTACTGAATTGATATGACAGAGGCCAATAGGGTCCATGAGCCCATAGTCTGTATACATCCAATGCTGTGTAAGATGTATTAGGTTCAGGTACACCATCCTCAGTAGGGGAGTTGGCTACTTCCTCTGTCATTTCTCAATACTTCTGATATATCCTTCTTGATGTCTAAGGCTGTAGACAAGTTCACTATTACAGTGTATACATCATGAATCTCGCTTTTAATTCCCTCACTTTCCAAAGTAAATCACATCAACACAGGTGAAGTTAAAGTAATCTCCATCACAATTTTGTCACATTGTTCCCGAATTGAAAATGTGTCCATATCTGGAATTTGCTTATGGTACACTTTCCAATGTCATAACAACACTGCAAATCAGTTCACAGCATAATTTGTTGTTGTATATAAATTGGAAACCACTCCCTTATATACATGTACATGATGTAGAATTACTATAACAGCTGATCATGTGAATCCATGTATTATGCATTAGCTCATGCATCCAATGAAGAAGTTGCACTTTCCTACAGTCGGTATAGTGTTGCATTCAATGTAAAACAACCCTGAATGAATCCCTCCCATTCCATGACTATAACGATATGACCACTTGACAACCAGTAAAGCTCAATTGGCATATTAGTGCTACATGTATTTAATATTGGCGTATTTTTGGGTTACATTTATTTTTGTACATTTCCCACATCTTACCGGTTGCATTAAAATAACCGGTTACCCTGAAATGAAGAATACAAATGAGCTAATGTTTCTTAATGTCTATGTATAGGCAAAAACATCAAGAAACAAATTTATCCCTCAAAAATTGTTTAAATTTGGCAAAAACATGAACAATTTAGCATGTAGAAATTAGCATTACTTTATGACAGGTGTTAAGATAAGGCTATCATCTATCTGATAGATAAAATGATCATTAGATATTTGACTAAGAGTGCTTATAACATGTCTGAATCATTATGTTATCAGGTAATCCCTTTAATGATTCCAATGGTCAACCTTATACACAATATTGTTGGACAGTTTGAAAGAACAATACAAAAGGACAATCACTCTCCTTTGATAGATACATAGCACGGCTGTTTGACTGTCCGATTTATAATTAAAATTATAGAATAAAAAAAGATTACATAGTGGCCCAGTTATGGTTTGACCTGATTTAGGTAGCGCTAATGAATACGAGTATACAGTGAAAATTTCACGAAAATTGTAGGAGCCATTTTTAAATTATCTGCATTTTCTACTTTACACACATTTTACATGTAACTCTATGGAAATGTGGCCGATGAGGGCGCTATTATAGTAAATAATAATATTCAAAGCTCTATTTCTCAGAAATGGCACCTACAAATGTTCTACAAAGATGGGCAGTATATTCAGGTACTTGAATAAGTTAAAACCAGAACCGGGCCAGCAAGTTACGGTGTTCTCAGAATAAATCGGACAAATTATGTGGGATCAAACAGCCGTGATAGACTATACATACCCTGATTCTGCCTCCACCCAATCCCTTTAGGATGCGAATTTATTAACCGTAAACAACATTTTGCATTATCAGTCTCATCATGTATACTATACGTTTTATATCGTCAAGGTATCAAATGTTGTTTACGGTAAATAATATCCCCTCCAGGTCCTACCCAAAAGTTTTATGTACATAAAGCTAAGAACCAGTAGCCTAACTTGGATACATTTCTGGTCAATGCATCAAATCTTTCTTATAAATTAATAACAACCTTTTATTTGACAATATAGTCTGTGACCTTACTTGATGACAATAGATGTCAAGAAATAAGATGGGCCAGTTTAATAGAAACCAGTATTTGCCTTGGCCCAGGGGCAGCATCAGGTGAGGGGCAGGTGGAGGAAATACCCCTCTCTCTAAGAATTGTAAAAAGAGGGGGGGGGGGGGGGGGGGGGGGAACAGAGAGAGAAAATGAGAGAGAAAATGGGAGGAGGGAGTATCATGTATTGTATGGGGAGAATTGTAAAAAGAGGGGAGAGAAAGAGGAAAAATGAGAGAAAATGGGGGTGGGGGGATGGGGAGGTTATCTTGTCTTATTAGTTAAAAACAACAACTTCCGACTTTAAAAGTAGTATCCGCCCATTTATATCCCTACTAGGAGCACTAGCTCCAACCACAGACAGCGGAAGCAGGGGGAAGTGTCACCCCAAAATTTCACACCCCCTCTCCCCTCTCCGCGTTCCCCCTCAAATTTGCCAAGCACCCCATTGGACATGTGTATAAAATATGCCCCTGTCCCCCACTAAATTCTGATTATTTTGCCGCCACTGGCTCCATCCAAAAGGTTTCTCATCCTTTTTACATGAAATAATCCTTTGTGAACAGTGAAATCCCCTCTTCCTTCTTTTTGGATATACACTTGCTAAACACTTACCAGCATCAGACATTGGCTCTTGATCCGGCTTGCCATCATACACATGTTCTGGTTTGCCATACAAGGGTCCATACTCTTGAGGCCAGAATGGTCCATCATCTGTTAATATCACACCATTCTTATCCATATATCTCCCATTACCAATCTTTTTCAATTTCAATTTTCCTTGTTTCATAGCTTCCTTAAAACCAGCAGCAGTGTATCTGTGGAATGTCTTCTTACGAATGTCGGATAGTCTGTGTATTTCATCCAATTCATCATCGTATGATCCATCTTTGACTCCTGAATCCTGTTGTTTTAAGATTGTCTGGCGCTGACTGCCTATTTCAGTTGTTTCATTGTAATGTTTTCCATCTCCCCAAGCTCCTGGTGTTTGAGTCCTGCCCCCTCTGGAGTTACAGTCTCTATCATGGCATCCTATGCCAGGATCTTCAGATTGATCCGAGGATTGATCATAATATCGGAATTTATCTTGCGTTTTATTCCACGATTCTTGGTTGCGAAGACTTGGCAAGGTCTTTGCATAAGAGTTGCATTCATCTAATGAAAGTGATCTGGAGAATCACAAAATACAGTAAAAATCATTACAAATAATGATATCGCACGATTCAGATATCTCTCTGGGAACTTTAGAGATGTGTTTGATGAAATATACAGTTAGGTGGGACTGGTGGTATGGCCTGTCTGTCATGCAGATCATTTTCTTTTACTTTTTTATTTAAATTTTGAAACATTTTGAAAACATTTCCTCTTTTTCCAAAAGTTTTTCCAAACACTTTTGGTAGCAAGAAATAGAAATTCTCAAATTAAGAAGTAAATGGGTTGGTCAGGTCAATAGAAAAGGGCTGGGCTTCAATTGAAATGATTTATGGAAGATACATTGATCACAAGAAGTGCATTTTTCAATCAAATAATTTACCAATATGCTAATCTTTTATTGCCCCACAGATTTCAAGTTGAATACCTTCACTAAATATTCAGTTGCACTTACCTATCTCGTTTAGCATCATGTTTCTGTTCATGTAATCTTCTTCTTAATTTAGCTTTATGTCTATTTTGTTCCATACGCTCTAGTGGTGGTTGCACTTACCTATCTCGTTTAGCATCATGTTTCTGTTCATGTAATCTTCTTCTTAACTTAGCTTTATGTCTATTTTGTTCCATACGCTCTAGTGGTGGTTGCACTTACCTATCTCGCTTAGCATCATGTTTCTGTTCATGTAATCTTCTTCTTAACTTAGCTTTATGTCTATTTTGTTCCATACGCTCTAGTGGTGGTTGCACTTACCTATCTCGCTTAGCATCATGTTTCTGTTCATGTAATCTTCTTCTTAACTTAGCTTTATGTCTATTTTGTTCCATACGCTCTAGTGGTGGTTGCACTTACCTATCTCGTTTAGCATCATGTTTCTGTTCATGTAATCTTCTTCTTAACTTAGCTTTATGTCTATTTTGTTCCATACGCTCTAGTGGTGGTTGCACTTACCTATCTCGTTTAGCATCATGTTTCTGTTCATGTAATCTTCTTCTTAACTTAGCTTTATGTCTATTTTGTTCCATACGCTCTAGTGGTGGTTGCACTTACCTATCTCGTTTTGCATCATGTTTCTGTTCATGTAATCTTCTTCTTAACTTAGCTTTATGTCTATTTTGTTCCATACGCTCTAGTGGTGGTGTCTCCAATGCTTCTCTCACTTGTTGCTCAAGCTCACGCTCAATACGCTGTTGAATTTCACTTTTCCATTTATCAGGTTCTGAAAGGGTCAAGATTAGAGCAGACAAAGTGACACAATATTTTCAACGGTAATCAAAAACTTATCAACATCCTCAACACAAAAACACCACAATTTAGGAAGGATACAGTGTAAAGTTCATGACATACTACACAATCGCGCGACACGATTTGTCGCTTATGCTCCTTATAAAGAGTGCTATTTACCAAATAAGGAACGTCAGCGGCAAATCGCTCCGAGTGATTGGGTAGTATGTCATGGCCTTAAGACAAATATGTTGCATAACCTCACAGTCACATGCAGCTTATGCAGGTTAGAAAGTTAACATAGATCTTCAAGATGTCTAGCATCCAAGATATCTTCAATGTCCAACTCACCTTGTTTAGTATCAGATACCAGCTCTTCCTGTCTTAGATTATGGAAAACCCCATGACACAGATTCCCACTTAAATCATCCATATTGCATAATGTCTCAAGCATTGTACCCTATGATAACTTTTAACCATTTTGTGATAACATGTTCAAAAATAACCGTATACAAAATGTCCCCAATTGAAACAAATGAACACATTCTGTCTGACCAGTCTATCTGTGTAAAATGTGTATCATACATCAACAGGTAGTCAAAGCTACACTTAAGGCCACAGAAAATAAGTTTGTTTCACCTTCCTATAGATAGGGCCTTTTTCTTTTTAAATGGCTATTTTATTTCGTAACTTTTTGTTTTGTTTATTTCATGAGAACTATTTTGATTTGCAAAATTTGAACTAAAATGATAATGCTATAAGAAGTCCAATTTGCACTATCTTATATCTTTTTTAACAACCTTTATACTCAAAATTGAATCCTGCAACCCCATCCACCCCCTTCCCCTAAGAGGGTAATACACACCATTTTCTTTTTCTTTGGCCTATGGACTTCTTATGTTGACACAGCCATATGTATGTTGTATCTAGCAAACCCGCACAATAGCACTATGTTACCTTAAGCAAACTGAATCATGAATAATGTCAACTCAACCATGGTACACTTAAGACACATATTAAATGTTATTCAATATCAACATGATGCTATTGTGTCCAACAGAATAACGAATTAAGATACCCCATATTGTGTTGACTACTTCAGATTTTATAGGTTAACTAAAATGTACACCCTTAAAGAAAAAGGGATGTCATTAACATTTTGATTTTGATGGGAGCAGACTTATTGTAGGCCTACAACAAATAGTAGACCTTTATACCCTAGTCAGTTCCGATTTGATGAGAAATATGTGTGCAAAAGTAATCCAAGCGTATGTGCGAGATTTTGCATACACACACGTTTCGCATGATGCACAATGCGCCTTTTGCAAACCTGTTGCGTCCATGTGCACCTATTACCTTCTGTATCAATTAACTGCTGTGAGGAGGCTTAGCCATTTAAAACTGAATAAACTCTAGCAGAGTCGCACTTGCATTCAGCTTACAATACTTTCAACTGCACTGGGTTTTAATAACTCACAAAAAATATGCAAGTCAATGTTTTGAAGATCCAGTTCAGCTCTGCTGGAAGGAGACCTAAATCAGGATTTCTTTTTAGACTAGAACCATTCCCAATCAGTAATGAAAATACTTGTTGCCATTTTTCAGAAGCTGTTTGTTATTATAGGAAGTGTTTAAAATACAAACATCCCACAAATGTGATTGGACACGCCAAACTGGACATGATTGTGGCATGACTCAAATTCAGTTATACCAGTTTAAAGAGCATGTTCTAAAATAAGTTTAAATATGATGCATTGTTGAAGGAAACACAAGTCACAATGTCAAGAAGCATCATTTTTCCAATATACCAACTTTCGCTTCTATATCTTAGAAGTGTGTCTGTCGACAGAATATCCCTTTTTGATTGGTTTTTAATACACAATGGTTCTTAACTTCTTTTACACATACCTTTTTCTTTCATGACCTGCTTTTGCTTCTTCTGAGATAGCATTTGAACCTCTTCATACAATTGATCCCGTCTTGGCTTGCTAGAGGCTTTCCTATGTTCTTTACCCGGTCCATTGGCATTAATACTCTTGGCACTGCGTCGTTTAGCAAGCGCTGATTCTTCTGTAGCGGTAGTCTCATTTTCTGATGGCATCCCATCTGAGGTGGGGTGATCTCTGATTGGTTGACCATCGTCAGTAGACATCACAGCTGAATCTGTATCTTGTTCTGCCATATTGTTGCCTACCTACATGTAGTATCACACTGAAATTTTAATAAAAATACCATGGGGTTTAAAACGGCAAAGAAAGAAATAAGAAAATGTTAAGATATTTGTTGAAAAAAACAGTCTTCTTGGTTGTTTATATTTATAGCAATGATGATACATTGCTACATAAATCAATACTATATTCTTACTTTCAAATCTAGAGTGAATGTGCACAAATTATTGAGGATTGAGAGTGTAGAGCAGTGGCGTAGCTCGGGGTCCCCCCCCCCCCCCCCCCCCCCCCCGACAGAATTTTTTGTTCCCGTCCCACTCTCCGGATGTAGTGCTTTTTGTATAAATAAAGGAACGTTTTATAGAAAACCCCTGAGAATTGGCCATTATATGTTGACTGTGCTGCATTTTGGACTGTGCTGCAAATTGGGGCAACCTTTTACGCAAATTTTAGAAATCTTGTCCCCCCCTGAAAAAAATCCTAGCTACGCCACTGGTGTAGAGTGCAAAAAAGAAGACAAATATTCACTTCACTTGATGTATTTTAATTTCTGCTTCTGATTGTTCAAGAATCCCTAGATAAGAGTGTGTAAATGTATACCATTACAACATCACACACATAAACCACAAACATCATTGGTGTGCCCAGGGGTTAATTTTTGGGGGCTGAAGGGTTTGAAACTCAAATACTGCATATATCAGCCTAATTTGGCACATTTTGTTCCAACAGCCCTCCAGGCTCTCTGGGTAAATTGGTTCAAGCATTTTTGGGCACTCACCTTCACATCTGTAGACCAGGCACAAACATTGGGAAAACATATACATTTGTTTTGCTAAAACTGAAACACTTACGTTTTTGAGGACCAGGATTGACACCACAACCAAAATTTGAATACAGGGGGTTATCCAAAAATTGATGACGATAACTGACATTTTTGGGACCCTACCCCCAACCAAAGAAAATGACCGCCCCCTTATTATTAGCTGTCTAATATTGTATTTAGTAAACACAAAATCTATTTCTTATAACATGTAAGCTCCCATTATTATCCATTCAATATCACACTTACTGGTTTAGCAATATAGCAGATTTTGGATTGATACTTACCATTGCACATAAATAATTCATTGCGTTATTTATATTCAAATTGTCTAGCAGTAGCAGTGGTCACATCAATTGCAAAGACTAGTCTAGTTTTCCTTCATCAGACATAAAGCTCTGTAAATAAAAGAGAACAGTTATTCAATTGGTCCCAAGCATCTAGTGGCGTTACTGATATAAGGTTTTCAATTTGGGAGGCAAGAGGGGCAGGCCTGTCAATGGGGTAGGGGTCAAGTCAAAAAGTTTGTTGTGGCATTTGAGTGAGGGACATGGGGTGTAAAGCTTTCTGAAGCAGACACCCCCTGCCATTGATTATGCCCTACAAGTGTCATACGCAAAATACATAGTGATTTAACAACTAATCGGTCCCGAAAAAACTATAGTGAAACTAACCCCTATCTTCAAGGAAGCAAAAGAATTTTCTTTAAAAGTTTAACCCTAACCCAAAAAGGCATGTTTGGGGAAATAAAATTCATGGGAGAAAAATGAGTCAAATAAGGGAACAGACCACGCCTAGTAGTAGCGCAGTATTTTGTAGTGATGAGGGTTTAAGGGTAATAGGTTTCTCTTAACTCTTATCCCAAGGCATGTTTTGGAAATATATCAGGGGATAAAAGAGGGTCATATTAAGTACACTGGCACCGGGAATCTAACCCGGGTCACCTGCGAATGGAGTCCCACCCCTACCTGATCGTGTAGACTGGGTACCCGCGTCCCTCTATATGGCCGCGATCTTTAAAAATGGCGGACCAAATATAGGGACTGGGAAAATAGTATGTCCAAAAAGTGTGCGGTTTGTCGTGGAATTCCATGACAAAAACCAGTACCGAGCATGCGCATTTGTACACAGCAACAACAGAAATACCACCTGATTGGTCCAATTCAAAGGCAGTGCATCAAACGATCGTCACGCTGCGCCACGGGAAGGCAAATCGTGCGCCTTATCGCGTCACGCGATGTACAACGCCGCGTGATACTACCGGCGCTCTGTGGCGTGATGGTGCGTGAATAAGCTCATTTTTTCCACGAATTTATCAGCGCACACTTTTAGAACTGTATTTTTTCCAGTCTTCACATTTGAGCATCCTCGCAGGGGCCGTGTGGAAAATTGGGAAGACACAAGACAGGATGATCGAGTCTACCTGATCGTGCCACAGAGTCAGTTTCAAAACAATTCCTCAGCATCTGATCCCACCTAGCATAGTGTACAGTAGTGTTTTGTGGTGATGAGAAAGGTTAGGGGTAATATAGTCTGCTTTTTCTGCTGCGTGATTATGTTGTATTGATCCTTTCAATGTACATGTGAGGGCCTCATATTGATGATCAATGCATTCAATGTTAGTTTTAATTAAAAACCAATTTGTAACAAGTAAGAGATATTCTCTTGATCATTCTGAACAATAAGCCTCTAATTGATTCAACAACTGATAATTATTACATGTTATGATGGTATACATATTGATTGGACAAACACAACTAAATCTTGTTAATGGCACAAGGAATATTACAAGATTGTGTTTCAACAGGTTGTTAAGTGTATTGGAGAACCAGGTTGGCATGGTCAGGTATACACCCTTACCAAAGAAGATTGCTTAATAAGCAATCAACAAGCAATCAACAAGCAATCACAAGCAATCGGCTAACAATCATAATCTTTTAAGTCATCCTGTTAAAAATCATTGTTGTTTAAGAAATCCTGTTAGCAATCATTGCTTTATAAGGAATCCTGTTAACAATCATACAGCAAATTAAGCATCATGTGAACATCCTACAAAATTAAGGCATCATTTTAGCCATCACATTTACTGCAAGCAATCACACTATAAGCAATCACACTAAGCCATCACTTTACCTAAACAATCATGGCAATAAGCAATCAACTCAACTCTGACCTTTAACCTTCAAGATCACATGATCATCACCAAGATCACATGATCATCACCAACTGACAATTCAAATTTGCTGTTTTCTGGCTAGCTGCATGTTGCAGTTATTGTGATGTGGAGCATGCAGTGGATATTTTGGTTTCTTTATAAGGTATTTGGCATTATTATGTGAATTGTGAATGTCTATAGTATTTAGTAGATCTATGGATAGAATATTTCACTAAGCAGAGGGCTGACATGTGTAAAATATGTATTTAGTACGCTTACACAAGTAAGCTTAATAAGCTTACATTATATGGATAGACCATATCATAATATTTGCAAGCCTCTAACAATTTGCATTTAAAATACTCCAGTGTTTTAATCAGCAGGGTTGTCTCTAAGAAGTTAGACAGATATCACCTATACCACCAGGTCATGTGCACGATCAAAATATGATGGATTTTTCGTATTGGTATGGTGGAATAGGTCTTACTCTTATGGTATTAAACATTTTGAAATATGCAATTTTCCCGGCAATTTTTAAAATAATTAAAAATACAATTTGTATTGTGGGCTATTTGGGCTATTTTGCCCATTTCTAAGAATAAATATGTTAAAATATGCCCTGTTCTTCCAATGACTCAAAAGTATAAAAGATATATTAGAGGACTTGAGTGTTGCAAGTATGTATTTAATACATAACTTGTATATCTTTCTTTCTTTACTGACAGGTAATACCAACTCGTCAACTCTATTTTTGTATCTTATTTTTGGCTCTGGCAACACTGGAAGTTTTATAATATTAAAAATGTATGTCTTTTACCCAAATTTAGCACGTAATATCAATTTATTAGAACTGATTGAGAGAACTGCAAACTGTTTGGGCAATTATTTAGGGATAAGACAGTGTAGTACGATTTTTCTGAAAATGACAAATACTGAAATTAAAAACCTTCGGTTTTCTGGAAGTTTTGGCAACACTTAAAACTATACTGATTTCTATCCAAATATGATGTTAAACAAGTTTATACGCAAACTATTCACTCATAAAACATGCTTAATCTGTGGCGTTAAGATTCATCAAGTCCCTTAAAGATGTTGCATTCATTGGATGTAAACAACGGTCACCTCATTTATAGGCATCGTGGATGCACACATGGAGGCAAGAAAATCAGATGTTTAAAATATTTTTTGGTCTCGGCATGTGGTGCAGATTGAGAATGATCATTGAACTGCTTAATATAATGTGCATATAATTATGGGATATCAACAATTTAAGCGCACTGTTCGTTGTATATCTTTTAATAACGTTTCCATGTAACCTTTTGAAAACGTGAAAATAACCATGTTTAAATTATTAAGTCTTACAAGACGTTTTAAATACGTTTTAAAAACATGTTTAAAACGATCTAAAAACATGTTTTTTAACACATTCTAAAAAGGTTTCACAAACACGAAACCTAATTAAAACCAAAATAAAACGTTTTGAAAACCAATTATTAGGTAATTGATAATTAGTTAATAATTAACTGGCAATTTAAATATCAATTCAATAATTTGGCTTTATATTAACATTCTCCAACAAAATTGTTCATGTGTTTGTGAAGTAATGTTCTTATTTGCCATTTAATTATGAAATGATGCATGTTGCAGATTGAATAACTTTATGAAAGGAAATAAATATACAATCCATAGTGTACCAAACCAATATAACCCAGGTAAGTGCTCATGGGTGGAATTGCCCAATTTTTTAAAACGTTTCGTAAAAAACGAAACTTATGGTCCAGGACCATAATATTATATGATGCCTTAATTTAAGCAATTGATGCCTTAATTTAAGCAATCGATGCCTTAATTTAAGCGATCGATGCCTTAATTTAAGCGATCGATGCCTTATAATGATGCCTCGCATTAAGCAATCGATGCCTTATATGATGCCTTGTCCTTAAGATTGTTTAGCTCATTTAAATATTTCGGGCCGTATGATGCCTTACCGATTGCTTATAAGTAATCGCGACAATATAAGCCATCGATTGCTTAATATAAGCAATCATTCAAGCAATCGATTGCTTAATATAAGCAATCATAAAAGCAATCGATTGCTTAATATAAGCAATCAAATAAGCAATCAATTAATACGATGCCTTAATATAAGGCATCATATGATACATTGATTGCTTATTAAGCAATCGATTGCTTAGCTCATTTAAATATTTCGGGCCGTATGAGGCCTTAGCGATTGCTTATAAGTAATCGGTACAAACAAGGCATCGATGCTTTAGTGATGCCTAAGGTGATTGCTTAGCGATTGCTTGTTTTTTGGGTAAGGGCAGTGGCGGCACCAGTACAAACAATTTGGGGAGGGAGGGAATGGGGGGGGGGGGGGTGTAAGAAGCTCACAAAACATGCAAACATTTTGGCTTTTAATGTCAAAATTGCCTGAAATTAGACATTTCAGCAATTTGTAGTAATTTTGTGGGAGAAAATGGGTTGGGGCTCAAGGTAGCTAACTCGGATACTACATACACCACTGCAGAAAAACAGCTATTATACCAAATCAATTATATCTATATTTTTTATGCTGAGACCACAGCAAAGATAAGTCTTTACTCTACCTATTTGCGGACTTTCGGATCATTTTTGAAATTTCTTATGTTTTTCTTTATTTTTGAAAAATTCCCTAAATGTCACCATCTTGAATTTCTGCAGACAACTATTGCATTGATAGTAACAGTAACATTTCCAGATTCGCAAAATTAAATGCAAAAATAGCAGTAATTTTAAATTCGTGAAATAAAGCATCCTAAAATAATAGTGTTTTACACTATTATTATTATAATTTTCAGATGAGTAGAAATGCAACTTACATTGTAATGTAAGTCTACCATTTAAAGGTAGATTGCAGGCCTTATTTTCAACTTGATGTTTTCTATTTTACATCCTTAAAATTGTAGCATTCCAAAGTTTGAGTAGCATAAATCCAATGGTCCTTATTAGAAGCACAAGATCACAAGAAATTTGCCCATTGAGTAGTTAACATAAACTGGTGGGTGGTTAACCACATTGGCAGTATTGATATTCACAACATTTTACCTGATGATTTCTAAATGGAACATTTCTGTCCCCTAAGATTTTACAGACATAATGAGAAAATTATGGGGATTCTTCTGATATCAAAATATCTTGATGTGAAAAAAACATCATAGCCAAAAAAAGTGATCAGAATATACACCTTTAATTAAGCACTTGTGAGACTAATGTACTCTCACTTTTTCAAATAATATGAAGCCACCAAAACTGTTCCATTAAGTGCACAAATTGAAAATATGTTAGGGTCTTCTCACTCAATATCAATCAGTCTTATTTCTGAAACATGTATTATAATCTTATATAACTGATACTTACAGCAATACCACACATGTATACATGTAAAGTCTGATCAGAATAAGGGCCAAACTGCTCCCACAAGGTTATCTTTCTGAATAATTAAGTAATCCAAGCCCAGCACATGCATACACCAGTCCAAGAAAGTAACTGTTTATTGTTTTAGGTTTTACATACCAGTGCCTATTTCACCATGTAGTATCAAGTAGTTATAGCACACTACATGTGTACTCCTTATTTGTATAGACTCAATACATTTACATATAGCAGCAGAATTGCCCCACTATTTACTTAGTTAAGAACAGTTATATACAAATCCCTGTAGTAGGCTAGTAACCATTGTTATATTAGCACATAGACAGGGAGTATTGTGAAAGTGTTTCTACACCTGTAACAAAAACAAATTACACCCTCATTTAACAATACATTCTACATCCAGGCATTGATTGGGGGTAATTTGACAAATTCAGTTAAAATATATTTTCTACCAAAGGCTAGCTCACTGGCTCAAATTACCAAGATGTGTGTTTATTATAATTATAGTAATCAGACAAAAAATTAAAGATATTTCAGATCCCCACGGCCACACATTTCAGAAACTATGTACAGAATACAGATCACTATTTGATAATCAGCTTTAGATTTGGAAACCAATACTATTTGGCCTTGCCAATGGGATACATTCCAGACAATCAACCCACCAGACTATCCAAACTTACTTTTTATAAGACAATTTATATAATATTAAATATTTGGTTTTCATTCACTTTTACACCTGTCTGGATACTATACCTCTTTTCTCGCACTAACTTACTTATGTAGATTGTAATCCTGGCAAATTAATCTCTCTGCTTTTACTTTCTCTGTGTGTCATCAATCGTGCATCATTGTGTTGGATCCATGATCATATTTCATGAAAAGTCATACATACACATTTGATATAGACATTATTAGCACAGTCCTACCAGAGAGATGGTCCTACTGCATTTCTGCATTCAAATTGAAACTGATCGAGTATCACTAAATGATCAATTTTACGTGCTGCTGGTAAAATATGAGCAACATTTTGTTTACCCACTTCATACATGAGTATAGTGACTTTTGAATCATATAACAACCACAGTTATTAAAACCTGAATATTGACCAGTACTGATATTGACAAGTCATTATACTCCCAATCAATTATTGATTTTTCAGTCACCAAATAGATTTTTGCTGGCAAAGTATCTATTGTCCTAAATTGATTAATATGAGAGCACTGGGTTCCCATGTGATAACCTTGCCTGCAAATTTTCATCATAGGTATTTTTCATAATTTGTGTATAGTAAGCAGTCATTGTTTGTAGTCAAATAGTCTGTGATTTAGTGATTCTTTAGAATAGGCATAACATACACCTTTAATATTTTGCTGTAAAAAAATGGAATAATGAAGTAGCACAACATTTAAATTTACTTAAAATTGTACAAATTGTTAAGAAGATTCCTCGATATAATTCCAAATTTGAACTTACTGTTCCAGACAGTTTTTACGTCAGACCGGATGTCTTTCTCAATGGTGTATGCCCGGGGTGTATGACCGTTAATCCAGGGTTCACAGAAGGAGTTGACTTTCTGGTGACGTCACAGAATGTATTTGATGACGTATTCTGGATCAATTGATCGTACAAGTGACTAAGTTGGTAGACCCCCTAGTCGCCATTTATGAGGTGCTGTTTCATGCTGGCTTTGCGACGGATCCAAATGGATTCTCTAATTCATCTGGTGTTTCTAGTGTTGTCTCTCGCAAGACTGTTTTTGTATTGTTTGTTTGTTTGTTTGTTTGTTTGTTGTCCCGCTATTATTATTTTGGAATTTTATCGATGGAAATGAAATCTTTTTATTACGTTTCCTTAAGTTGGATTCCTGATGAAATTATTCTCTGATTTACTGACTGTATTCAGTTTCTATGGGCTCAATGAAAATCAGGCTACTTTATGTTGCGGGTGCAGCCTAAAGGACATTTGCACCCTGGTTTGGGACACACTTGACATTTCAGTTGGCAACATTATAATGGGGCGAGGTGGCGCAGTCGGTTAGAGCGTCGTACACTGCTGCGCACCGTAGTTCTGTTGGTGGATCGTTTATGAGTGAGAGTTCAAAAACGATACACCAACACAGCCTCGTCCCCATGCCTCCTTCAGACCGTGCAGACTGAAGTTGGAATGTTCATGGCGCATCGTGCTTCGGAAGGTACGTAGAAATGTTGGTCCCGTGTATCGGAAGAGCTATCCCGAGCACGTTAAAAGGTCACAGACTCCTTCGTAAAGAGTAGGGGATCGTCCCGGTCTGTGTCTGTACGCTCATGTTTGTATTCCTAGGTTCCAGGGATACATTGTGCGAGTATACTCAATATTGAGGTTTATGCACAGTATAGGTAGATGATGATGATGATGATGATGATAAAGGGGCAGATGATTGTTTAAAATTGCAAATGGACTGAACATCAGGAATCTTGTTTTGAGAAAGGATTCCGTTTCAGCAGTGTCAAATGTTAAAAGCTATTTTAAATAAGCATTACCCGCTGTGTATACCCAATGGCTATTTATATAAGCCCATGCATACATTATATTAACTAATGCATTTGTACAAACAAATATTTCAAATTATGATTTAAGGTGCTTAATTCTAGCAATTCATAATTTTGACAGTAATTTATACGCTCTTTAGTCTTAGTTGTCACGGGACCAATCAGAAAAGAGAAAACTAAAATGCTGGGTGTTATGAAAATGTCAACACACTTTGTTTTGATTCGTTGTTCATGCAGCAATGATTTAAACATGTTCAGCCATGTTCAGACATGGATTTAATTAATTGTACTACAGGGTGAGTCAAAAAGAAGTTGTACGGGAATGAATATTTTCCCCCAAAATACCAAACAAATTTGACAAACCATTGAGGTAAGGATTCAAAGAGCACATTCATCCGCTTATAAAAAAAAAGAATCGCTGCAATTGATCGTTGCTAACAAGAGTTATGCCTGTTTTAAAGGTATATTATGTGATCTTTCCAGGGAACGCCCTCAACATCGAAAAAAAAATTTAAAGAAGATTTTCTTGCAGATTTACATTTCTGATCATAAATCATACATACATTCCAAGTTACAGGGCGATACGATTCTTAATTACTTCAAAATCATGATTTAAGAGTGAAAATAAACTGTCGGATAACTCCGACAGTTTATATTTTTACTCTAAATTCACTCTAAACCATGATTTTGAGGTAATTAGGAATCGTATCGCTCTGTAACTTGGAATGTATGTATGATTTATGATCAGAAATGTAAATCTGCAAGAAAATCTACTTTCTAAAAAAAATAATTAATAGAGGGCGCTATCTTGAAAAGATCACATAATATGCCTTTAATAAATAAACCCATTTTAGTGTCTACGAAATGCTATAACCTTTGAAATTATCCATCTAAAGTGAGGAGCAAAGATTACAGATTTATTAAAATTCAAAAGGTATTTCTTCCTGTGATATTCAGACAATAAAACAAGCATTCAAACAGCATGTGATTTCACTCATCTTAAAAAAATAATCACTGGAATTGCCCTTGCTATCAAGAGTTAATCATGTTTTATTAAAAGACCCAGTTTTGGCAACTGTCCGGTTAATGCTAACTGCTTTGAAATGAGCCTTTTAACTGAGGAGCTTGCTAATAGTACGGACTCATTCAAATTCAAATTCAAAAAATATTTATACCTGGGACATTAAAAAAAAAGATAGTTAGAAAGTTAGTAGCTACTGGGCAAGTTTTAAGTTAGGGTATTGGGTTAAAATTAACTTTTTAGCATAAAGTAACTACCAAGAAATTGCAATTTTTTTTTCACATTGTGCATTTTAAGTCAACATATGAGTTGGTGTCCCCAGTTATGTTGGTCACTCAAAAAACAGGAAATCTGCTTCAATTTTTGAAAATAAGGTTTACAGCAGTCTTTGAATACTGCAAACAATGTTTAATCATTGTAGCTTGTATTTTCATACCAACTGTAGGCCTACCACTCAAATATCTAAGAAGTGTGTTTGTCTGATGTAACGGGGACACCAACATTTTGGTGTCCCAGTTACACGCGACAGCCACATTTTGGATAATTTCTCCCCATGTATGATAGCTATGGTACAAATAATGAAAATAAAGTGAGAGGAATGTAAATTTGAACATATCAGGGCCAAAGAAATAGAAAATGTAATGATATTAAAGGCAAAAACTCAGTTGTTAGTGTAAAATAGGCTAAAAAGCTAACTTTTTGCTGTATTTCTAGGTTTGTGAAAGTGGTCAAAAGTATAGTCTCTGATATATTTGCAAACTTTCTTCATTCAAGCTTATTTCTTTATCAATTGTGGCCTGCCAACAAATTTTAAAATTGCATTTTGAGCAGTTAATTCACCTTTAACTTTGGCGTACTGGTGTGCAAAGTTGATTTGGTGTCCCTGATAAGTTGGTCAAATTAGTGTCATCGTTCGGCAGTTGGCAGCATCCTATTCCTTCCAGTGCATTTGAAATGAATTAATTAATTTAGATTCATAAAATATAGGTACTGTGGCATTGCAAAATATGTTTTTTGATGATCAAAGACTATTTTGAAAAATTTGCAAAATGTCACACTATTGGACCCCTAATTTACAGAAACACCCACTAACTTCTTTTTGACTCACCCTGTAGAGCAGTGGTTCCCAACCTTTTTCTGGTGGTGACCCCATTCCAGAAAACAGCATCAGAGCGTGACCCCTCACAGAACAAAGTCACATGTGGGGGCCACATAATGGAGACCTAGCTCAATGAATTTGGCCTGGTATGGTCGTTCACGTGATGCGCGGGCCATCTTTATGCACAGTGGCGTAACTAGGTTATTAATATTGGGGGAAAGAACTGAAAGTCAACAGACAACATTGTTCTGACTCAAGAAATACGCGCGCATTTTCGACTTTATACTTATTTTTGGCACGATTGAGGTACATTTTGGCTCAAAACAAGCTTGTACCAAAGAATATTGCATTTTTAAAATTTTATCTGTGTACTTTTGACCATCATAATTCCATGATTCCCTTTTGTCAAATGAACCGACAGTGCCAATCTCAACAGACACGACGTCACTGATTACGCCACTGTTTCTGCACAAAACGTAAGAACTTTAAAATTTGTTCATGTTGATTTATGTCGCAACTTGGAGCTGATTTAGCTGCTGCCTGGACGTTGCATTGTTTATTAATGTATTTGATTTGTAATGTTGTTACAATTCAGCCGGTTGGCTGCGATGACAATAAATTTAGACCGTTATTATTATTAATGTTGTTTTCTTTTCACTGTTTTGTGACTGTGAGAATTTGAATAATAATAATAATAATAATGGAAACTTATAAAGCGCAAGTATCCATCGAACAAAGCCGTTCACTGCGCTACAGACAACAGAGAACATGATAAAAAGCAATACAATAATATACTACATACATTAGGCCTACGTGTATGGGCAATTCCACAAAAATGGGACCACTTGGCTTTTTATCATTCTTTGATCCGGGAAATCTTACTATTAAGTATATATCACACTTTTTTAAAAATATTATGCTAGAACTTGATGAGTTCTACTCGGAACACCATGGTTTGCCATGCTTTAAATGACATTATCAGGTTCAAATTTACACTGAAAGGCCCCCAAAACCACAAAAACACGGTTTCCTCGACCAGATGTCGCAATTTTAAACTGTTGGATTTGACTCTCAATTCAAGTTTTTCTAAGGTCTTGTCACGAATAAATCAAGCAACGGTACCAACAAAATATATAAAGGCATTAATTTCTGCATACAGTAAATTTAATGTGCACTTTTAAATTAAAATGAACTTTCCACGAAATGTGTGTAGTTTCCGATATCCGTACACCTGATATATCATTATAAACTGAATGTTCTAAATATGCAATAGTTTATGAGCAATCGCGTAGCAAACCGACCACGCTATTGAAATTATAGCACCTCGAAAGTCTCTGGCACATCATTTGGCTTATAAAAAATGTTGAAGTTCATTATTTAAAACGATGTTTTAAGCTTGTAATTTCCGTTATCGATGTTTCTCTGGGAAGTAGGTATCCTGTTAACTTTGAAAGGTATTATGTTATAGGTCTATTGGTTCTTATACTAAATGTATCGAGAAAAAAATAGAAATTCAACTACACGGCTTGCAGAAGGTCAGAAAGGGACGAAAACGAATACAAACGTGATCGGCGTTATCGTGAACAGCGTTATCCTGTAAAGTGTTATCACCCTCATTTGAAGAAAATATTGCAAGAGCACAATCTTTCTTCTTTGGAAAATCTTTGAGAAGTCTAGATACAGCAGCGAAACATTGAAAACAGTGAGTTTGCTTCTTCTTTTGTGTTCTATATAACACATTTCACTTTGTGAACCAAACGGTTTCTTCTAGAATATGCTGTAAGTGTAAATATATGGCTCATAGTCCACATATATGAGTGTTTACTACCGCGCTACACATAGCGAAATCGCTCTATTTAGCAAGTATTGAGCATGTGTTTTCGTCAGGCTTATTTCGCGTGTGTATGTCAGGATAACCATGGATAACGCTGTTCACAGGGATAACGGAATTTACCCTAAAATGTCCATATATCAATCAAAAAAAGAGAACAACTTCACAATATGCGATGCAGTGTGCATGTAATTGAATACAATAGTTAATGTATGGTACATACCCCTTTTAAACGAAAATGCAAGCTATATAAAACATTTAAAGTGAAAATTAAATATTTGACCACTGTTTGACGGTCAATATTGGGAAATTCAGCCCAAATGTATGGTTTAAATCATTTTTTCGCATTAAAATTGATATAACAAATAAAGTTTCTCCAACAGCTACATGATTTATGTCAGTTTCAATTGTTTTATCTTTGTTTCAATCCCATAACTGGCATACATGTGAACGGCGTTATCCAAGAATAATACCATTAAAAATAGCATATAAAGTTATCTTTATATAATGACATACAATGTCAATGTTGGGCTTAAAGAAAATTTGACAATTGATACATTACAGAAGGGAATATTCTTCTACTAGAGTAAAATTGACAAAACAAAATTGAAAGCACATAGTTGTCAAAAGCGTTGATTCATAGCAAGAGATTTGTTGAGGCTAAAAAATGAAATTCATTCTTCTGTCGCATAGCTTGTCAAATATTGTTATGGGGAGACCTCTCAACGACAAAAAAACAATAATTTGAATATCATATTCGGACTTAGTTAGGGATGCAATGACTGACAATGCAATATGACACTAGATAACGCCGTTCACCGAGTGAAAAAAACCATATAAAACACCTGAATTACATGGTTTCGTGCGTAAAAATGTGAGCAGTGGTGTTCGCAAACATTATTGTTCTAGTAACTTTAGCATATTGGGTCATCAAAAACAATCAAAGTAAGCAGATTTGAAACAATTTATTTTCATAATTTTCCAAAGCTGAAGTGGTCCCATTTTTGTGGAATGGCCCGTATACCAACACACATGCATGTAAAATACAACATTACAAGTCATTGGCAAAAGCAATTTGGAACAAGTGAGTTTTTATGATGATAAGCTACAGCAGTTCCTGACATGTATGGGAAGATGGTTCCACAGTTTTGGAGCACATTGCAAATGCGCGATCACCGAAAGAGTTAGTAGATCTCGATTCACAGATAAATTGATGATTTGCAGAACGTAGTCCTGTGCGATGAGGTAAGTAAGCGTGAAGAAGGTCCGCTAAGTATGATGGTGCTAATCCATGGAGTGATTTGAAAACAATTAACAAGAATATTGTAGTCAATGCGTTGTTTTATTTGTAACCAGTGCAAGTCAACATTGAGTACAGGGGTGATGTGAGAGCGTTTCTTGGTGAGAGTTATAAGACGTGCGGCTGTACTTTGGGCACGTTGCAGACGTTGAAGTTGATTACCAGGTATTCCATAAAGAAGTGAATTACACGTCCAAGCATGGACAATATTAGATAAGTCCATGGTCCAAGCGAGATGTTACAAGTGAATGAACGATAAGTTGAGTTGCTTCTTTGGTGAGGTATTTACGAATCTTACCAATGTTACGGATTTGACAATATTAAGCAGCCTTGATCATCAAGGCTGATCAAGTTGATGGTTGAAGAGATTTGCGATTTTTGAGACTGTTCAAGTCAAAGATGACACCTAAATTACATGATACACAAACATGTTGAATGAAAGCAGCTAAGCAATACATATTAAGCAGAGAAGATTCAAGATGTGAGTATCTCTAGTCTATTCATTATAATTATTAAAATTATATTATAAGCCAAAGTTTTATAAATAAGGCTAAGCCTAAACAGAGACACACAAACATGCTGTACATCAGAACAGTAAATGAGATGAGTAAACATAAATCATTCTTAGACTTATCAAACTCGTGTAAACCTATTAACTTACAATCAGTTGAGCGACAGTATGTATGGCTAAAATGTCCCATTTTATGTCCGTGATCCAGGTGAGGTCAACATTCATGTTGTCATGGTAAATTGACACTATATGAACCCAGGAAAGGTGAGCCTTGTGAACCCAATGAACCCAATTATTGTGGCACTGCTGTTGGTTGGCGAGCAGTTGGCGAGCGAACTTCAATTAATTTTGGTATAGGGTTGGGCGAATTGATTAAAACATTTCTCTCGGGGGAATTCCCGCCGTCATCGAAATTGAATCTGACATTCGTAAGCGTAAAGATGAAAGAAAAAATAGTTATTGCCGACGCCTTGGAACCCGACAGCTTATTTTGACGGAATAAATCGTATTTAAAATTGAGAGCCAGTAATTGTGAAGTCACATTACTCCGCTCCCAAGTGTTGGATTCATCAAAATGAATCTGAAATTTAATAAATAGAAAATAAATTACGGGAGATTTGGTGAAAAAAGAAGTACTACTCACTACTAGTACAATTTTTATTGTGTTTCCAATGGGAAGATGCGTGCAAAGTTTTGTTGGAGCAGACGACGGAAAGTTTTCATTATGATGAGGGTAAGACGTCAAAGTCCGAGGGTGACCCTCTTGAAAGGTTCTTTAAAGAACCAAAAAAGGTTCCTCAGTTTTGTCCTCTATATGGAACCCTAAGGGATCTTCAGGGTGTATTAACCCTCTATAGGTTCTTTAAAGAACCCAAAAAAGGTTCTTCAGTTTTGTCCTCTATATTGAACCCTGAGGGTTCTTCAGGGTCAAAGAACCCTCTTCAAAGGTTCTTTAAAGAACCATAAAAGTTCTTCAGTTTTGTTATTAAAGAACCCTTAGGATTCTTTAGAAATATTTAGAAATAGATTGTTTCAAGCACCATTTTATTTTGCTGGTTTGCATACTTTTCTAATTTACTTCAATAATATAATGCATGTATCTAGTTTGTGAACAATTACTTAAAGTGAGTGACGCCAGTCTTGAATGGATATATAAATCCTTGCGAAATCTACTTTCCATGGTGTTAATTTTAAGGAAGCCGATGCACACCCGTGTGTCAAATAGTTCTGAAATGCAAGTCATTATAAAGAACTCACCAAGCTTTTCATGGAACCCTTTTTTCGTATTTTAGGGTTATAAGGAAATATTGACTCAGGGAGAACCTTTCATTCTGGGTTTGGAACCATTTGTATCCTTCTTAGAACCATTAAAAGTTCCTTGAGTAGTGCAGAAGGTTCTACATCGAACCCGAGCTTACTCAAAGAACCTTTTCCGAACCATTTTTGCTGAGAGTGTATGAGGGGAGCCTGGGAGGTTGCCACCTTACAATTGTTCAAAATCGCTATTTTTGAAAAATAATTAATTGTATGGTCCTATTAAATCATATAAGAAACACCAATTTCCCTCACTTATAAGCAAAAACCCCGTGAAATTCCGATATTTTGAACTTTTTTGGCGAACATTTTTTTCTAATGCATTTCGGATTTATGAACACAAGACTGCAGTTAAAGGCATATTATGTGATCTTTTCCAAGTAGCGCCCTCTATCATTGATTTTTACTATGAAAGCAGATTTTCTTGCAGATTTGCATTTTTGATCATAAATCATAAAGATCTTCTAAGTTACAGATCGATACGATTCCTTATTACTTCAAAATCATGGTTTGAAAAATAGATTGTTCCGAGCGGTACAATCTATTTCAAATTTTACTCTAAATTCACTCTTTAAACCATGATTTTGAGGTTATTATTAAGAATCGTATCGCTCTGTAACTTGTAATATATTTATGATTTATGATAAGAAAAGTAAATCTGCAAGAAAAACTGCTTCCAATTTTTCGAGGATTGAGGGCGTCCCATGGAAAAGATCACATAATATACGACTGGAACAACTTTCATTCAATCTTATAGACTTCCAGTCCCGAAATATACCCCGTCTGTAATTAGTTTAATTTCATTTATTAAGTCTATATAAGACATCAGTGGGCGCTCTTGATAATCAACACCTAGACTAGTCTACTACTTTTGGTAAACTACAATCACGGTCATAATTAGTTGGAACATATTTGTAATAATTAGTCTTTCATGCGTTCCCGTTTTCGCAAAATTTACACATTGAAACATTGCTGCCTTTGAAGGAAAGCTTGAAGCCTTTCCTCAACATGAATAACTCCCCCATGCACCCCACTGGGCAATGTTGACCCCTTCCAGTTCCAGTATCCCGTAACCCAAAAATCGTGTTTCAACATTGATCTAGGGGGAGAGGGGGAGTTTTTAAACACATGTATAAAAGTGTTCCAACAATATTGGCCGGGATTGTAGTCTTAGGTCAAAACGGAGATAATCACCACAACACGCAACAAGTCCCATTCATTGGTAGGTGGTTTTTTGTGTGGTTTTTTACTCATAAAAATGTTTACTTAAAATGTTGACCAAAAGTGCCAAATATGAGATTTGTTACATAAAAAATGTTTTTTTGGTCAACATTTTAAAAGCTAAACATTTTTTTTTTAAATGTCCCCAGTGTAGAGAATTTGCTACGTTTGCAACAAATTTTGAGTAAAAAAAAGTGATTGTTTTGGTCAAAATTTAAAAAAATCAGCATTTTTAGTGAAATTTGATACAAAAAATGTTTTTTCCGACTCTTTTCCTTTCCCGGTTTCCTTTCCAAATATGTATACTTTTATAAATACATCACATTGATTGATAGTTTAAATGTTACAGCGCTTGATATTAATTTTTACATTTTAAAACATTAAAATGTTATTGGGTTCTGCAGTTTTCTCGCTTGGTCAAACTACAACGATATAAAAAAACCGCCCAAGACTACAAATCTAAGTGGCAAAAGTGATTTGGCAACTCGCGTAGTTTTTGGTTAGTGCCTGTGAGTGTGACACTGTGACAGTGAGTTTGGATCACCGTACCATATTCCCCATCATTATTTAAAATTAGTCACATGTCAACGAATTCAAAGTTTTAATCACAGTAATTCTTGTAATTTTTTGGTGAATGCATAGGCCCAGGAAAGGAGAGGCCTATTATAACTAAGCCCGAGGGCCTACAATAAAACTTTCAAACTGCCGAATTTTGATCCTTTTCATGCTTTTCTGATCCTCTTCTTCTTCTTCTTCTTCTTCTTCTTCCTATAAAGTGCTGCCTTCAAATGGTTGAAGATAAACGCACTGTAGTTGTATGCATGTGTTGCCTCGGCAACAGGAAAGTTAAAAACAGGTGTAATATATACAATATTTACAGGTGTGGGTAAAAAAACTGGTGATGAAGCTACTTCAGATGACGATCCTTCAGCGCAGATTTGAAGGCGTCAAGGGTTGAGTATGCAGCAGGATCAATTTTGAGGTCTTGTGGATCATCAATAACTGTTCATTCAATGTTCACACATCATAACATTAGACATGTTAGACCAAGGAGTTAATATTATAGTTAATATGATAACTCCTTGGTTAGACTAAGTAAGGGCAAGGCTTTTTAGAAGCTGATTTTTTGTTGTAATCTATTGTTGTAGTTATGATGAAACTTGATTCTTGCAATTCGGTGAATAATAATAATATCTTTGAAGGAAAATTTAAATAAATTCCCATTAGGGCCTAGGTATACATACATTAACCCGGCAACACATCAAGTGACGGACTTCCATCCGTCTTCCGCTGGGATTACGAGTAAGTTTGATATCTCAATGTCTCAAATCAGCATTGAGCGCCATAGTTCCCGGATAAACCTGTTACCAGCTTCGGAACATTTTTCTTTTAGTTTTTATTATTAACTTAACTCGCAACTTGTAAATATGTATATAACGAGAAATGTGAAGGCTGCGTCCTTGTTTGAACGACACACGTGCACCTACGCAGTTTGACTATCTTCAGTAACTGAATTCTGAACCAGTGTCCAAATTAAAGGTAGATGTTCCGATTTTCAACTTGAAGTTTTCTATTCTACATGAAAGGTCATCCTTAAAAAAGTCGTGTTCCAAAGTTTGAGTTGCATAGCTCTAATGGTTCTTATTTTAGACGCACAAGATGCTGTGAACTGTACCCATTGAGTAGTACACAAACTATATCGGTGGTTACCACCATTCGCGGTAATTCGACGTTATTTCATCGATTTCTCCGTAATTATACCGATTTAGGCCGTCAAATTTCAGTATGATGATGAGAAAAATATGAGCTTTCATATGATATGAAAATCTCCGTATGTTTGAAATAATTCTGTGTTACGAAAATGTGATCGGGTCATCTACCTTTAAGGGAAAAAATCTGGTAATCCTATGGATTACCAATTTCATGAAATCTGGTAATCCGTCAACATTTTTGGTAATCCGTAATTTGACCATTAAATATGCAGATTTCTGGAAATTTCTTTTAACCTAATATTTATGCACAAATAGGTATTAATAGCCCACTTACTAACTTACTTTGTATTTATTTATTATTTTTGCGTTTATGACATTGACACTGACAGACAAAATTAAGTTATAACCACCGAATATTAAACCACCAAAACTTGGTCAACAGCCTAGCCCCAAGTAGGGCTATCGGTAGAGGTTAAAGGGACATTAAGTGGTGTTGAAAATTTTAAATGTTTAAAAATTTACTTCAGAATTCAAGATGAACATTAAAAATTGCCATTATTGTTGTTTCTACTAACAAAAACACAGCAAAACTTGATTAAAACAATATCATCGCTATTTATTGAAAAACGCCCTCTATGCAAATATGGTTTGCGTTATGTATCACACGTACTGCAGGGGGATACTGTCGGACGTAAAATGCTCGTCCCGCGGGACGAGCATTTTTTGAATCGACGTTTTCTTGTACAAAGAGAGCTGAATTTTCTTAATCCTTATAGGTGTAAGTTCATACATGTAATATAATTATAAAAATAAACTAATCTCAGTTTTTATCATAATTGAGGGCACTGCCTCCAGCACATCTCTTAGTGTCCCTTTAAGTCTGGTTTCATTTCAATTGCACATAAATTTGAACAATATTTAAATTCAGTAAATTATCATCTATATATCATCAAGAGAAGTGTTGCGTGTTAAATGACATAACAATAAAAATTAAAAAAAATATATATTTGCAAATTCAAGTCAGAAAAATTATTTTTGTGGTTCATTGGCATGTGATGAGGTATTGCAAAATGGTAAATATGTGTATTAAAGATTTTGAAATGAATTCAAAACCTATGTGTTATTATTTCCATCATACAATACATGAAACATCTTTGTTTACCATATCACATGCATAAGAAATAAAGTAATAATCTTTTTAACTTGAAATTAAAAATATATTTAAAACAAAACAAAATAGTTTACGCTATCTTTATCTTTATAATGGTGCATAAGGTTACAGGCAACACTTCTATTGTCATCTGTGATAAAGAACAATGTGCATAGTTTACTGAATTTAGTTAGATGTTGTTCACTTTTAAAAATAAATGTTATTTTTTACACTGAAAACGGTCCTCAAAAGTTGTACCAAGGATTTATCATAGTTAATATAATAACTCCTTGGTTGTACTTCCAATCAGAATAATGAAATACAAATGTAGTCTTAGTAAGTTAGGATCTTAAGTTATAAGTTACCATAGCTATGGTGTGGGTCATGGGGTATCATGCAAATTATTTCGAGTCAAATATGGGTCATTCTATTAAAGGTCATGTTTTATAATTTTTGGCTTTGAAAAAAAAAAAGTTAAAAAAATAGTTTAAACAAAAAGTTAAAAAATTTAAGTGTGGTCGTCCAACGGATTACCAGCATTAGATTTTCTGGGCGTCCGGCGGCAGTTTTGGGTGTCAGGACGCCCGAATTACCACTTAGTTTGGACACTGGTCTGAACTTTTACCAGAAGAAGACGAAGAAGATTAGGCCATGCCAAAATAAATGTTTGTTTCCGGTAACATTCTGAAAAAAAATTGGGTAGGTAGGTAGGAAATAAATTTTATTTTGAAAAAATATTTTGATCCATGAGAATGAGAATGTTGATACATCGCGGTCTCCGGACGGCGACCGCCAGTGTCGTCTGACGTCGAGGTTTGTAATAGATTGAAGAAGTTTATAAACTCATTATTTTTGGACAAAGTAGTGCAGCTACAACTCTGCAACCGCTGATCTAAACCATATTAAAGTATTTAATGATCTAAAAATTAAAAAATTAAAATCCAAAAAAAATCCAAAAAAAAAAAAAATTGTGGTCATAATTTTTGTTTGTTTTTGAATTTGGGATAAAATCGTTTGGGTCGGGGGGGGGGGGGGGGGGGGGGGGGGGGTTCAGCGGGTCGGTCGGGTTACCGGAAACAAACATTTATTTTATCATGGCCTTAGAGGTGGGCTTGGGAACAGGATCAAGGACTGGGTTTTCAAGGGAACGGTCTCCCGTCACAGTACTGTATATTGTCAAGATTGATTTTTTTTTAAATATTTCGCTGATTTTCAACCATGACCATAATAAGTCTCTTATCCAGTCAAATAATGTTATTAAAGAATTCATCAAATTTGATATTACAACGCCTATATTGCCGTAAAAAATATTCACAATTAGGCAGCGAAAAAAAGAAAGTTGTATGAGCAAACAGACCTCTCTTGTTGGTCGTTTGGGATTGTACATTTTTTAATTTATACATATTTCGCTAAGCCTAAGGCTATATTAAAAAAATCATTTGTCTCAAAGCTCCCGTGCGTGTTAATTAATTGGTGCGCGTTAGAAAATCAAAAACATTATTTTATTTATTTTTAAATCATGAATAAAGGGCGCCCCCTGGAAAAGATCACATAATATGCCTTTAAGTGCCATCATCTGGGTCAGTCAATTTTAGATGTTCAGATTTGTGGGTCGGTCGTAAAGGGCAAGTCAACTTTTTATTTGACCTTAGAAAATGTTATTAGACATTTTGCTGTATATCACATTCACTGCATGCACTGCGAACGGTATATTCATTTTAACGTGTTGAAAACACCTCTGGGTTCATGCATAGCATACGCCTATTTGAAATGTTGTCCAAAGCATTATGACAGCAACTATGATAAAATCAAAAAAATTTGACATACATTTGGTTGTACTGCACTCCAGATAACATCTTTGATGTTTGAAGAATATATTCTTTGGCTAGATGGCTTAACCGGTATCAATTTCCAAGAAAAACGAGCTTGAAAAATTTGATGCATGAACTAAATGGTGTGTAGCTAGGGCTTCCGCAGGATTTGAGCAAGTGTGTAAAATAAAAGTTGGATGTGTTTTGTATGAATTGGAGAAAAAGTTTAAAGTATAGTCCATGTAGCATGAAAATTGGGTATGTACCTTTTCCTAACTTGCTGTGCAAAATGCGGCCTACATGGTTGGCTGCCAAAACCCTTGATCTGAGGTCATCAGTTTAAATAGTCTGAGGAACTCCGCTTTGATCAAATCAAAGTTCATGTAAAGAAAGTTGTGTATGTGTGTAATAATTCAGGGTATGACACATATCCAAGGTCTGATGCAATGTCTCTCTTTTGATGCACCACATTTAGCCATGTTCACATTTTGTTTTAAATGGTCAGTGCAGACACACGCTTGGACGCGCGATGTGACTCTTGAAATGAGGGCGCTAGCACACTAGGAGCTTCATCTGGGCCAATGACAAGCAAGCGTGTAGGGGCATGGGCCTGGTTATAATCTGTGTCTGATGCTCATGCTGTGCACTGCATCAGAGATATGATCAGATTTAAGCGATCTTTTGTTATTGGTACTTTAGTTGGCTTAAAGGGACACTAAGAGATGTGTTGGAGGCTGCGCCCTCAATTATGATAAAAACTGGGATTAGTATATTTTTATAATTGTATTACATACATGAACTTACACCTATAAGGATTAAGAAAAGTCAGCCCTCTTTGTACAAGAAAACGTCGATTTAAAAATGCTCGTACAGCCGGGACGAGCATTTTACGTCCGACAGTATCCCCCTGCAGTACACATGATACATAACGTGAACCAAATTTGCATAGAGGACGTTTTTCAATAAATAGCGATGATATTGTTTTAATCATGTTTTGCTGTGTTGTTGTTAGTAGAAACAACAATAATGGCAATTTTTAATGTTCATGTTGAATTCTGAAGTAAATTTTTAAACATTTAACATTTTCAACACCACTTAATGTCCCTTTAAGTATAGAGTCCTGCCCAAGGATTCAGTCCCTTCACAGTAGCTTCCAAAAAGGTGCATTACAATTCGTAATTCACCTTTTTGGTTATAACATACGTTGTGGCATATATTTAACAGTATATTTTGTTTTGTTTCCCTCATCAGAAGGTACAGCCTAATATCTCATCAGGATGGCTACATCATCAATCCGTAGAGTTTTTGGTTCTGGTTTTGCCTCTGGTTCTATAGCTTCCATCACAATATATGCATTGTATACATATCTTGGACAAACTGATGTGAAACAAGAAACAGTGTTAGCTGCACAGAGTACTGCTGCACAGAGACACCTCAAAGGTAAAACATGAAATAACTTGTGGATGTCTGGGATTCTCAAAGAGTGGTTAAAAGTTTACTCCCAATAACCACCATTCATAATATTGTAAAACCAGAAATGTTCGTGAGTGTTTAAAATTTCACATATCTGCAATACTGGTCTAATTCATGGCATGAACATTTCGAATGTAACTTTGCAATGCAGAAAGGTAGATTGGAAATATTTGCAGCATGACATTTTCGCGAGTAAGTGCTCCTCGTAAAAGTAGCGTAATTTAAATGCACACAAACATTTATGGTTTTACAGTCACCATGAGAATTAAGCTATGAATCCATATCAGGGGAATCGACTCTTGTGTTGTTTTCCCCCTTAGATTGTTATTTTCCCCTTAGATTGGGGAATAATTTTACCACTATCAGATAAACAGTTCAATGCTGATATTGTATACAAGACAAACAATACATTTAATGTATACAAACAAGATGGATACTTTACATTTTTATTTCCATTTTCTATTGGAATGAGACAGAGCATGATGGGGAAGGATTTGGTCTAAAAATGAAATGGGCGAAACTTATCGAGGAAAACCGGCCCCGCCAGTGACAGGATTGGAACCTGGGTCCATGGCATGGAAGTCCTTGTCTTAGTCCACTTCGCCAGGGGTTCACACAACTGAAATCAACAATTCCAGCATTTATCACCCGTTGTGATCACCCGGAAGACTGAGGGTGAACCTATGCTGCTAGCATAGTTTACAAATGGGATTTCATGAGATTCAGTTATGAGACATGCTTTCTTCCAAATTGAAACATTTCAGATGAGAATTATGGGTGTTTTTCGAGAGAAAAAGAACATCAGATTTTATTTGCAGGGAGTATAATGTGCAACTTTTTGCATGATGCTAGGACTCTGTTGCTTTTATGCCAAGGCATGAATAATATAAAGTCTTAATTGTATTTGTTGTTTCAGATCTCTCTGATAATGTGAAATCTCATGGCAGAAAACAAATCATCAAGTACGGGATACCCGACAGAGGGCCAGATATCCGTTACTATAGCAACCATGCTCTTAGCTACGATCAGGCCAAGAAAATCCCTGTTTGGGTAGCAGAACATATACTCAAAGATGATATCAGAGGTAAGACAACACATGCACGTATGATAAATCTAAATATCAGCACTACTTTCAAGATGTACTTTTGTATCATCTGATGATACAATAAATACATTACCTTTAAATTACCCCCCACCACCCCCCCCCCCCACCCCCACTACCTCTTTTCTTAATTTGTTGTTTCACCTCCCCTAACTCGTACAATATGTAGAGTGACAACATGTTAAGTTATAACTTCATTTACAATCACCAATTATACTTTGTTGGTCTAACTCTGTGCAGTGACGCCAGCGTATTCTGTTGATTGGCGCAGCATTTACATGCCAGTGCCAGGATTTGTCTGTGATTGCGTGAGTACTTACACCAGCGCATTACAGTTACGCATGTGATAGTGAGGTGTGAACCTTGGACTTATTATGTTAACTGCTAAGAGTGGGTGAATGGAATACTGAATAACAGTCCTCAAAATAAGTAACTGACCAGGTAATAAATATACCTTTAACTTCAAAACTATAGCTCTTACGTAAAAATATTAAATTATAAAGATGTAAAGAAATTTCTTTTCTTTAATTTGAGACATTGTTCATGAAGATCAGTTTAATAATTAAGAATGCTATGTGAAACGGATAGAAAAAAGGGCAGTTGATATTTTCACAATTGGGTTTTGAACACGCAGGACAGTTTGACAGGTATTATGTGTAGGGCTGCATTGATTAATTGAAGCATCCCCAATTCTCATCTTGCTATCGACTCGTGAGTTGTCGCTTCCAGTTAATCAATAATCTGCCTGTTGCTAGTCCGAGGCTGCGTTTTGACGAACAAAATTGAGTTAATATTCATTCAATCTTCCCGTGTAATATCACAAATTAAAGAAAAGATATTTCCTCACAACTGTATAATTTAATATTTTACATAGGAGCTATAGTTTTGGAGTTGAGAGCCTATTTATTACCAGGTCAATTACTTACTTTGAGAACTGTATTATCCATAATACATGCCTGACTGCTATACAATAATGCACGATGTACAAAAACATTCAATTCAATCCCTGTGTGTGTCTCAGACTTAATCACAATAAATTTGCAATATTGTTTAAACTTAATGTTGAATTTGTATTTCAGGTCCTGCAAATCGGAAACATAGTTACTTCAAAGTAGACAGCAGTTTGCCAGCCATGTTCATAGCTGATAATTCAGATTACAAACGTAGTGGTTGGTCACGGGGTCACATGGCACCGGCTGGAAATAATAAACTAAATCAGGTGGGTCAATGTGATGTACATGTGATAACCATGTGACATAAATGGCGTAGTGGATAGACACAGGGTCAAATGGCACCAGCTGGACACAATCAGGTTGAAGTTTTGTACTGTAAATGTTAACCATGTGATGCTTATGTAATGTCAATGTGTTGTTCATTTGATGTCCAGGCGTGTGCCCGGGGGAGGGGGGGGGGGCTTTGGGGGCTCCCAAAGAGGGTGAACCGGGAGGGTGAACCAAGGGACAAATTTTGTATGACATTTTGGCTTGGGAACTGTAATTTAGCCTAATAGTTTGAGGCTGTGGATTGTTGGTTAAAATGGGTGGGGGGGAGGGGGACTTAAGAACTGCAACATATTGCAAATGGGGGGGGGTCTGAGGGAACTGTCATTATATGTGTGAAAAGGGGGTCTTTAGCGCCTCGCCCACCCGCACATACAATACCTATATGGCTAATAGTACCCCTTCCCTGGGCCTTTTCCACAGTTTAAAAATCTGGATATGCTAGTGCATGTAATGGCCCATGACATTAGTATGTTTGTATGTTGTTCATTTGCACAGGACTCCATGGATGACACATTCTTGTTATCCAACATTTTACCTCAAGATATCGATAACAATGCTGGATTTTGGAATCGATTTGAAATGTACTGCAGAGAACATTTGACTGATCACTTCAAGGATGTTCGAGTTATAAGTGGGCCTTTATTTCTACCGAGTGTGGAGGAAGATGGCAAGAAATATGTTAAATATCAGGTAGGGTATATGATTTGTGTCTGGATTATTTTGTCTTCTATTTTAGCGCCCACAGAATGGGCTTTTTGTTGTTGCAACAATAGAAAATATTTACAATCACAGAACATACAGAAATACAAATAGAGAGTATTACTGCATCTGGTATAAACTTCATTGTAATATACATTAGAAGGCATCATGGTCATTAAAACTTGAACTGAATGTGAAATTAGTTTATATTATTATATTATAGCTTGCAACGACATAACAAACATATTCAAATACAGAACGTACCAAAATACAGAGAAATGTAATAGCCTTACACAGTAGTACACATCAGTCCTCAAAATAAGTAACTGACCCGGTAATAAATATACTATTAACTCCGAAACTATAGCTCCTACATAAAAATATTAAATAATAAAGTTGTAAAAGAATTTCTCTTCTTTAACTTGATACGTTGTTCATTAAGATCGGTTAATAATTAAGAACGCGACATTAAAAAGGATAGAACAAAGTGCAGTTTACATTTTAACACTTGGGATTTGAACACGCGGGACAGTGTGACAGGTATGTGTATGGGTTGCATTGATCAATTGATGCATCCCCAATCCCGTCTTACTATCGACCAGTGAGTTGTCGCTACCAGTTAATCAATAATCTGCCTGTTGCGAGTCCGAGGCTGCGTGTAGAAGAACGAAATGTTAAAATGAAAGACGGACTTTGTTTTGGTTTAGAGCACATAACTGAGTAAATATTCATTCAATCTTCACATGTAATATCTCAAATTAAAGACAAGAAATTTCCTTACAACTTTATTTAGAGAATAATGACTGCGTAACAAACTGTTTTCGTGAATTTGTTTTAAAATCAGAGGTTTTTTTTCTGGTCTGGGGAATTGTCCCGAGGGGCGCAGCCCCTGAGGGACAATTCCGAATGACCAGAACAAAACCCGAGGATTTCAAAACAAATTCACGAAAACAGTTGTTAAGCACTCATTATTCTCATTCATTACTGAAAAAGATGCATATTTTATCCAAATCGTTGATTTGTACCGATATAATCTTGCTAATAATTAATTAGTTTTCTGTTTATTTTGTCCACCCCTTCTTAGTTATTGAAACAGTCCAAGTCGGGTCATCCCCTCATTAACATTTTTATCATTCAACCAATCAGAAATAAGCTTCAATCGTGTTTCCTCATAAATCATTGAATATTCAGTTTAGGGGCGTGAGGCGTTAATTTGATTGGTCGGTCAGTGAGCAAAACAATAGAACACTTTGGCGCAGTACTTTCGGGCAATTATTAGTAACCCGCGTTCGGCGTGCGCGTTCTCATCTAACGATTAATTTGATTGGAACGCACTTGGTACGCAGCTACCGCGATTATTCATGAAGTAATGAATGTCTAATATTTTTACGTAGGAGTTATAGTTTTGGAGTTGAGAGCATATTTATTACCTGGTCAGTTACTTATTTTGAGGACTGTATATATAATAGTAAACAGTCCACGCAAATGACCTAATATGGCAACCGGGGTTTATTTCCTAATATGGAAATGCAGTGATGCATGCAGATATTTTCGTGAATTACCAAAACGCTTCAATTTTGTGAATAAATAATGTTGGCGAATCAGAACCATATAAACATATCGTAGCAATTTTGAGGTAATAATTAGTCTCTGGATTATGGTACAAAGGGAATAACTTTCAGATGACGCCCCCATTTCAGAATTTCAATTTGAAAATACAATTAATAAGTTCATTCATAATTCATTCATGATATTTATTAACACAATCCAGCATCGTAATATATAACAATATATAACAAGATAACATGAGGCTGATCGGTTAAAGGTTAACATGGTTATGAAAAAATAAATTTCTGATTTTGATATTGATAGGTACCTCACAATGTTGGACAATATCTAGGCTATCTGAAACTGCATTTAAAAAAATTCAAAATGCGGTACGTTCGCGGAACAGTCCATTATTGTCCAAGGGGTGAAAACAAGATGCGTCACGGACGGACATTTTAGTTCAAGTTCATCATGCTATATTTTTATGTTTATGTAACATTTTCAGAGTTTTGGGATGTAATATTGATAGCTGACACACTTTTCCATCAAATAAGATAAATATTTGGGAAAAAAGTTCTGGGGAAGTTATATCGCTAGACTTGCGTTAACATTTTGATGTTTTGCTGTCCGTCCGTGACACAAAAAAAGTTTAAAAGTTTTTAAACTAATTTCAAGGACAAAGTAAAAAAATAAAAACATTGTGAAGTATCTCCCTTATATGTATTCTATCCCATGCAGGAGTATTAATTAATTAGGGCAGGCATACATTAGTTAAATCTTTAATTAAAAGTTGTCACGGACGGACACAAATTTTGTCACGGACGGACACTGTTAGCTACTGTTCAGTTCTGAGCACACAAGCAAAGCTGAATACCACCCCTCTTACCATTAAATGAACTAGTCCATACAGGTATCCCTTTATGCAAATGATTAGGTTTGCTACAGCAGTGAGCACATGTTATGATGCTCACCAGGTGCACTGTAAAATTACTTGAAGTCAAATGAAGTCATTTGCTTATTTGCGCATTTGTGAACCCTCAGCAGATCTTCTTTGGTGAATCTGTAGTATAGCTTGCGCTTGTTAACCTTACTGCCTGTACATGCTGAAATAATGCTTGCAAAAGGGGTAGCATGAGATCAGTTAAAAGACACTGTTTAAAATTGCCCCATATAATAAGTGTATGTAAAATAAAAGCAAGTAACAGCATTGAAATCAGAAAGTATCATTGGAGATGTTAGCACAAATTTAATTTTAAGCATTGCACTATCAAAAGTTGCAGGCTTTTTCTTCATGAAACTTTGAAAAACTCAAAACACGGTTGGATGCCTACAATGTATCCATTATCACTAACCTTTAATTACACAATTAATTGAACAAAAACTTATCAAAGAAGGGTCAAAATTGTTTTAAAAAGTTGTATCACAGCATACAGTCTTTTACACAATTAATCGAACAAAATTTATCAAAGAAGGGTCAAAATTGTTTTACAAAGTTGTATCACAGCATACAGTCTATTGATATTATATGATGCAGCAGGTCTATCTCTTGCCATTTATGGTAAGAGGGGCAGGATTCAGTTTGGCATTTGTACTCAGAACTGAATAATGTCCGTCCGTGACAAAATTTGTGTCCGTCCGTGACAACTTTTAATCACTGATTTAACTTATTTATTGACGCCATTGTTAAGTTTCATTTCTACATGAGAAAGGGGTATATAGGGGAGATAGCTCACTATGTTTTTATTTTTTCTCTCTTTCCTTGAAAAAAGTTGTAAAACTTTAAAACTTTTTTGCGTCACGGACGGACAGCTCTGCATCAAAAAGTTATCACAAGGGCAGGGTAATTACTTCCCAGATTTTTTTTTCTAAAATATATTTCTTATTTAATGGATAAATGTGCCATCTATCAATTTTTAATTTAAAAAAATTAAAATGTTTCATTAACATAAAATATGGCAAGGTCAACTTCTACTAAGAATATCCGTCCATGACGCATCTTGTTTCTACCCCTTGGGCAATAATGGACTGTTCCGAAAACTTTTCCGCATTTTTTCTTCTTTTCAAATGCAGTTTCAGTTAGCCAAGATGTTGTCCAATATTGTGAGGTACATTTCAATATCAATATCAAAAAGTAATTTTTTCACACCAATGTGAACCTTGAACCGATCACCCTCTGCTATCAAAGTGCCAAAAAAGACTAATATCTTGACTGATTTTTATAACTAAGACTGAAAATTCATGACTTAACATTTTTCTTACTATTTTGTAAGTATTTGATACCATTTTTTCATACTAAAGTGTAAATAAGTGGCAATTTCAAAGTTTGTTATGTAGTTAACATTTGCGTCCGTCCGTGACGCTCAAAAATGTCCGTCCGTGACAAAGTTTGTTACCCTACCCCTGTGAAAAATAAGAAATATTTTCAAATGCTGTGTATCAGATATTCAAACCATGTGTCTTACTTGCTATTTGACCTGGAAAGCATTGGGGAATATGGAGTTGACTAGATAGAAATTAAAAAGAAGCACTAAAAGGTAGAGAACCCTATTTCTATCTAGTCCGTCCGTGACACAAACATTTCCGTCGTTCTATTTTTAGTAACAAACCGCACCTTAATTTTTTTTTTGTATTTCAATAAAGTTGATGATTCTCTATAACATTAAACATAAAAAGTTGAATAAATGTCAGTAGTTACTTTTTACAAACTGTTTTTCGCTCATGTTTTGCACAAACGTCCGTCCGTGACAAACCGATCAGCCTCACATACAATAATCAAGAAAAGTAACATGAAATAAATAAAACGATACGGTATAAAGTGTAAATAGTTTGTAGTAAAGGAATACAATAATTGTGGAGTTGGAAAGTGTGCAGAGGATGCCATTAAACCTGGAAACGCTTTAAGTAACATATCAATCAAACATCAATCAATCAATCAATCAATTAATTAATCAAACCTTTATTTCCACAAATATAAACAATATTTATTAAAGGAATATTATGTGATCTTTTCCAGAGAGCGCCCTCTATTCATGATTTTTTTTAGAAAGTAGATTTTCTTGCAGATTTACATTTCTGATCATAAATCGTACATACATTCCAAGTTACAGAGCGATACGATTCCTAATTACCTCAAAATCATGGTTTTAGAGTGAATATAGAGTGAAAATATAATCTGTCGTGTTAACCCGACAGTTTATTTTCACTCTAAAACTATGATTTTGAAGTAATTAAGAATCGTATCGCCCTGTAACTTGGAATGTATGTACGATTTATGATCAGAAATGTAAATCTGCAAGAAAATCTGCTTTCACTTTTTTTTTCGATGTTGAGGGCGTTCCCTGGAAAGATCACATAATATACCTTTAAATAATATCAAAACAAACCAAACCTGATGGAGGAGCGGACTGGAAAACCAATTAGGTTTGTCAATCGCCTACCCCAAGAAAGACAATGCATGTTATACAGAAAATGTAATAAAACAAAGGTTCTGACAACAACACACGCAAGACAGTTTAATGTCTTGATATTTGACAATTTAGTAATTGCTAATACTGTAAAAGTGGAAATGTTTGCGCTACATTTATTTTCGCGATATTCAGCAACAGCGAAAATTAAACACGCGAATATATCTATTTTGTTTGTAGGTCTATGTAAGGAAGCTCAAAATTGCAAAATAAAAACAAGCAAAATTGTTCAAAATGTGCGATGCGCGAAAAATTACACACACGAAAATTTCTACTTTTACAGTATCTTATAAAAGCAGGAGCAAAATGGATGTACATATTTTATGAAAAAAAACCTCTAAATGTACGTTTTATCAGAGTAAAGGACTCGGACTCAACTGTATGCTGACTTGCCTGATTTTCTATTTCTTGTGACGCTTTCCAATCAGTCTATTGATAAACAGCAAATGAAGGTAAATTTCGATCAAAAAGACAATGGACGCACATCACATGAGGTTGACCTCGGGTAAAGTGCGAAAGTTCAACCTCACCCCAAAAATGGTGCAACGGACATCCGTAGTGCGCAAAACGTAATCTCGACCTCACGGCTCTGATTGGTTAGCGGTATTTTGTGAGTTTTCAAGAATGCGTGCACAGCTGATCGAAGTGCGCCCGCGTATGTTGGACTATGGCCAGGAGAATATGTGCAGTAGGTCCATTGAAGTCCAGTTGAGTAAACACCTGTAAACCCTGTGCAGGTGTAATAAATGAGAGAAATATGGGCGGGCTTCTGATTTCAAAACCTCAATTTTGATGGGAAAAGCTATAACATCGGGTAGCCCACCTTTGAATAATGATAAGTTTGCCTGTATAAACGCCTCTTATTAGTCCAACACACTTGACATATCTTACTAAATACAATTGTGTGAATCTGATCTCTGTAATTACAGGTCATCGGTGAAAACAACGTTGCCGTTCCCACCCATCTATACAAACTAATTGTGACAGAAGGAGCGCTACAGACAAAACAACAAATCCCAGCAGGGCCCATTATTGGTGCCTTTGTGATACCTAACAGACCGATTGGATCTCAGGAACGTCTCAAGAACTACCAGGTATCTGTTGAACAATTACAGAAACATGCTGGGGTGCGATTCCTACCTGCCTTAAACATGGAACGCATGACCGATTTATGCACGGTAGATTCTTGTCAATTAGTTTCACAAGAAGCGTTACAATTACGGTTCATATCTAGAAGAATGGAGAATGCTACAACGTTGAATAGATTGGAGAAATCGTGGCAAGAAGTGGAGAAAACAAACTTGAAAACAGACTCAAAAGACTTGGCATATTTGACTGATCTGTATGAGAAAAAGAAGAAGGAACTCATCAATGAAAAGAAAGAGTTATGAAATTACCTCAATGGTTGAATTTAAAGGGATATTAATTACTCATGGTCGTGCAATAGGCAATAAGTGTAAGCTTACTTCCATACTCTGGAATTTCCAGGGATAATATTTGCTGTAGAAGTAATGATGTAACCATGCATATCATGCTTTGTTGCCATGGCAATAGGTTTGCAGAAATCACAGGGCACATGCCATACACAGCAAAGTTTGCATTCCTGGCACTGTAAGCCCTGTGATTAGTTTTGGGCAACAAATCCTATTAAATGGCACTTCTATAGTGAATTGTGTGCTATGTTTTTGGTATAATGAATTTGTGAATAGGAATTTTTATGAAAATGCATGGGTTCTCACAGTTTTCTGTAAAAGGATTTTTTCAGTTTTCCCGAGAACCTTTTATTTGCATGAATTAAATCCCAGACTATCGCTGAATATTTTTAATTCTGATGTTTCATTCAATGGGGCAATGATGATATCCAGGGCTGGAACTTCTGAATTATTTCAACCAGCCAGTCGGGCAGGTAACTCACAAAAATACCTGCCTGACAGAAATGTCACCAGCTAGTATAACTCACTTACAATGTGAGTTTGGATAATTTTACCCGCCAGTTGGTTGGGTATTTTTGCATCTTCACCCGCCCGGCGCCAAAATTACTCACCCGCCCATAGTGGGTGGGTGCTATTTCTTCCATGTTTGATAAGAAAACTACAAGATATAAATTGTAAAAGTCTCATATCCTCTTCAAATTTACTTCAGATTATTTCAATTTCTGATTTGATGGAAGTTTAAAATACTTTATTCTAAAGAATATCTGTAAGATCTATGACGTCAAACGCAACCTTGAAAACAAATTTACATTTGCAGAAAGAAATTATTACCTTGAGGTCACTGATGTGCGGACATTTTGTTATCAAACTCTTGAGAAGATTAGCCAATGTTGAAATTGACAGGTGACTTAAAATAGAAAGACCATTATTCATGGATATTTACAGTGAGATAAACAATACGCAATCTTTATTAAATTATTGCTGGTATAACATGTCTTTTGTCAATAAATACATCCACATTTAGTTGCATGGTTATGTATAAAAGAAACAATCACAGTCACTCTTCTGAAATACCGCTAACTACCTAGCTATATCCAATGAATATTTTGAATTCCAATTCAATGATCTTTAAGAGAAAGTCAACTCAACCCATGCAGCTCCCAGTGGCGGCAGAAGCAAATCAAATTAGGGGGAACGAGCCCAAATTTTGTTTTATAATGTTGAAAGATATAGAAAAAACCCGTTCCTGAAACCATCTTTTGTGCCAAATTTAGCTGATTTAAGCATTAAGAGAAACCACAGAAAAACTCATCGGGCAAAAATGGGCAATTCTAACACAAAAATGGCCCAGTAAGCACGTTAAAAACATGTCCTAAAATATTGTTTAGTCATCCACATCACTTTTGGGGGAGACACCACCCCCTCCCCCACATGCTATTGGTTTTTTTTATGTGACCTACGTCCTCCTCCTCGCTTGCTCAACATATAACATTCCTCAACCAATATTGAACAAATCTTAATTAAATTTAATTCAGTAATAAAATTGTTGCTATATTGTTTTGTTTCTAAGACTGAAAAGCAATTTTGTTTGACCCATGGCGAGCACTGCGAGATTGCACTGCTTTTTATTACAATTTCTACTCATGTCCAGTTAATCTTGTTAACATTTAAACATTTGTTAGGGCATAGCATGTCTCTTGCAATATTACTTGGCTACAATGGCTCAATGAACTTACACTATATATATTGACTTTCTTGGAGACACTATAAAGTTAGTAAGAAAAGGGGTAGGGGGAAATCGCACCTACTGATTGTGAATATATAAACTGTAAACTGATTTAAAAATACCTTTGAAATATGCAATTATTAAAGGCATATTATGTGATCTTTTCCAGAGAGCGCCCTCTATTCATGATTTTTTTTAGAAAGTAGATTTTTTTGCAGATTTACATTTCTGATCATAAATTGTACATACATTCCAAGTTACAGAGCGATACGATTCCTAATTACCTCAAAATCATGATTTTAGAGTGAATTTAGAGTTTATTTTCACTTTAAAACCATGATTTTGAAGTAAATAGTAATTAAGAATTGTATCGCCCTGTAACTTGGAATGTATGTACGATTTATGATCAGAAATGGAAATCTGCAAGAAAATCTACTTTCAATTTTTTTTTCTCGATGTTGAGGGCGTTTCCTGGAAAGATCACATAATATACCTTTAAGTGGGTGCGTGTGCAGGTTGTCCCAAATATGTTAATACACAAGACTTAAATAATTTTGTTATAGATAAACTGTAAGACTAAGAGTTTATTTATAAATGGAAAATACACACAGCTAACTATTTAGTGTACCGTTAAAGCATTAATAAAACTTTGTTTGCATTTTATTTCTCCTAATTGGATTTATAGGACAAAAATTATACTAAATTAAAAAATGAGAGCATAATAGAAGGTTATTTTTAATAAAACTGTACCCCAAGTTTTAACATTTTTGGGAAAACTTTCATGCATACCTTTCAATTCAAACTGTGTTTTTTTTGGTATGTCAATTGTTTCTGCTTAATTTGAAATTACTATTTCAACCCGAACTATGCTTCTACCTAAAAGCAGTACAATTATAATTTTGTTATTTTTTACTTAAAAGTACTTTTACCCAAAACAGTTACCGAAGGAAGGAATTGCAATTTAATTAAGTTTGCAATCTTTTTATTGTATTATTCTAAGTGCTAAAGGGAGGAAGTAAAGTAGTTTATCAGTATCCATTATGTGGAAATAATGTAATAAAAAGTGACTATTTCTGTGTTGCTTGGAGGTGTAATATTTTACATATTATAGCAAGGAGGTATATACACAGTTCAACAAAAATAAGTTCCCCTTCAGATTATGCCTGATATTTTTAAAATGAGTTACTCCATCGAAACGAGGTTTGGCACACATAATGTATGTGTGCACAGCAACACTAGAACAGAGCTACAACTACATAATGCTTGAATGAGCACACATTGAATGGTGGAATACCTCAATTCAAAAGTTGCCAAATGATGTATTGAAGGAGGATGGTTAAGACACTTGAACCAGGGTCTTTGCTTGAACACCGCACAGTTGTTGTGCTGCTTGAATGAGCACACATTGACTGGAGGAATACCTCATTTCAAAAGGTGAAAAAATGCGGTGTTCAAGCAAAGACCCTGGTTCAAGACTGTGGTTCAAGCTGCTTAATCATCCTCCTTCAATACATCATTTAGCAACTTTTGAATTCAGGTATTCCTCCATTCAATGTGTGCTCATTCAAGCATTACAACACCTGCATAGCTGTAGCTCCATTCTAGTGTTGCTGTGCACACATACATTATGTGTGCCAAAACTCGTTTTGATGGAGTAACTCATTTTAAAAATATCAGGCATAATCTAAAGGGGAAATTATTTTTGTTGAACTGTGTATGTGGAGTTGCATTTAAAGTTGATTAAATTGAGAGAGTATTCTTCATGAATATTGACATTGCATAGCATGCTTGATATTTCTTTTATAATGAAAACCTTGTCGTGATATAAATCACTGCACAAAGCCTGAGTTTAGTTTACAGTAGTTCGGAGTATAGGAAGGACCTATAGAGAATTATATGTATACATTTAATCCAATTTGATCACATTCTGTTCATGTTTTATAGTTTTGAGTATGGACCAGTTGGTAATCATGAACGACTCATATTCGTTTTGGCCGGACCTTCAAGATGATGTACACACTATGACCATGCCAAGTTTTGTCTGGATTTGTTTCAGGACAATGATCATCACACTTGCAACAGTTGCTAGCTTAATTGGGAATGCTATTTCTCTCGTTGTACTTCCTCGTCTGCAATCCATACCAGAACACAACAGAATGCTTCTGATATTTCTTTCTAGTACTGATTTAGCAGCTGGATTGTTCATCTCGCTATGTGTATATCCTGCCATTACCAACACATGGCCGTATGGAGATCTAGGTTGTCAACTGGTACCTAATACTACTAGAGCTTTCTTGATTCTGAGTATTGCTTGTCTAATTTTGATTAGTATCGATAGATACATTGCTATAATAAAACCGCTTCACTACCATCAGATTGTAACCAAGAACCGTCTCTTAGGCATACTTCTAGCAATCTTTGTGATCGGATTCGCACCCACAGTCACAAGCTTGATCTTCAACCCATCCTATGTACTATTCGATGCAGGGTTGTGTACTTGTATTGGGCCTTCAGATACCCTGTCATCAGTGGTGTCAGCCTCAGGACTGATTATATCTGGTTTATGTATAACTTTGTTCATTTACACCAAATTGTTTTATACCACCTATATCCAGTTACAAAAGATACATGCTACTAGTGGGAACAATGTTGTAGATGCAGGACAACGTCGCTCTGTAAGGCATGCTAAGGCTCTACTTATGTGCTTCGCCTTCACCATGACATTTGTGATATCATGGGTTCCCAGTGTCATCTACTTCATTTACATTTATGTCACAGAGAAACCGGTTTCAGTTTACTTGCGTTTCTTCTGCTATTGGACAGCGTTATCTGCAGGAGGACTTGATGTTATTGCATTAATAGCCACCAGTACAAAGTTTCGTCAAAATGCTTTGCAATTTTTTCGTTGTAGACCTCTCCTAAATCAAGGAGACTTTTCAGATGCCACTGAGAATAGCAATGGATAGGGTCAGTGACTATAAAATAAAACACATTACATTTCTTGAACTAGCTTCAAAACTGAAAATCTAATGTGACTTTGTCACTGGGAAGTTGGGAACATCATTTCCATTGCTAACATGGACAATTAGGTTCTCATTTTTGCAAGTTGTTACTTTTACAAGAACAATGGTTTTTCTTTTAATTATTAAATTGTCAAGCCACTAACTGATCACTTCATTCTCACTAGGAATTCATAATACTATTTTCTATAATTATCATATGAATGTCAAACTAAACATTTTTCAATCTGGCTCACTCACCTTTAAAGGTAGATGTTCCGAGTGCTGGTCCGATTTTCAACTTGATGTTTTCTATTCTACACGAAGGGTCATCCTTAAAATTGTTATATTCCAAAGTTTCAGTTGCATAACTAAAATGGTTCTTATTTTAGAAGCACAAGGTGACGTGAAATTTGCCCATTGAGTAGTACACAAACTGACCGAGTGGTTAACTTCCTTTGGCTGTAATTCGATGCATTTTGGCCTATAATGTCTAAAAAAACTAAATGGAACATATCTTGCGTCAAACATTTCATAGAAGTATAATGAGAACAATCTGGGTTTTTTCTATAAAAAAAGTTATCGGAACATCCACCTTTAAGGAATGATAAGTTTGCCTGTGTAAACTCCTCTTAGTCCAACATTAATTTACATATCTTACTAATACAATTGTGTGAATATGATCTCTGTAATTTACAGGTCATCGGTGAAAACAATGTTGCCGTTCCCACCCATCTATACAAGTTAATTCTAAGAATATCTGTAAGATCTATGACGTCAAATGCAACCTTGAAAACAAATTTGCATTTGCAGAAAGAAATTATTACCTTGAGGTCACTGATGTGCGGACATTTTGTTATCAAACTCTTGAGAAGATTAGCCAATGTTGAAATTGACAGGTGACTTAAAATATAAAGACCATTAATATACATGGATATTTACAGGGAGATAAACAATACGCAATCTTTATTAAATTATTGCTGGTATAACATGTCTTTTGTCAATAAATAGATCACATTTAGTTGCATGGTTATGTATAAAAGAAACAATCACAGTCACTCTTCTGAAATACCGCTAACTACCTAGCTATAGCCAATGAATATTTTGAATTCCAATTCAATGATCTTTAAGAGAAAGTCAACTCAACCCACGCAGCTCCCAGTGGCGGCAGAAGCAAATCAAATTAGGGGGAACGAGCCCAAATTTTGTTTTATAATGTTGAAAGATATAGAAAAAAAAATGTTCCTGAAACCATCTTTTGTGCCAAATTTAGCTTATTTAAGCGTTAAGAGAAACCACAGAGAAACTCATCGGGCAAAAATGGGAAATTCTAACACAAAAATGGCTCAGTAAGCATGTTAAAAACATGTCCTAAAATATTGTTTAGTCTTCACATCACTTTTTGGGGGAGACACCACCCCCTCCCCCACATGCTATTAGTAAATGGGTGCGTGTGCAGGTTGTCCCAAATATGTTAATACACAAGACTTAAATGATTTTGTTATATAGATGAACTGTAAGACTAAGAGTTTATTTATAAATGGAAAATACACACAGCTAACTACAGTCATCAAAAAAAGTAACTATACAGGTAATAAATGTACTTTTAACTTTAAAAATATATATCCTACCTAGAAATATTAAATCATAAAGTTGTTGAGAAATTTATCTTCTTTAATATGGGATATTGCACGCTAGAATCGGTTGAATATTTAAGAAGCGACAATCCAAAATGTAAGGTAAAGTCACACTTTCAAATTCACATTTTACATTTCACCACGGGGGAGAGAATGACAGGTAGCGTGTGTGTGGCGTATTCATCCATTGGAACAATGCGGCCGACTGTCCAACATGCGCATGCATCCTCCAATTGCACTACCGGTAATCAATAAGGTACCCGTAGATTGGTCCGCGTGTAGAAAATAAAAATGTGAAAATGAAAATCGGACTTCTCCTTACATTTTTGAGTGCCACTTCCTCAATAATCACCCGATCCTAGCGTGCAATATCTCATATTAAAGAAGATAAATGTTAACAACTTTATAATTTAATATATTAGGTAGGATATATAAACTGCGCCAATAAAGTATCGAAACACTTACAAATGGTCAGATTTATCAGAACCTGAATTAGTATGCAAAAAAATAATTAAATAATTTGATTCACAGTTATCTTCTGCGCATTTTGACACCTCTTTTGTTGCGCTATGATGTTGTTTGGCGGATTTATGGGCACTTGAGTGGCTTAAAGTCAAATTTTAAAGTTGCAAAAGCCCCTATTCCAGCAACGAATAAGATCATCATTATTTTTGCCCGCCTTTTTAAAATGATGTGTATGTCGCGTGTTGGATAAATCGATTGCAATGAATATCAGCATTAATTTTCAATAACAAAACAAAAGGGTCAGAGATGGGAGGCATAAATCAATAATTAATCAATCATTAATTGTCATGGTTAAGTAAACAGAACAAATTGGTGTCTTTTGTCTTAATTTTGTATGTGTGTGATGCTTTGTGCGAGTTCCTTTCTGGAATTGGGGTGAATAGGAGCTTTTGCAACTTTAGAATTTGACTTTAAGCCACTCAAGTGCCCATAAATCCGCCAAACAACATCATAGCGCAACAAAAGAGGTGTCAAAATGCGCAGAAGATAACTGTGAATCGAATTATTTAATTATTTGTTTGCATACTAATTCAGGTTCCGATAAATCTGACCATTTGTAAGTGTTTCGATACTTTATTGGCGCAGTTTATTTAAAGAGTTAGAAGCCCATTTATTACCTGTATAGTTACTTTTTTTGATGAATGTATTTAGTGTACCGTTAAAGCATTAATAAATCTTTGTTTGCATTTTATTTCTCCTAATTGGATTTATAGGACAAAAATTATACTAAATCAAAAAATGAGAACATAATCGAAGGTTATTTTAATAAAACTGTACCCCAAGTTTTAACATTTTTGGGAACACTTTCATGCATACCTTTCAATTCAAACTGTGTTTTTTTTTGGTATGTCAATTGTTTCTGCTTAATTTGAAATTACTATTTCAACCCGAACTATGCTTCTACCTAAAAGCAGTACAATTCTAATTTTGTTATTTTTAAGTACTTTTACCCAAAACAGTTACTGAAGGAAGGAATTGCAATTTAATTAAGTTTGCAATCTTTTTATTGTATTATTGTAAGTGCTAAAGGGAAGAAGTAAAGTAGTTTATCAGTATCCATTATGCGGAAATAATGTAATAAAAAGTGACTATTTCTGTGTTGCTTGGAGGTGTAATATTTTACATATTATATAGCAAGGAGGTATATACACAGTTCAACAAAAATAAGTTCCCCTTCAGATTATGCCTGATATTTTTAAAATGAGTTACTCCATCGAAACGAGGTTTGGCACACATAATGTACGTGTGCACAGCAACATTAGAACGGAGCTACAACTACGCAGGTGTTATAATGCTTGAATGAGCACACATTGAATGGTGGAATACCTCAATTTAAAAGTTGCCAAATGATGTATTGAAGGAGGATGGTTAAGACACTTGAACCAGGGTCTTTGCTTGAATGAGCACACATTGACTGGAGGAATACCTCATTTCAAAAAGGGAAAACTGCGGTGTTCAAGCAAAGACCCTAGTTCAAGACCGTGGTTCAAGCTGCTTAATCCTCCTCCTTCAATACATCATTTAGCAACTTTTGAATTCAGGTATTCCTCCATTCAATGTGTGCTCATTCAAGCATTACAACACCTATCGTTTTGATGGAGTAACTCATTTTAAAAATATCAGGCAAAATATGAAGGGGAAATTATTTTTGTTGAACTGTGTATGTGGAGTTGCATTTAAAGTTGATTAAATTGAGAGAGTATTCTTCATGAATATTGACATTGCATAGCATGCTTGATATTTCTGTTATAATGAAAACCTTGTCGTGATATAAATCACTGCACATAGCCTGAGTTTAGTTTACAGTAGTTCGGAGTATAGGAAGGACCTATAGAGAATTATATGTATACATTTAATCCAATTTGATCACATTCTGTTCATGTTTCATAAAGCCTGACTATTTCATAGTAGTTTTGATGATGGAACAGTTGTTAATCATGAACGACTCATATTCGTTTTGGCCAGAACTTCAAGATGATGTACCCACTATGACCACGCCAAGTTTTGTCTGGATATGTTTCAGGACAATGATCATCACACTTGCAGCAGTCGCTAGCTTAATTGGGAATGCTATTTCTCTCGTTGTACTTCCTCGTCTGCAATCCATACCAGAACACAACAGAATGCTTCTGATATTTCTTTCTAGTACTGATTTAGCAGCTGGATTTTTCATCTCTCTATGTGTATATCCTGCCATTACCAACACATGGCCGTATGGAGATCTAGGTTGTCAACTGGTACCAAACACTACTAGAGCTTTCTTGATTCTGAGTATTGCTTGTCTGATTTTGATTAGTATCGATAGATACATTGCTATAATCAAACCGCTTCACTACCATCAGATTGTAACCAAGAACCGTCTCTTAGGCATACTTCTAGCAATCTTTGTGGTCGGATTCGCACCCACAGTCACAAGCTTGATCTTCAACCCATCCTATGTAGTATTCGATGCAGGGTTGTGTACTTGTATTGGGCCTTCAGATACCCTGTCATCAGTGGTGTCAGCCTCAGGACTGGTTATATCTGGTTTATGTATAACTTTGTTTATTTACACCAAATTGTTTTATACCACCTATATCCAGTTACAAAAGATACATGCTACTAGTGGGAACAATGTTGTAGATGCAGGACAACGTCGCTCTGTAAGGCATGTTAAGGCTCTACTTATGTGCTTCGCCTTCACCATGACATTTGTGATATCATGGGTTCCCATTGTCATCTACTTCATTTACATTTATGTCACAGAGAAACCGGTTTCAGTTTACTTGCGTTTCTTCTGCTATTGGACAGCGTTATCTGCAGGAGGACTTGATGTTTTTGCATTAATAGCCACCAGTACAAAGTTTCGTCAAAATGCTTTGCAATTTCTTCATTGTAGACCTCTCCTAAATCAAGGAGACTTTTCAGATGCCACTAAGAATAGCAACAGACCGGGTCAGTGACTAAAAAATAAAACACATTACATTATTTGAACTAGCTTCAAAACTGAAAATCTAATGTGACTTTGTCACTGGGAAGTTGGGAACATCATTTCCATTGCTAACATGGACAATTAGCTACTCATTTTTGCAAGTTGTTACTTTTACATGAACAACGGTTTTTCTTTTAATTATTAAATTGTCAAGCCACTAACTGATTACAGAGAAACTCATCGGGCAAAAATTGGCAATTTTAACACAAAAAAATGGCCCAGTGGGACGTTAAAAACATGTCCAAGATATTTGTAGTCATCCACATCACTTTTTTTAGGGGGGATGTCACCCCCCCCCCTTGCCCCCACATGCTATTATTTTTGGATGTGACCCCTGCGTCCTCCCCGCTTTCTCAATGAACATCTAACATTCCTCAACCAATATTGAACAAATCTTAATTAAATTTAATTCAGTAATACAATTGTCGCTATATTGTTTTGTTTCTAAGACTGAAAAGCAATTTTGTTTGACCCATGGCGAGCACTGCGAGATTGCACTGCTTTTTATTACTTTTTCTACTCATGCCCAGTTAATCTTGTTAACAATATTATTATATAGCATGTCTCTTGCAATATTACTTGACTACAATGGCTCAATGAACTTTTACTATAATATTGAATCTCTTAGAGACACTATAAATTTTGTAAGAAAAGGGGGAAGGGAAACCCGCACTTAATGATTGTCAATATATAAATTGTAAACTGATTTAAAGATACTCTTGAAATATGCAATTATTTTAGTGTTTGAGTGTGCAGGTTGTCCCAAAATGTTAATACACAATGATTTTGTATATGTAGATGAACTGTAAGGTTTTTTATAAATGAAAAATACACACAGCTCACTATTTAGTGTACCGTTACAGCATTAATAAACCTTCAGTTGCATTTGATGTCTTCCTTATTGGATTGATAGGACAAAAATTATACCAAATCAAAAAATGAGAGGGTATAATCGAAAGTTATTTTTAATAAAACTGTACCCCAAGTATTAACTATTTAGGGAAAACTTCATGTATACCTTTCTATTCAAACTGTTTTTTGTGTATGTTAATTGTTTCTGCGTAAATTTGGAATTAAGCACTTTTACCCAAAGCAGTTAATGAAAGAAGGAATTGCAATTTAATTAAGTTTGCAATCGCTTATTGTTTTATTCTAAGTCCTGAAGGGAGGAAAGTAGTTTATCAGTATCCATTATGTGGAAATAATGTAATACAAAGTGACTATATGGTGTGGAGATGCGTTTAAAGTTAATTAAATTGGGAGAGTATTCTTCATTAATATTGACATTGCATACCATGCTTGATATTTCTTTTATAATGAAAACCTTGTAGTGATCTAAAACATTGCGCAAAGTTTAGTTTACAGTGGTTTGGAGGATATAATGGACCTAGAGATTTATATATATAAATGTGATCAAATAGCGATTGCATTCTGTATATATTTCTAAGTTGACATTGCATCAAGATTGAATGTTTTTATTTTGACAAGGACATCCATGATCTAAAACACTGCACAAAGCCGGACTATTTCATAGTAGTTTTGAGTATGGAACAGTTGGTAATCATGAACGACTCATATTTGTTTTGGCCTGACCTTCAAGATGATGTACACACTATGACCACGCCAAGTTTCGTCTGGATTTGTTTCAGGACAATGATCATTACACTTGCAACAGTTGCTAGCTTAATTGGGAATGCTATTTCTCTCGTTGTACTTCCTCGTCCGCAATCCATACCAGAACACAACAGAATGCTTCTGATATTTCTTTCTAGTACTGATTTAGCAGCTGGATTTTTCATCTCTCTATGTGTATATCCTGCCATTACCAACACATGGCCGTATGGAGATCTAGCTTGTCAACTGGTACCTAACACTATTAGAGCTTTCTTGATTCTCAGTATTGCTTGTCTGATTTTGATTAGTATTGATAGATACATTGCTATAATCAAACCGCTTCACTACCATCAGATTGTAACCAAGAACCGTCTCTTAGGCATACTTCTAGCAATCTTTGTGGTCGGATTCGCACCCACAGTCACAAGCTTGATCTTCAACCCATCCTATGTAGTATTCGATGCAGGGTTGTGTACTTGTATTGGGCCTTCAAATACCCTGTCATCAGTGGTATCAGCCTCAGGACTGGTTATATCTGGTTTATGTATAACTTTGTTCATTTACACCAAATTGTTTTATACCACCTATATTCAGTTACAAAAGATACATGCTACTAGTGGGAACGTTGTTGTAGATGCAGGACAACGTCGCTCTGTAAGGCATGCTAAGGCTCTACTTATGTGCTTCGCCTTCACCATGACATTTGTGATATCATGGGTTCCCATTGTCATCTACTTCATTTACATTTATGTCACAGAGAAACCGGTTTCAGTTTACTTGCGTTTCTTCTGCTATTGGACAGCGTTATCTGCAGGAGGACTTGATGTTTTTGCATTAATAGCCACCAATACAAAGTTTCGTCAAAATGCTTTGCAATTTCTTCGTTGTAGACCTCTCCTAAATCAAGGAGACTTTTCAGATGCCACTGAGAATAGCAACAGACAGGGTCAGTGACTATAAAATAAAACACATTACATTTCTTGAACTAGCTTCAAAACTGAAAATCTAATGTGACTTTGTCACTGGGAAGTTGGGAACATCATTTCCATTGCTAACATGGACAATTAGCTACTCATTTTTGCAAGTTGTTACTTTTACAAGAACAACGTTTTTTCTTTTAATTAATAAATTGTCAAGCCACTAACTGATTACTTCTTTCTCACTAGGAATTCATAAAACTGTTCTCTATAATTATCATATGAATGTCAAACTAAACATTGTTCAATCGAGAAACATTGCACATATCAGATGTTTTGAACTGTTATATCAACAATTCATCATTGCTTGTGATAGCTTAACTATTGCAGCCTAACCTTCACTCCTACATCCATGCATCTATCTACCATTGATTGAGCACCATAGCATGTCTTGCAGTGTTTGAAGGCGATAGAAAGCTGTTTCCAGCACTCAATCTCTCCGCTTGTTAATTATCAAAGGAATGTTGTCAAAATGTTAGATGTGTATTAAGTGAAAAATAGTAAAAGACTCGAGAAATGTATCATACAGGGCTCGCGTTCTTGCGCGTCCTCGCGTCCTAGGACCCCTTATTTTCTTGTTGGACGATAATGGACGTGTAAGTTTACATATTGAACTTCACTAACGGGTCCCAATCGAAAATAAAGGGACCCCTTAAATCTGACGATGTATGGACGTGGAAACCTTAAGACATTCTGAAAATTGTCAATCTCCATCCTGTGCCTACATTTTAAATTTATTAATGTCCGTAAAAGATAAATACAATGCAAATCCTGTATTTTTAAAAGTGGTTAAACACACTAAATCGCTTCCGAATTGCTTCCGCAAAAGTTTCAAGCGATTTCCAAAACATTCTATATATAAGTATCTTCTACTGATTAACATGGACACGACATGGGTATATGAGTTACATGATCTTACGCTAGTGTGCGTATCTGTGTTAGCGACTGTTTGTCTCTAAAAATTTGTTTGACCATTTTCAAAGGCTCAAACTTCAGGACCCCTTATATTTCTGGGGGACCCCTTAAATTTAATTTTTGCAGTCCTTAAAGGGTCCTGAAAAATGCAAATGGGACTCCTCACATTTTTGAGCCAGTGCTACCCCTGGTACCATACATCACATTTGGTTGCATGGTTAAGTATCATCATCATCCTTCGGCTGCAGAGCAGGCGACCACAAGTTTCTTCCATGGACGACGGTCTTGAGCAAGAGTGACAATCTGTCGATCTTCAATCATGCCTTCATTGTCCCCTAGTAAGCGTTGTATATATGTCAGATATGTTGTGCAAGGACGACCAGGTCTCCTTCGGCCATGTGTTGGTGCGTAGGTGGCATACTTTTTAGCAGGCTCTTCATCAGGGAGACGGAGTATATGGCCAAGGAATCTCAGCTGGCGGCGCTTTACACGGTGGATAAGAGGCTCTGTCTTGGTCATGTCATAAATTGTGGTGTTTGGGACATGATCCATGCGCTTGATGTTCAGCATTATCCTGTAACAAGAGGTAGCGAAGGCATTTATTTTGCATTCCATATCTTGGGATATCACCCAGGATTCACATCCATACAGTAAGATAGTCACACAGGTGGTATTGAATAATTTCATCTTTGTTGTGATACCTATTTGAGGGCTCCTCCATAGGCGTTCTAACTTCCAAAATGCACACCATGCTAATGCCTTGCGTCTTTTAAGATCACTTGCACCCGATGCCATCATAGAGCCAAGATACCTGAAATAAGTCACATGGTTGATGGTATCCCCATAGACATGAAGTGTCGGGTGAGGATTGCAGTTGGCAGTCATGTACTCTGTTTTAGATACGCTAATGTAGAGGCCGAGGTCTTTTGCTGCTGCAGCAGTTTCTGTCAGCTGCGTCTGGGCTCGTGGAATTGTTGTCTCGAGTAAGGCAATGTCATCAGCAAAGTCTAAGTCGTTGAGAACAATGGCAGGATGACGCCTCGAACGACGTGGGTGTGTCACAACTCCTGAGTCAAGATCAGATGTGACCTTCGTCAATAGGTAGTCTACCAATATCACAAATAGGAATGGAGCCAGAACGTCACCCTGTAGCACTCCAGTGGAGACAGCGAAAGGATCAGAGATTAGATACTGCCATCGACCATCACAGCAGTTCTCGAGTTGTTGTACAGTACACCTATAGCGTCGACTAAAGCTTTTGGGATTCCGTAATGTCGCAGTACTGCAAACATAACTTTCCTGTTTATGGAGTCGAAGGCTTTCTTGAAGTCTATGAATGTGACTGTGAGAGGTAGCTGCTGCTCTTTAAACCCTTCCATGATCCTCCTTAGTATGTGGATTTGCTGAGCACAGCTTCTGCCTGGGCGAAAGCCAGCCTGGTTATTCCTCAAGATGGGGTCAACATGATCTTTAATTCTGTTGAGCAGGATCTTGTTGTATACTTTAGCTGCAATTGACAGAAGAGATATTCCTCTATAGTTGGTCATAAGAGAGAGGTCCCCCTTTTTAGGTAGAGGCACACTAACACTGGTGGTCCACTGGTTGGGTGGTTTCAGGGTGGTGTAAACTTCCATGCAGAACCCATGGACAACTTGTACCAATATGTCACTGCCATTTTGGAGTGCTTGTGATGTGATTGCACAGTCAAGACCTGCAGCTTTCTTGGGCTTCATTTGATGAATGGCTTCCTGTGTTTCCTCAAGTGTGGGAGGATCAATGTGGATGGGCAGGTCCTGAGCAGCAGGTGATGGTAGATCAGATGGGATTTGACCACTGTCATTGTTTAGCAGTGAGCTGAAATACTTTCTCCATTCTGCAAGCAGGTCTTTGTCATTCTTTGGGGTGGTACCATCTCTTTTCTTGACCTTGAGGCTGGACTTCCTATCTTTCCCAGAGAGATCATGGATGATTTTCCATGTGTTGGAATAGTCGCCTTTCTGGTCAGCCTGATGAAGATCTTCCATTTGTTTGTTGAGCATGGACGATTCATCTGCCTTGTAAGACTCATTCAAACAGGTGTTGAGCTTTCTCCATCTGTCTCTGGATTGCCGTGACTTTGAGACAAGGTAACGTCTTTTGGCCGCGTCCCTCTCAGACTTTAGGTGAATGGTCTTGTCCGTAACCCAGGTTGGCATGCCATGAGGTTTGCGTTTTCCAACAACTTTTTCGGCTGTATAGAAGAAACAATCACAGTCACTCTTCTGAGTACCGCTAACTACCCCTATATCCAATGAATATTTTGATCATACTTTAAATTCCCATTCAATGATCTTTAAGAGAAGGTCAACCCACACAGCTCCCAGTGACAGCGGAAGCAAATTGAATTAGGGGGGAACGAGCCCAAATGTTCTTTTATAATGTTGAAAGATAGAAAAAAAACGTTCCTGAAACCATCTTTTGTGTCAAATTGAGCTTATTTAAGCGTAAGAGAAACAACAGAGAAACTCATCGGGCAAAAATTGGCAATTTTAACACAAAAATGGCCCAGTAGGACGTTAAAAACATGTCCAAGATATTTTTAGTCATCCACATCACTTTATTTAGGGGGATGTCACCCCCCCCCCCCCCCCCCCCCCCCCAACATGCTATTATTTTTGGATGTGACCCCTGCGTACTCCCCGCTTGCTCAACATCTAAAATTCCTCAACCAATATTGAACAAATCTTAATTAAATTTAATTCAGTAATAAAATTGTCGCTATCCTATATTGTTTTGTTTCTACATGTAAGACTGAAAAGCAATTTTGTTTGACCCATGGCGAGCACTGCGAGATTGCACTGCTTTTTATTACAATTTCTACTCATGCCCAGTTAATCTTGTTGACACATATAGCATGTCTCTTGCAATATTACTTGGCTACAATGGCTTAATGAACTTTCACTATAATATTGAATCTCTTGGAGACACTATAAATTTTGAAAGAAAAGGGGGAAGGGAAACCCGCACTTAATGATTGTCAATATATAAATTGTAAACTGATTTAAAGATACTCTTGAAATATGCAATTATTTTAGTGTTTGAGTGTGCAGGTTGTCCCAAAATGTTAATACACAATGATTTTGTTATAGATGAACTGTAAGGTGTTTTTTTATAAATGAAAAATACACACAGCTCACTATTTAGTGTACCGTTAAAGCATTAATAAACCTTCAGTTGCATTTGATTTCTTCCTTATTGGATTTATAGGACAAACATTACATTATACCAAATCAAAAAATGAGAGGGTATAATCGAAAGTTATTTTTAATAAAACTGTACCCCAAGTATTAACTTTTTAGGGAAAACTTTCATGTACGGTATACCTTTCTATTCAAACTGTTTTTTGTATGTTAATTGTTTCTGCTTAAATTTGGAATTTGACTTTTTCAACCGGAACTCTGCTTCTACCTAAGAGAAGGTACAATTCTGATTTTGTTATTTTGAAGCACTTTTACCCAAAGCAGTTAACGAAGGAAGAAATTGCAATTTAATTAAGTTTGCAATCTTTTTATTGTTTTATTCTAAGTCCTGAAGGGAGGAAGTAAAGTAGTTTATATCAGTATCCATTATGTGGAAATAATGTAATACAAAGTGACTATATGATTTATGTGGAGATGCGTTTAAAGTTAATTAGATTGAGAGAGTAATTCTTTATGAATATTGACATTGCATAGCTCTGCATGCTTGATATTTCTTTTATAATGAAAACCTGGTGTAGTGATATAAAACACTGCGCAAAGCCTGAGTTTAGTTGACAGTAGTTTGGAGGATAGGATGGACCTAGAGATTTATATATATAAATGTGAACAAATTGCGATTGCATTCTGTATATATTTCTTGACATTGCATCAAGATGAATGTTTTTATCTTGACAACGACATCCATGATCTACAACACTGCACAAAGCCGGACTATTTCATAGTAGTTTTGAGTATGGAACAGTTGGTAATCATGAACGACTCATATTCGTTTTGGCCGGACCTTCAAGATGATGTACACACTATGACCTCGCCAAGTTTCGTCTGGATTTGTTTCAGGACAATGATCATCACACTTGCAGCAGTTGCTAGCTTAGTTGGGAATGCTATTTCTCTCGTTGTACTTCCTCGTCTGCAATCCATACCAGAACACAACAGAATGCTTCTGATATTTCTTTCCAGTGCTGATTTAGCAGCTGGATTGTTTATCTCTCTATGCGTATATCCTGCCATTACCAACACATGGCCGTATGGAGATCTAGCTTGTCAACTGGTACCTAGAACTACTAGCGCTTTTGTGATTCTCAGTATTGCTTGTCTAATTTTGATTAGTATCGATAGATACATTGCTATAATCAAACCGCTTCACTACCATCAGATTGTAACCAAGAACCGTCTCTTAGGCATACTTCTAGCAATCTTTGTGGTCGGATTCGCACCCACAGTCACAAGCTTGATCTTCAACCCATCCTATGTACTATTCGATGCAGGGTTGTGTACTTGTATTGGGCCTTCAGATACCCTGCTAAAAGTGTTGTCAGCCTCAGGACTGATTATATCTGGTTTATGTATAACTTTGTTCATTTACACCAAATTGTTTTATACCACCTATATTCAGTTACAAAAGATACATGCTACTAGTGGGAACGTTGTTGTAGATGCAGGACAACGTCGCTCTGTAAGGCATGTTAAGGCTCTACTTATGTGCTTTGCCTTCACCATGACATTTGTGATATCATGGGTTCCCAGTGTCATCTACTTCATTTACATTTATGTCACAGAGAAACCGGTTTCAGTTTACGCGCGTTTCTTCTGCTATTGGGCAGCGTTATCTGCAGGAGGACTTGATGTTATTGCATTAATAGCCACCAATACAAAGTTTCGTCAAAATGCTTTGCAATTTCTTCGTTGTAGACCTCTCCTAAATCAAGGAGACTTTTCAGATGCCACTGAGAATAGCAACGGACAGGGTCAGTGACTATAAAATAAAACACATTACATTAATTCTTGAACTAGCTTCAAAACTGAAAATCTAATGTGACTTTGTCACTGGGAAGTTGGGAACATCATTTCCATTGCTAACATGGACAATTAGGTTCTCATTTTTGCAAGTTGTTACTTTTACAAGAACAATGGTTTTTCTTTTAATTATTAAATTGTCAAGCCACTAACTGATCACTTCTTTCTCACTAGGAATTCATAATACTATTTTCTATAATTATCATATGAATGTCAAACTAAACATTTTTCAATCTGGCTCACTCACCTTTAAAGGTAGATGTTCCGATTGCTGGTCCGATTTTCAACTTGATGTTTTCTATTCTACACGAAGGGTCATCCTTAAAATTGTTATATTCCAAAGTTTCAGTTGCATAACTAAAATGGTTCTTATTTTAGAAGCACAAGGTGATGTGAAATTTGCCCATTGAGTAGTACACAAACTGACCGAGTGGTTAACTTCCTTTGGCTGTAATTCGATGCATTTTGGCCTATGGATGACTAAAAATACTAAATGGAACATATCTTGCATCAAACATTTCATAGAAGTATAATGAGAACAATCTGAGTTTTTTCTATAAAAAAAGTTATCGGAACATCCACCTTTAAGGAATGATAAGTTTGCCTGTGTAAACTCCTCTTAGTCCAACATACTTTAAATTTACATATCTTACTAATACAATTGTGTGAATATGATCTCTGTAATTTACAGGTCATCGGTGAAAACAATGTTGCCGTTCCCGCCCATCTATACAAATTAATTCTAAAGAATATTTGTAAGATCTATGACGACAAATGCAACCTTGAAAACAAATTAACATTTGCAGAAAGTAATGATTACCTTGAGGTCACTGATGTGCGGACATTTTGTTATCAAACTCTTGAGAAGATTAGCCAATGTTGAAATTGACAGGTGACTTAATATAGAAAGTCCATTAATATTCATGGATATTTACAGTGAGATAAACAATACGCAATCTTTATTAAATTATTGCTGGTAGAACATGTCTTTTGTCAATAAATACATCACATTTAGTTGCATGGTTATGTATAGCAGAAACAATCACAGTCACTCTTCTAAATACCGCTAACTACCCCTATATCCAATATTTTGATCATACTTTAAATTCCCATTCAATGATCTTTAAGAGAAAGTCAACCCACACAGCTCCCAGTGACAGCGGAAGCAAATTAAATTAGGAGGGGGGGGGGGGGGGGGGGGGGGGAACTTGCCCAAATGTTTCTTTTATAATGTTGAAAGATATAGAAAAAACCCGTTCCTGAAACCATCTTTTGTGTCAAATTGAGCTTATTTAAGCGTAAGAGAAACAACAGAGAAACTCATCGGGCAAAAATTGGCAATTTTAACACAAAAAAATGGCCCAGTAGGACGTTAAAAACATGTCCAAGATATTTTTAGTCATCCACATCACTTTTTTTAGGGGGGATGTCACCCCCCCCCCCCCCACCCGCCCCCACATGCTATTATTTTTGGATGTGACCCCTGCGTCCTCCCCGCTTGCTCAACATCTAACATTCCTCAACCAATATTGAACAAATCTTAATTAAATTTAATTCAGTAATAAAATTGTCGCTATATTGTTTTGTTTCTAAGACTGAAAAGCAATTTTGTTTGACCTATGGTGAGCACTGCGAGATTGCGCTGCTTTTTATTACAATTTCTGCTCATGCCCAGTAGTGAATCTTGTTGACATATAGCATGTCTCTTGCAATATTACTTGGCTACAATGGCTCAATGAACTTTCACTATAATATTGAATCTCTTGGAGACACTATAAATTTTGAAAGAAAAGGGGGAAGGGAAACCCGCACTTAATGATTGTCAATATATAAATTGTAAACTGATTTAAAGATACTCTTGAAATACGGTATGCAATTATTTTAGTGTTTGAGTGTGCAGGTTGTCCCAAAATGTTAATACACAATGATTTTGTTATAGATGAACTGTAAGGTGTTTTTTTATAAATGAAAAATACACACAGCTCACTATTTAGTGTACCGTTACAGCATTAATAAACCTTCAGTTGCATTTGATGTCTTCGTTATTGGATTTATAGGACAAAAATTATACCAATTCAAAAAATGAGAGGGTATAGTCGAAAGTTCTTTTTAATAAAACTGTATCCCAAGTCTAAATTTTTAGGGAAAACTTTCATGTATACCTTTCTATATATTCAGACTGTTTTTTGTATGTTAATTGTTTCTGCTTAAATTTGGAATTTGACTTTTTTCAACCGGAACTCTGCTTCTACCTAAGAGAAGTACAATTCTGATTTTGTTATTTTTAAGCACTTTTACCCAAAGCAGTTAACGAAGGAAGAAATTGCAATTTAATTAAGTTTGCAATCTTTTTATTGTTTTATTCTAATTAAGTCCTGAAGGGAGGAAGTAAAGTTGTTTATCAGTATCCATTATGTGGAAATAATGTAATAAAAAGTGACTTAATGGTATATTTGGAGATGCATTTAAAGTTAATTAAATTGAGAGAGTATTCTTCATTAATATTGACATTGCATAGCATGCTTGATATTTCTTTTATAATGAAAACCTGGTGTAGTGATATAAAACACTGCGCAAAGCCTGAGTTTAGTTTACTTGGAGGATAGGATTGACCTAGAGATTTATATCTATAAATGTGAACAAATTGCGATTGCATTCTGTGTATATTTCTTGACATTGCATCAAGATTTAATGTTTTTATTTTGACAACAACATCCATGTTCTAAAACACTGCACAAAGCCGGACTATTTCATAGCAGTTTTGAGTATGGAACAGTTGGTAATCATGAACGACTCATATTCGTTTTGGCCGGACCTTCAAGATGATGTACACACTATGACCACGCCAAGTTTCGTCTGGATTTGTTTCAGGACAATGATCATCACACTTGCAACAGTTGCTAGCTTAATTGGGAATGCTATTTCTCTCGTTGTACTTCCTCGTCTGCAATCCATACCAGAACACAACAGAATGCTTTTGATATTTCTTTCCAGTGCTGATTTAGCAGCTGGATTGTTTATCTCTCTAAGCGTATATCCTGCCATTACCAACACATGGCCGTATGGAGATCTAGCTTGTCAACTGGTACCTAATACTACTAGAGCTTTCGTGATTCTCAGTATTGCCTGTCTGATTTTGATTAGTATTGATAGATACATTGCTATAATCAAACCGCTTCACTACCATCAGATTGTAACCAAGAACCGTCTCTTAGGCATACTTCTAGCAATCTTTGTGGTCGGATTCGCACCCACAGTCACAATCTTGATCTTCAACCCATCCTATGTACTATTCGATGCAGGGTTGTGTACTTGTATTGGGCCTTCAGATACCCTGTTGTCAGTGTTGTCAGCCTCAGGAATGATTATATCTGGTTTATGTATAACTTTATTCATTTACACCAAATTGTTTTATACCACCTATATTCAGTTACAAAAGATACATGCTACTAGTGGGAACGTTGTTGTAGATGCAGGACAACGTCGCTCTGTAAGGCATGCTAAGGCTCTACTTATGTGCTTCGCCTTCACCATGACATTTGTGATATCATGGGTTCCCAGTGTCATCTACTTCATTTACATTTATGTCACAGAGAAACCGGTTTCAGTTTACGCGCGTTTCTTCTGCTATTGGGCAGCGTTATCTGCAGGAGGACTTGATGTTTTTGCATTAATAGCCACCAATACAAAGTTTCGTCAAAATGCTTTGCAATTTCTTCGTTGTAGACCTCTCCTAAATCAAGGAGACTTTTCAGATGCCACTGAGAATAGCAACAGACAGGGTCAGTGACTAAAAAATAAAACACATTACATTATTTGAACTAGCTTCAAAACTGAAAATCTAATGTGACTTTGTCACTGGGAAGTTGGGAACATCATTTCCATTGCTAACATGGACAATTAGCTACTCATTTTTGCAAGTTGTTACTTTTTCATGAACAACGGTTTTTCTTTTAATTATTAAATTGTCAAGCCACTAACTGATTACAGAGAAACTCATCGGGCAAAAATTGGCAATTTTAACACACAAAAATGGCCCAGTGGGACGTTAAAAACATGTCCAAGATATTTGTAGTCATCCACATCACTTTTTTTAGGGGGGATGTCACCCCCCACCCCTTGCCCCCACATGCTATTATTTTTGGATGTGACCCCTGCGTCCTCCCCGCTTTCCCAATGAACATCTAACATTCCTCAACCAATATTGAACAAATCTTAATTAAATTTAATTCAGTAATACAATTGTCGCTATATTGTTTTGTTTCTAAGACTGAAAAGCAATTTTGTTTGACCCATGGCGAGCACTGCGAGATTGCACTGCTTTTTATTACTTTTTCTACTCATGCCCAGTTAATCTTGTTAACGATATTATTATATAGCATGTCTCTTGCAATATTACTTGACTACAATGGCTCAATGAACTTTTACTATAATATTGAATCTCTTGGAGACACTATAAATTTTGTAAGAAAAGGGGGAAGGGAAACCCGCACTTAATGATTGTCAATATATAAATTGTAAACTGATTTAAAGATTCTCTTGAAATATGCAATTATTTTAGTGTTTGAGTGGGCAGGTTGTCCCAAAATGTTAATACACAATGATTTTGTATATATATGTAGATGAACTGTAAGGTTTTTTATAAATGAAAAATACACACAGCTCACTATTTAGTGTACCGTTACAGCAATTATAAACCTTCAGTTGCATTTGATGTCTTCCTTATTGGATTTATAGGACAAAAATTATACCAAATCAAAAAATGAGAGGGTATAATCGAAAGTTATTTTTAATAAAACTGTACCCCAAGTATTAACTATTTAGGGAAAACTTCATGTATACCTTTCTATTCAAACTGTTTTTTGTGTATGTTAATTGTTTCTGCGTAAATTTGGAATTAAGCACTTTTACCCAAAGCAGTTAATGAAAGAAGGAATTGCAATTTAATTAAGTTTGCAATCGCTTATTGTTTTATTCTAAGTCCTGAAGGGAGGAAAGTAGTTTATCAGTATCCATTATGTGGAAATAATGTAATACAAAGTGACTATATGGTGTGGAGATGCGTTTAAAGTTAATTAAATTGGGAGAGTATTCTTCATTAATATTGACATTGCATAGCATGCTTGATATTTCTTTTATAATGAAAACCTTGTAGTGATCTAAAACATTGCGCAAAGTTTAGTTTACAGTAGTTTGGAGGATATAATGGACCTAGAGATTTATATATATAAATGTGATCAAATTGCGATTGCATTCTGTATATATTTCTAAGTTGACATTGCATCAAGATTGAATGTTTTTATTTTGACAAGGACATCCATGATCTAAAACACTGCACAAAGCCGGACTATTTCATAGTAGTTTTGAGTATGGAACAGTTGGTAATCATGAACGACTCATATTTGTTTTGGCCGGACCTTCAAGATGATGTACACACTATGACCACTCCAAGTTTCGTCTGGATTTGTTTCAGGACAATGATCATCACACTTGCAGCAGTAGCTAGCTTAGTTGGGAATGCTATTTCTCTCGTTGTACTTCCTCGTCTGCAATCCATACCAGAACACAACAGAATGCTTCTGATATTTCTTTCTAGTACTGATTTAGCAGCTGGATTGTTCATCTCTCTATGTGTATATCCTGCCATTACCAACACATGGCCATATGGAGATCTAGCTTGTCAACTGTTACCTAACACTATTAGAGCTTTCTTGATTCTCAGTATTGCTTGTCTGATATTGATTAGTATCGATAGATACATTGCTATAATCAAACCGCTTCACTACTATCAGATTGTAACCAAGAACCGTCTCTTAGGCATACTTCTAGCAATCTTTGTGGTCGGATTCGCACCCACAGTCACAAGCTTGATCTTCAACCCATCCTATGTAGTATTCGATGCAGGGTTGTGTACTTGTATTGGGCCTTCAGATACCCTGTCATCAGTGGTGTCAGCCTCAGGACTGATTGTATCTGGTTTATGTATAACTTTGTTCATTTACATCAAATTGTTTTATATCACCTATATCCAGTTACAAAAGATACATGCTACTAGTGGGAACGTTGTTGTAGATGCAGGACAACGTCGCTCTGTAAGGCATGCTAAGGCTCTACTTATGTGCTTTGCCTTCACCATGACATTTGTGATATCATGGGTTCCCATTGTCATCTACTTTATTTACATTTATGTCACAGAGAAACCAGTTTCAGTTTACTTGCGTTTCTTCTGCTATTGGACAGCGTTATCTACAGGAGGACTTGATGTTTTTGCATTAATAGCCACCAATACAAAGTTTCGTCAACATGCTTTGCAATTTCTTCGTTGTAGACCTCTCCTAAATCAAGGAGACTTTTCAGATGCCACTGAGAATAGCAACAGACAGGGTCAGTGACTATAAAATAAAACACATTACATTAATTCTTGAACTAGCTTCAAAACTGAAAATCTAATGTGACTTTGTCACTGGGAAGTTGGGAACATCATTTCCATTGCTAACATGGACAATTAGCTACTCATTTTTGCAAGTTGTTACTTTTACAAGAACAACGTTTTTTCTTTTAATTAATAAATTGTCAAGCCACTAACTGATTACTTCTTTCTCACTAGGAATTCATAAAACTGTTTTCTATAATTATCATATGAATGTCAAACTAAACATTTTTCAATCGAGAAACATTGCACATATCAGATGTTTTGAACTGTTATATCAACAATTCATCATTGCTTGTGATAGCTTAACTATTGCAGCCTAACCTTCACTCCTACATCCATGCATCTATCTACCATTGATTGAGCACCATAGCATGTCTTGCAGTGTTTGAAGGCGATAGAAAGCTGTTTCCAGCACTCAATCTCTCCGCTTGTTAATTATCAAAGGAATGTTGTCAAAATGTTACATGTGTATTAAGTGAAAAATAGTAAAAGACTCGAGAAATGTACCATACATCACATTTGGTTGCATGGTTAAGTATCATCATCATCCTTCGGCTGCAGAGCAGGTGACCACAAGTTTCTTCCATGCACGACGGTCTTGAGCACGAGTGACAATCTGTCGATCTGTCTCGAGTAAGGCAATGTCATCAGCAAAGTCTAAGTCGTTGAGAACAATGGCAGGATGACGCCTCGAACGACGTGGGTGTGTCACAACTCCTGAGTCAAAATCAGATGTGGCCTTCGTCAATAGGTAGTCTACCAATATCACAAATAGGAATGGAGCCAGAACGTCACCCTGTAGCACTCCAGTGGAGACAGCAAAAGGATCAGAGATACTGCCATCGACCATCACAGCAGTTCTCGAGTTGTTGTACAGTACACCTATAGCGTCGACTAAAGCTTTTGGGATTCCGTAATGTCGCAGTACTGCAAACATAACTTTCCTGTTTATGGAGTCGAAGGCTTTCTTGAAGTCTATGAATGTGACTGAGAGGTAGCTGCTGGTCTTTAAACCCTTCCATGATCCTCCTTAGTATGTGGATTTGCTGAGCACAGCTTCTGCCTGGGCGAAAGCCAGCCTGGTTATTCCTCAAGATGGGGTCGACATGATCTTTAATTCTGTTGAGCAGGATCTTGTTGTATACTTTAGCTGCAATTGACAGAAGAGATATTCCTCTATAGTTGGTCATAAGAGAGAGGTCCCCCTTTTTAGGTAGAGGCACACTAACACTGGTGGTCCACTGGTTGGGTGGTTTCAGGGTGGTGTAAACTTCCATGCAGAACCCATGGACAACTTGTACCAATATGTCACCGCCATTTTGGAGTGCTTGTGATGTGATTGCACAGTCAAGACCTGCAGCTTTCTTGGGCTTCATTTGATGAATGGCTTCCTGTGTTTCCTCAAGTGTGGGAGGATCAATGTGGATGGGCAGGTCCTGAGCAGCAGGTGATGGTAGATCAGATGGGATTTGACCACTGTCATTGTTTAGCAGTGAGCTGAAATACTTTCTCCATTCTGCAAGCAGGTCTTTGTCATTCTTTGGGGTGGTACCATCTCTTTTCTTGACCTTGAGGCTGGACTTCCTATCTTTCCCAGAGAGATCATGGATGATTTTCCTTGTGTTGGAATAGTCGCCTTTCTGGTCAGCCTGATGAAGATCTTCCATTTGTTTGTTGAGCATGGACGATTCATCTGCCTTGTAAGACTCATTCAAACAGGTGTTGAGCTTTCTCCATCTGTCTCTGGATTGCCGTGACTTTGAGACAAGGTAACGTCTTTTGGCCGCGTCCCTCTCAGACTTTAGGTGAATGGTCTTGTCCGTAACCCAGGTTGGCATGCCATGAGGTTTGCGTTTTCCAACAACTTTTTCGGCTCTACAGAAGAAATAATCACAGTCACTCTTCTGAGTACCGCTAACTACCCCTATATCCAATGAATATTTTGATCATACTTTAAATTCCCATTCAATGATCTTTAAGAGAAGGTCAACCCACACAGCTCCCAGTGACAGCGGAAGCAAATTGAATTAGGGGGGAACGAGCCCAAATGTTCTTTTATAATGTTGAAAGATAGAAAAAACCGTTCCTGAAACCATCTTTTGTGTCAAATTGAGCTTATTTAAGCATAAGAGAAACAACAGAGAAACTCATCGGGCAAAAATTGGCAATTTTAACACAAAAATGGCCCAGTAGGACGTTAAAAACATGTCCAAGATATTTTTAGTCATCCACATCACTTTATTTAGGAGGATGTCACCCCCCCCCCCCCCCCCCAACATGCTATTATTTTTGGATGTGACCCCTGCGTACTCCCGCTTGCTCAACATCTAAAATTCCTCAACCAATATTGAACAAATCTTAATTAAATTTAATTCGGTAATAAAATTGTCGCTATCCTATATTGTTTTGTTTCTACATGTAAGACTGAAAAGCAATTTTGTTTGACCCATGGCGAGCACTGCGAGATTGCACTGCTTTTTATTAAAATTTCTACTCATGCCCAGTTAATCTTGTTGACATATAGCATGTATCTTGCAATATTACTTGGCTACAATGGCTCAATGAACTTTCACTATAATATTGAGTTTCTTGGAGACACTATAACTTTGGGTATACATGTATGTAGTCGAAAGAAGTTCTTTTTAATAAAACTGTACCCCAAGTATTAACTTTTAGGGAAAACTTTCATGTATACCTTTCTATTCAAACTGTTTTTTGTATGTTAATTGTTTCTGCTTAAATTTGGAATTTTTCAACCGGAACTCTGCTTCTACCTAAGAGCAGTACAATTCTGATTTTGTTATTTTTAAGCACTTTTACCCAAAGCAGTTAACGAAGGAAGAAATTGCAATTTTAATTAAGTTTGCAATCTTTTTATTGTTTTATTCTAAGTCCTGAAGGGAGGAAGTAAAGTAGTTTATCAGTATCCATTATGTGGAAATAATGTAATAAAAAGTGACTATATGGTATATGTGGAGATGCGTTTAAAGTTAATTAGATTGAGAGAGTAATTCTTTATGAATATTGACATTGCATAGCATGCTTGATATTTCTTTTATAATGAAAACCTTGTAGTGATATAAAACACTGCGCAAAGCCTGAGTTTAGTTGACTTGGAGGATAGGATTGACCTAGAGATTTATATCTATAAATGGGAACAAATTGCGATTGCATTCTGTATATATTTCTTGACATTGCATCAAGATGAATGTTTTTATCTTGACAACGACATCCATGATCTACAACACTGCACAAAGCCGGACTATTTCATAGTAGTTTTGAGTATGGAACAGTTGGTAATCATGAACGACTCATATTCGTTTTGGCCAGAACTTCAAGACGATGTACACACTATGACCACGCCAAGTTTTGTCTGGATTTGTTTCAGGACAATGATCATCACACTTGCAGCAGTTGCTAGCTTAGTTGGGAATGCTATTTCTCTCGTTGTACTTCCTCGTCTGAAATCCATACCAGAACACAACAGAATGCTTCTGATATTTCTTTCCAGTGCTGATTTAGCAGCTGGATTGTTTATCTCTCTATGCGTATATCCTGCCATTACCAACACATGGCCGTATGGAGATCTAGCTTGTCAACTGGTACCTAATACTACTAGAGCTTTCGTGATTCTCAGTATTGCTTGTCTGATTTTGATTAGTATCGATAGATACATTGCTATAATCAAACCGCTTCACTACCATCAGATTGTAACCAAGAACCGTCTCTTAGGCATACTTCTAGCAATCTTTGTGGTCGGATTCGCACCCACAGTCACAATCTTGATCTTCAACCCATCCTATGTACTATTCGATGCAGGGTTGTGTACTTGTATTGGGCCTTCAGATACCCTGTTGTCAGTGTTGTCAGCCTCAGGAATGATTATATCTGGTTTATGTATAACTTTATTCATTTACACCAAATTGTTTTATACCACCTATATTCAGTTACAAAAGATACATGCTACTAGTGGGAACGTTGTTGTAGATGCAGGACAACGTCGCTCTGTAAGGCATGCTAAGGCTCTACTTATGTGCTTTGCCTTCACCATGACATTTGTGATATCATGGGTTCCCATTGTCATCTACTTCATTTACATATATGTCACAGAGAAACCGGTTTCAGTTTACTTGCGTTTCTTCTGCTATTGGGCAGCATTATCTTCAGGAGGACTTGATGTTTTTGCATTAATAGCCACCAGTACAAAGTTTCGTCAAAATGCTTTGCAATTTCTTCGTTGTAGCCTAAACCAAGGAAACTTTTCAGATGCCACTGAGAATAGCAACAGACAGGGTCAGTGACTATAAAATAAAACACATTACATTTCTTGAACTAGCTTCAAAACTGAAAATCTAATGTGACTTTGTCACTGGGAAGTTTCCATTGCTAACATGGACAATTAGGTACTCATTTTGGCAAGTTGTTACTTTTACAAGAACAATGGTTTTTATTTTAATTATTAAATTGTCAAGCCACTAACTGATTACTTCTTTCTCACTAGGAATTCATAAAACTATTTTCTACAATTATCATATGAATGTCAAACTAAACATTTTTCAATCGAGAAACATTGCACATATTAGATGTTTTGAACTGTTATATCAACAATTCATCATTACTTGTGATAGCCTAACTATTGCAGCCTAACCTTCACTCCTACATCCATGCATCTATCTACCATTGATTGAGCACCATAGCATGCCTTGCAGTGTTTGAAGGCGATAGAAAGCTGTTTCCAGCACTCAATCTCCGCTTGTAAATTATCAAAGGAATGTTGTCAAAATGTTACATGTGTATTTTATAAATCACCACTTAAGGGACCGTTCATTATTTATGGTGGAGGGGAGGGACAAATTCGAGACTCGTATGTTAAAATTACCTACCCTACCCCCCCCCCCCTACAGCTGAAACTGAAAATTACATGACCCCCTGCTAACCACTAGCTTTTTACACCCCCCCCCCCCCTCCCTCCCCGAAAAAAAATCAACGTGTCATATACTTAAGGGTTAAGGGGCTGTCTTTACCTTTGGAATTTTGTTCATGGATACGTTGGCAAATTTTGTTTGTGCCCCATCTGAACGGCCAATAATTTTATGATGCCCCTTTTTATTGTGTGAAATTAGTATTGGCGAGCGTAGCAAGTTGGATTTTTTTTCTTCATATTTATACATTTTGGGTGGTTTTGTGAGTCTTTATAACCCAAACAAGTTAGAATATTCTTAGCAGAAACGTATAATCCAGTGAGCATTGGTGCAAAGCAGAGATGAGGTGAAAAGCATGCAATAAATCACATTCTTAATCATGAAATTGGATTTTGTAACATTATACACCCTGTGGCTCTGTCTCGACCGTTGATGATTATATAGATGTTTTTCCACCATATCCTCGATTTGCTGTCCAGAAGTCGTCTCATAGTAAAAGTTTTTGAAGTCGATAGGTTTTAAGAAAATATGCGCGAAGCGCAGAAAAAAAATGACATTTACACTCCAAAATACTGAGCCTCTAAAATCACTCCAATCACCACCATCTTTATAGTTTAAACAAATTTACTCAACCCCCCTGTTCAAGAATAAAAAGTTACATAACCCCCCCTATTTCAACATATGAAAGTTACATGACCCCCCTATAGTTTACCCCCCCCCCCCCCCCACCTCCACCATAAATAATGAACGGTCCCTAAGTGAAAAATAGTAAAAGACTCGAGAATTGTACCATATGTCTTGTTCCAGGCCCTCACTTTGACATCTGTCTTGAATGTAACAACTATTTTCTTTAAAATTGTGAGATAGGCTTTTACGACGGGTATTCATAATATAAGTTAAAAGTTTAACGGGTTCGCCGTCGGACGAGTTTTAATCTGTCAAGCTTTCGTCAGGATTAGCTCTGACTTCTTCAGGACCAAATTATTATAATATTGAACAAAACATAGAGATTGCCACGTCTCTTGTTATCATCATTTGGGCTACCCCTTGCCCGATGATTTGAGAGTAGGTGCCCTTTCCTACTTGTGAAAGAATTGGTGGCTTTCTTTAATTTTATTATTTTACATCTCATTTGAAAGGATTATAACTTCGTAACTAAGTGTCGGAATATATCATTTTAAGACGGACAAATAAAGTCAAATTAGTTTGCTAATTTGAATTAAACTGCATTTGACCGCATTTTCAGTAATTACAGAGAAATGAGCACTTTTAGGCCACGAAAATAAACACCCTATTTCTTTTAGAACATTTTGAAATTGTGTGAAATATTTGAAAATTGTGTTAAAGATAACCAAATTTAACAATAAGCTCGTTTTTTTTACGTTCTCAAATTTCTCATTCGGCGGCACATTTCTCATCATGAAATTGATCAGGTACCATCCAAGCGGTGCGCGGCACCGCCCTCCGAGCTATGCTCTCTTATCTTTCCTTTTTTGTCTCCTTTCCTTTCCCCCTTTCCTTTTTCTTTCTCCTCCTTTTTTCTTTTTTTCTTCTTCATACCCCGGGAAGCTGCAGCCACCGCAGCACCCCCCCTGGACCGACCCTATCTGAGAGGACTGTTTGCCCGTAGAACATGACTTTTTTGTGGCCTTATGAAAGTGTAGTCAGGGAACGCTTTCATCCAAGTTTGTATTTGACAGATTTTCACTTGCACAGGTGGTTACCTATAATACTTGCTCATTCACTTTTTAATTAGCCAGTACTGTTTCAGGCTGTGATAAATGCATTTCTTGAAGTTGTAAGAGTACTGAGTAATTGATCGCAATAGGCCTACTCATGCAATTACCAGAAAACAAAAATAATACAACTTATTATAAGGAGAGAGATTACCATTACTTAATTTAAATTAACCTTAAAGTTTGTTTTCAATTGCGATAATAATTTTACCTTCATGTTCAAAATTGGCAATAGTATACATGATTTCAAAATTTGTATACCGTAAAACAGGGCGAATAGGGACAAAAATGGGAACATTTTTTAAATGTCACCCTGCCAGTTTGTGTACCGTAAAATGGGCCCGGGTGAATAGGGTGAATAGGAACATGAAGGCCCCATGTCCCTATTCACCCTGTTTTACGGTACACAAACTGGCCGGGTGACATTTAAAAAACTGTTCCCATTTTTGTCCCTATTCGCCCCATGTCCCTATTCACCCCGTTTTACGGTACTCATAATGTTATTGGCTACTTTGAACTTTTTTAATAACTGATGATAATATTCAGACAACCATCGTTTTGTTTTCAATTGAGATAAAAAGATTGAACCTATCGTGCAAATTTGCGATTGTAAACTTCAACCTGAAGGCAAAAAAATAATTGTTTGGTTGTCCTCCAAAGCTCTCAGAGAGGAGGGGCGGGCGGGCTGATTTAAAAAAAAAATCACACTAAGAGTCGCACATAATATGTTAGTTTAATATTCAATGCCATTTAAACTGTTAAAAAATAAATCTGAAAAAAAGAAGAAAATCTGAAGAAAAAAATCGGAGCGGCCCTAAATCTGACGAGCGGGCGGTCGAGGACAACATAACATTTTTTGTTGGGCCTAACTGATATCAAGTTTAAAATGTGAGGGAGATAACTTTTATAAGCACTGTTATGTAAAATTTGTTTTGAACCTTGGGGCAAGTCATGAGGAATGCGTCTGTGTATATGGCACATATTTTGCACAATGAAAGATTTTTGAGAAACCAGGTTTTTTGATTGAAAAACCAGGTTTATCGGTCAATTAACCTGGTTTATCAAAAACCTTGCTTTTTTGAATCGATAAACCGGGTTTTTCAAATTCAATAAGCAAGGTTTTGATATACCAGGTTTTTTGATCGAAAAACCAGGTTGATCGGTCAATAAACCTTGTTTCTCAAAACCTTGCTTTTCGAATCGATAAACTTGCTTCATCCAATAAAAAAACAAGGTTTATCAAAACCATTAAACAAGGTTTTGAAAAACCAAGTTTATCGGCCGATAAACTTGGTTTATCAAAAACCTTGCTAATCGAATTTGATAAACCAAGTTTTTCGAATCGAATTTGATAAACCAAGTTTTTCGATTCGAAAACCAAGCAGGTCTGTTCCCGAAAAAAACATGTTTTTTTTCATTCTTGTGCAAAATATGATAAACTCTTATCAATTGAGTTTATCAACTTGAAAAACTCTGTGTTTTTTCAGATTTGAAAAACAGTTTTGTAAGTTTGAAAAAACTTAGTATGGTAAGTTTGAAAAACTCGGTTTGGCTAGTTTGAAAAACTTAGTTTATCAGTTGATAATCAGAACAACTCTATCAGAGAAAAAACTTGGCAAGAGAAAAACTGTTTATCAGATTGATCAGAAAATCTTGTACTGAGTTTATCAATCTGAAAACTGTTTATCAGTCTAAAAACTGAGTTTATCATTGAAAAACTAGGTCATTCACCTGATAAACTGTGTTTTCTACTCTGTTTTTCTAAACTTCACTATTTACCACTTTGAAAAACTGTGTTTTCTACTCTCTTTTTTTGTCAGTTTGTTTGAAAAACTTAGTTTTTCAATTGATAAACTGAGTTTAAACTCTATCAATTGAGTTTATCAACTTGAAAAACTCTGTTTTTCAGATTTGAAAAACAGTTTGGTAAGTTTGACAAAACTTAGTTTGGTAAGTTTAAAAAACTTGGTTTAGCAAGTTTGAAAAACTTGGTTTAGCAAGTTTGAAAAACTTGGTTTGGCAAGGTTGAAAAACTTGGTTTGTCAAGTTTGAAAAACTTTGTTTGGCAAGTTTTTACTTCGTTTATCTGTTGATAAGGCAAAAAAAAAAGTTGTTTGATTGTCCTCGTCCGCCCGAACCTCTTAATCATTCCGACCATTTTTATTTTGTTTAATTTTAAAAAAAAAGTTTTAAAAAAATCATGTTTTTGTTGAAAATTTCATTTTTTTACAAATATTAGTCGAAAATCAACATTTTCATTTTTTTTTTAAAGTGTTGAGAAAATAAAAATACTCATCAAAATATTAAAGATTTTGTTCCCCGTTTTGGTTTTACTACAACAAGTACATCTCATTTACCTTTTGGTACCTGAAAAAGGGCAAGTGAGAAAAAACCCAACTTTTCCCGACCGACCTACCCAACTTTTAAAAGTGATCTATGGACAATCAAACAAAACAAAATTTGTTGGCCTAATCTGAGTTTATCAGAACAACTTAATCAGAGAAAAACAGTGTTTATCAGTTGGATCAAAAAATCTTGTGTTTTTCTAATAAACTGAGTTTATCAATCTGAAAACTGTTTATCAGTCTGAAAACTGAGTTTATCATTGAAAAACTAAGTTATTCACCTGATTAATTGTGTTTTCTACTGTTTTTCTAAACTTCCCTATGTATCACTTTGAAAAACTGTTTTCTACCTTTTTTTTCCAGTTTGTTTGAAAAACTTACTTTTTCAATTGATAAACTAAGTTTATCAGAACATCTTTGTTTATCAGAGAAAAACTGTTTTTCTGATAAACTCTATCAATTGAGTATCAATTGAGTTTATCAACTTGAAACACTCTGGTTTATTTCAGATTTGAAAAACAGTTTGGTAAGTTTGAAAAACTTAGTTTGACAAGTTTGAAAAAAAACTCGGTTTGGCAAGTTTGGAAAAACTTAGTTTATCAGTTGATAATCTGTGTTTATCATAACACCTCTGTTTATCAGAGAAAATCTCTGGTTATCAGATTGATCAGAAAATCTTGTGTTTTTCAGAAAAACACATTTTCTGCTAAACTGAGTTTATCAATCTGAAAACTCTGTTCATCAGTCTGAAAATTCTACTCTGTTTTTATCTAAACTACTTTATTTATCACTTTGAAAAACTGTGTTTTCTACTTTTTTGGGTCAGCTTGTTTGAAAAACTTACTTTTTCAATTGATAAACTGAGTTTATCAGAACAACTTTGTTTAAACTGAATTGAATTTATCAACTTGAAAAACTCTGTTTTTCAGATTTGAAAAACAGTTTGTAAGTTTGACAAAACTTAGTTTGGTAAAGTTTAAAAACAAGTTTGAAAAACTTGGTTTAGCAAGTTTGAAAAACTTAGTTTATCAGTTGATAATCTGACTTTATCAGAGAAAAACACTGTTTATCAGTTTGATCAGTAAATCTTGTGTTTTTCTGATAAACTGAGTTTATCAATCTGAAACTGTTTATCAGTCTAAAAACTGAGTTTATCAGTCTAAAAACTGAGTTTATCAGAGAAAAACTAGGTCATTCACCTGATAAACTGTGTTTTCTACTCTGTTTTTCTAAACTTCCTATTTATCACTTTGAAAAACTGTGTTTTCTACTCTTTTTTTTTGTTTCAGCTTGTTTGAAAAACTTAGTTTTTCAATTGATAAACTGAGTTTATCAGAACAACTTTGTTTATCAGAGAAACAATCGTTTTTCTGATAAACTCTATCAATTGAGTTTAATCAACTTGAAAAACTCTGGGTTTTTTTCAGATTTGAAAAACAGTTTGGTACGTTTGAAAAACATAGTTTGGCAAGTTTGAAAAAATTTAGTTTATCAGTTGATAATCTGAGTTTATCAGAACAACTCTGTTTATCAGAGAAAATCTCTGGTTAGGGAGTGTTCATAAATACTTTGGTGGGGCGGGTTGGAAAATATGAGGGGGGGGGGCCAACCCAAAAAAAGGTTCTTGAAAGGGGGGGGGTCAAGAAAACCCCCCACCCTATTTGGGGGGGGGGGGGGGGGGGTGGGGTCAAAAAAAGAAGATGTCCATGGCTCAATTGTTTCCAACCCTCCCACCAAAGTATTTATGAACACTCCCTTATCAGATTGATCAGAAAATCTTGTGTTTTTCAGAAAAACATGAGTCTTTCAGAAAACAGAAAAAACACAATTTTTTCTGATAAACTGAGTTTATCAATCTGAAAACTCTGTTCATCAGTCTGAAAACTCTGTTTTTTCAAATCTGAAAAACAGTTTATCACAAAAACTTCCAGCTCTTCTCCAGTCTGCTCAGCCGCGTAGCCAGCCCAGCCACTCCGAGGGGGCAAGATCCCCATAGATCCCCATAACGGTCCCTATTTCAAAGAAACCAGGTCAAAAAACGGCTGATTTAACATGATTTTCCGCCCTTTTCGTCCCCATTTTGCCAATTTTTTCCCTCCGGGGGGGCAGTTCGCCCCACCCGCCCCCCCACTCGCTACGCTACTGAGTCTGCTCTACTCGTTTTCACATAGCCCTCCTCGTAGGGCCACTATCACTATCCAGGGAAATACTATACTAAGATAGAATATAGAAACACTATCAGCCATCCTAGCCGAGTCAAAAGTAGCCCTCCTCGTAGGGCCACTATCACTATCCAGGGAAATACTATACTAACACCAGGGAGGACTGCGTAAAACGTGGAACCAATCAAAAGCGCGTTTTCAATGCGCTTTGGTTTTATAGCCATCCCATAATAATACACAGTCGATTTGCGTGTAATATCATACGAGCTGTATCTACCTGAATACGCGGTGTAATTTAAAACGTGGATTGAATGAGAAAAGATATATTGGTGGTTAGTAATACTGAAATATACGGACCAATTGATGGTTGCAACAGAGTATGATTTAATGATTTGATTGATCTGTAGCTTCGAAAACTAACATACATTACAATACATGCATAGACAGTCGGCGTTCGTTGAGTTGACATTCACGACAGTACATACTAACAGTAAGTAAGTGGGCATGCCTTAAATAACACTACAGTACTGTACAGTGTATTGAGTTGAGTATACCATTTACCAACATTTACAATCATTGATTGAATCAGTAAGTTCAGTAAGTTCAATATAAATTAAAAATCATAGTAAGTAGTAGTACTAGTAGAATACACAGTTATGTCACTGTCTCGTAATGGCCAAAGACAAGTTAAGTAGTAACTAGTACTGAGAGTCAGAGTGTGTACTGTAATTTAGTTCGGAATCCTAGGTCTAAGGATTCCGAACTAAATTACAGTACTTAGTTCTCTGTATGATGAAGCTATGGAATGAAAAGCATGTGAGGTGAATCCACCACGTTCAGGGATTTTCATCAATACTTTTCAACTTTTCTGAATAATTTTTAGTCAAACTGGTGATGTTCAGAATTCAGATTTTATAGTATTAGTAGTACTATAGTACTGTCTTCAAGTAATATGCATACATTGGTTAAAATTTAATTCAACAACTCCCCCATACTTCAAGTACAGTTTAGCAAAGCATTGTTGATTTGAGTTAAACAACGCTGCTATCAGATATGGGCAACCATTGCGCCGATATCCGCACCACACAGTCACAGATAATGTTTTCACACGATACGCGATCGCAGTCGCAATACGTGTTGTTTTTGGAATGACCATGCCAACTGTTTTCATCGAGTTTTGAAACTTACAGGAACTTAATTATAGGTTAGTTTTGTCATTTAGTTTTTCGAAAATTGAATGAAATTATTTATAATGAAGAACCGTACGTAGGCCTGCATTAAAATATGTTCTTATTTGCATTGTCTATTTATTAAATGGTGTTCAAATCCCTAGTCGTTGTTGAACAGGATTAAATAATATTTTGGCGTTGTGCATCACCAATTGACAACTTGCGTTCTGTGCGTGCTGCATGTTTATTTCACTCTGGCGTTGCCCTTGTGAAATAAACCACGCACGCAGGCGCGTGAACACCGTTGTCGCAACGCTGAAACATGATTTAATCCCTTAATATCTCAACCTGTTTCAATTGCCAGGAAATACTGGCTTAAATTTCGATCACCCTATTCCCACTTAGCAGTAAAACTATGATGTGTCCTTCATTTCATAGAGCTACATTGTGTAATGACGTATAGGCTACGAACAACAAATTTGCGCACACAGCACAAATATGATCGCACCTGAAATTATCACGCTCATGGCTGTACGAGCTTCAAGCAATGTTCGCAATATGTGGGTTCATTCAATTATAAATCCGACTATAGTGGAATAGGCAAGGTCAGGGCGAATCACAATTCAAAATTGGAAATTTGAAATTGATTGAGCTCTATGTGGTTTTTTAATTCACAAAAGTTGAATCACACAGATGTTTTCATTTCATAGCACTTTTGGCCCTTAACAATTGATTTTGAGTTTCCTGTTGAAGGTTTTAATTATTAATTATCTTTTATTTTATTTATTTTGAACCAAGTGGTTGCAACCAATATCGAGGACTCTACATTTAATTATTTTCCAATTATGATTATTTTGATACCCAACTAGTAATGCAATCATGTTCTATGTTTATACATCAACATAGCTGATGATTAAAGTCAGAATGTAATTACCGTAGTATATGAAAGTTTATTGAATGTCATTTTCAAAGCGAAAATCAAATAATACATTTTTTTTTGTAATTCTCAATTTTGGACGAGGGCGGCAACAAGAAACTCAAAATCAATTATGATCAAGGGCCGTATCTCAGATTGAGAATTATAAATCAGTGATACATGTACATTGTAGCTTATTTGATTGTAAAAGTTACATGAAAAACCTGTCTACGCCCCCTGACAAGTGCCCTGGCTACGCCACTCTCTATAATTGAGTGCACAAACAAAAGCTAATTCCCCATTCACTGAGCACCACAAATTAAAGACGTTTTGTTGTCCCATTATAGACACTTTGAGTTTACAGTTGATATATCTGTCAAGCTGTACTACAGGGTGTCTCGAAAGAATTACAACGCACTTTCAGAGGATCATTACTTTCTGAATAAGTGTCGGAATGGAACAATTCAAATAACAAAATAAAGGCAAAGAGATTGGCTATAATTTAAAGAAAACGGGTTTCAATTCGGTTCAGTGATTACGGGAAAATGAGTAAGTATGTAACATTAATCAATTCTTCTCTCTCAAATATAATGTTAACATGTTTTTTTCTTGTTTTAGTTTATCTTTAAAACCAAATACAAAAGTAATATGCCGGATAAGAACAATGTTTAAATAAAAATGATCATAAAAGTTGTCAAGATTAGTTTCATCATATTTTAAACTTGATATCAGTTGAAATTTACCATCGCCAATTTGCACGATAACTTCAGTCGATTAACAAATGCTGATCTTAACATGGTTAAGGGTGTTATTCCAACATATATAAAACATTGTCTTAATCAAGTTTTGCTGGGTTCATCTTGAATTCTGAAGTAAATGAATTAAAATTAAAAAGAAATCAACATGACATTGTGTCCCTTTAATAGCACTAGTATTCTGTGATATTCTGAGGGGTGGGGCTGTTATCACACACACACACCCCACCCACCACCCCAATTTATGCCAGTGTTTATTTTATAAAATTTTAATAATATTAATATTATGATCAGTGACCCATCTTTTCTATTGCAAAATGTGTTACGTGAGGAATCTACATGTAAATACAATTTTCAACATGTGTCAAGCTTGAGCAGGCATGGAAAATTGGAAAGCTCCTTATATAGAGAAATACATACATGTAGTAAATATTTGGAAATTTACCATTTTGGAGGGAAATTTGGGTTAGTTTACTGGGAAACCAAAAATGATAGACTTTGAGCCTTGATTGAGGAGGACAATATCTTGTCTTTGTTGCATAAGAAGGATGTCGGGTGGAATTGTGGTCCCAGAAATTTTGGTAGCCCCTTTAAGATCAAAGAAAAACTTCCATGAGGGATCACTAAGGGTGTCTAGGATTATGCGGAGATCAAAGAAGTAGCGACATTGGTCTAACATATGTTTTCAATTATCTAAAACATGGTGAAGTGTTTCTTCGCAGCCATTAATTTTAGTCAAAATGTGAAGTATATTCACCAAATTGCATGCTCAGGGGAAGAACATCCCCCTCTTTAGATATAGTGGCGTAACTAGGATTTTTTTGCAGGGGGTCAAGATTTCCTAACCGGCTCCCTAACCCCCCCCCCCCCCCCCCCCCCCCCCCGGCTATGCCACTAGTTAGATACCACTGTGCACACAAGGGCAATTGGTCCCGACTCCTTGAGCCAATCACTCTTCCCCCCAAATGTCTACACAAAATGTATGCCACTGCAAAAAAAATGCACAGATGGTGAGGAAAGTTAAAAAAATCTTGTTAACTTGTATTAAGTAGAATTTGTTTAGTTTAGGCAATGGTCTCATGGCGAATGACCACCACCGGTATGTATTATACTACTGCGGGAGCATGAACTTTTGTCTGTGCCAGCAAGTTCGAAATTACTGCAGTATTGCACTAAACTTAACTTATTCATTGCAAACTTTGTTATTATTTTATTCAGGTCTTGAAGTATCCAATAAATTACCAATTGACACCATGACTGATCCCAATCAGATGAAGGATATGATGGGTAATTGTCATCCAGGTGAACATATGCAAGTGCCTATGTCAGATGGACCTGTGCGTAGCCGTAGCCGTAGTCCAATACCAAGTCCAATGCCAAGTATTCCAATGCCAAGTATTCCAATCCCAGCACCAAGCACTGGCTCCCCAATGCATGAGCCCAGTCCTGGCCCAATTAGGGCCCCGATAGCTGGACCCATGATTGTTCCTAGTTCACACCAGCTAGATATGCCAATGTCTAATCATGGTCTAATGCATGTGATGCCTCCCCACAGTCCAATGCAGAGTCAGATCATGATGCATCCTATACTGAGCCAGAGTCCTGTGTCAAACCAAGGACTGGTGGGTATGGGTGTCCAAGGTAATAACATACCCAAACAAGGACCGATGGGCAACCAGGGCCCTGTGACTAGACAAAAGAGTCCTAGATCAATGCAAGGACACAAGTCTGGACATGGATACATGCCTAATCAGGGACAGATGTCAGGAATGCAAGCTGGACACATTTATGGATTGGGACAGATACACACCCCAGAGGGCATGCCACACCAAATGAGTGGCCTTATGGGTAACCAAGGAGTGCCAATTCAGTACATGATGTCTAATCAGGGTCCAATACAAGGGCAGTCACACATGTCATCACAAGGTCATCATCGAGGCATTCCAAATCAAGTACCGATGATAAACCAGAGTCAAATGCCTTACCAAAGCTTCGTACTACTGCCAAATCAAGGATATATGATACCAAATCCAGGTTCCATGTCACACAATCAAGGTATGTCCAATTAAATGTTTAAATTCTATTCTTAGATAAACAACAGGACCGGGCTCAGACAACATAATTTACATACTGTACATAATGATTCAATTGCTTGTTCAATTCCTGTTTAAAGGAATTTTATTCTTCCTCAATGAAGTTACATGATAGATCTTATCACCACCATCATAAAATAATTGCCTAATAAGGCATGTTTTGAATTTTGATTGCCCCCCTTTAGCATAGGAGGCACATGCGATAATAATGCCTCATTGGACACACAATAACTGTAGTGTAAGTGGTGTTACTAATACCCTGATAGCACACTGAAGTCGGCCCGACGTCGCGATATAGTCGGCAGTTGAAGTCGGCCGGACGTTGGCTCTACAGTCGGCTGCTCACGCGGCCTACGTCGGGCCGACGACGTCCAATGGAGGTTGTGCCGACCTCGGGCCGACTTCCAGCTGACGCTGACCTGCCGACTGCAATGCACCGTCGGCCCGACCATATATAAGCAACGTCAGGCCGCGGTCCGTTGGACGTACCTCCGACTAATTGCCGACTTCGGGCCGACTATTTTCCTACGGTTTTAAGCTACGCTAGCGCTAAGCCGCGGTCCGTTGGACGTACTTCCGACTTATTGCCGACTTCGGGCCGACTTGTTTCCTACAGTTATTTTGACACAAAAGAAAATGTACACCTATAAATCGACACTACAAATATAGTTTAAAAAAATCATATTTTCCCATTTTGTTATTTGGAACAAATCTGGAAAAACGACATACTGTCGTCTGCAGTCGTCTTTCGCGTGGAAAGTATGAACAACTATCACAAAACTATCACAATATGAGTAACGTAAAATCTCGTTTTTGAACAAACTACCTTGACTCTTTCCACGCAAATTAATGATGGATATTTTTGAAAAATTGGCCCGACCATTTTCCGACTATCGGCCGACTTAAGCTATGGTCAGTTGAACCATTCTCCGACTAATTGCCGACCGTTCTGCCGACTTTAGCTATAGTTATTTTTAATGAAAAAGAAAACGTACCATACCGTAACAAATCTCATCTCTATTAATTATTCCCAGCTATTCAGAATCTATTTTGATGCAAAACGTACCGAAACAAATCTCATCTCCTTGGATAATTCTCAGCTATTCCTCACGATTCATTATCTGATGACTTGCAATTCAATTCCAATAACATCTGTGACCATGCAGTGTCGGCGTATGCTGAAAAATCACGATGTACAAGACATATCCGCGATTTCTGATAGAATATAACACGACACCGGAAATCGCGGGTATCCCATGCAACATCGGAAAATGCACTTCCTGTGTTGAATATATTGCGATGCTGCATTATTTCCCCATCAAAATCTACCATCAAATACCATCATCTTCGCTGAATTGACATATAATTCCTTCAATTCATTTGAGAACAACACGAAGTATCGCTAACGTGTGCTACAAAATGGCGACCAACTGCACGTGGTAAAGTGAGTGTATGATTTGATACGCGTAATTCGTTAATTTTAATATTTATTCAATCATCAATTTGAACTTAAAATTGTTGCAGATGAAAACATCTATATCTAAATCATCAGTAATTTATTTATTACAATTATATCTTTCTCAATTATGTAGGTGACAACATTATTACAATTTTGAATTATTGAATATTTGTCTGTATAAAAAAAATACGTATAGCAAGTTAACCTATCGTTGGACGTAGTTCCGACGTCGGCAAAACGTCAGTACCCCGACGAGACTTTCAGTGTATTTTTGCAACGTGGCGACCAACTGCACGTGGTAAAGTGAGTGTATGATTTGATACGCGTAATTCGTTAATTTTAATATTTATTCAATCATCAAATTGATCTTAAAATTGTTGCAGATGAAAACAATGATTATCTAAATCATCAGTAATTTATTTATTACAATTATATCTTTCTCAATTATGTAGGCGACAAAATTATTACAATTTTGAATAATTGAATATTTGTCTTTATAAAAAATAATACGTATAGCAAGTTAACCTATCGTTGGAGGTAGTTCCGACGTCGGCAAAACGTCAGTACCCCGACGAGACTTTCAGTGTATTTTTGCAACGTCGGCTCAACGTCCATATGACGTCTTAATGTGGACGTCCTTTTCAAACAGTCCACCCGACGTCCAGCCGACTTCAACATAAGGACGCCGACCTTTCCCCGACGTCGACTACCATTCCCCGACGTCGGGCCGACTTCAGTGTGCTATCAGGGTAGCTACTTCATTTGACCAAAAATGGCTCCTGGTCTGTTGTAAAGTTTGGAAAACACCAGGAGCCAAAACTTGGCAACCAGTGGATACAAAGAGTCCTGCCCACTTCATTATTTGGAGGTTTGTTAAAGGCATATTATGTGATCTTTTCCAGAGAGCGCCCTCTATTCATTATTTTTTTTAGAAAGTAGATTTTCTTGCAGATTTACATTTCCGATCATAAATCATACATACATTCCAAGTTACAGAGCGATACGATTCCTAATTACCTCAAAATCATGGTTTTAGAGTGAATTTAGAGTGAAAAATATAAACTGTCGTGTTATCACGACAGTTTATTTTCACTCTAAAACCATGATTTTGAAGTAATTAAGAATCGTATCGCCCTGTAACTTGGAATGTATGCATGATTTATGATCAGAAATGTAAATCTGCAAGAAAATCTGCTTTTTTTTTTTTTTTCGATGTTGAGGGCGTACCCTGGAAAGATCACATAATATACCTTTAAGCCCGGTGCTTACGTCAAGCATGTGGCTCGATCATGCAACAAGGTTGTTTAATTAGTAATTGTGTGACTTAGGCAACTATTTCATGACGAAGCTGTCAATATTTAACACATTTTGAAATGTTTTGGAAATTTTAGTGTTCACTTGTTCCTGTTAGTCAATGGTAGCAAGCGGAATAAACATCAGGCCCTACATAAATAACAATCTTAACAATTGCTTATTGCATGCAGAAGTTTTCTAAATTTACAGCTCAAGTCGGACACATGGTTTGCAGATTGTTCTCATTCTAATTTTAAAATATTGAGTAACCTATTATTGATTTTCAATATATATATATATATTATTCAGGTGGTTATAATGTTCAAATGGCATCAGGCAATGCCCAGCAACACTCCAGAGTAAACATAGAGAATACCGGATCTAGACCAACACCCCGACCAACACCATTCATGCCAAGTCAGCTGCAAGAGCTAAAAGCACAGATCATGACCTACAAAGGGCTATGTCAAAGTAAACCTCTACCTGATAACTTGGCTGGTCAAGAAAAAACCCCACCAATGCATCTAAGATCATCAGGTATGTATGATCACTGCACTCTCTGTACATGTAGGTATTTAGATTCAATGCTACATGTAGGCTCCAGAGAAAGATTTTCTCTGACTTTTACAACAATGTCAGAGTAGCATTTGCATTGGTCATAGATGGGTGATATAAAAAATAAATGTGTAATTTTGTGTGACATTATTATCTATTCCAACTAACTTGTAAATAATCCTGCTTGGAAAGCAGTGCTTGACACTGAAGCTGTACCCTCAACAAAAAAAGATTAAATAAATAAATAAATAAATAGAGGTAGGTAGGGACAATCAAGAAGATCGATTCCCAAAGTACCAGCCGGAAATCCATGGTCCTATGATCGTTTTGCAGATAGCTGTTGCCATTAATGATCCATTATTTAATTCCACCAATCAGCTAATGAGCATCCTCATAATGGTCGATGCCCACTCTGGGCAAAATAATGGTCCTGCATATATTCATTATAGATCAAAACAAGTTGGATCTATAATGAATATTTTGTGGACTTTTCTTATTAAAAAGCTTTACATTTTGGAAAATTGGTAAATCCCTCTTCAAAAGATACTTTCATAGACAATTTTTCAATCATGTCACCCAAAGACCCTCTTTTTGGGCAGTTTGGCAATTTCATACTTCAGTGATCCCCCACTGTGTGCATTGTATGATGTTCATGTAGCAATAACATTAGGATTAGGTACATTTTACAAATTTATGCTTTTGGTTTGTTATAGATCCACATAAATGTGGAGCTTTATCCATTGATCAATATGCTGGAACTTGTAATCAGCTACCAGTGCAGACACCCGCACCACAACAACAGCGTCTACCCCTTGATATTGTACAAGACGGGGATAATAGGTAAGATTTTTTTTATCATTTAGTAGACATGAATGCTGAAATGTGATTGGTTAATGTCCTAATGAATATTATTAGTTATCCCCTGTTTGTTCATGCAATACGGCAAAATATCTATGGTTTGTTTCCAATATCACATGAGCCGATATTCAGTTGTGCTGTATTTTGCCAAGCATGCATAATGTGCACAATGTACATCTGTCCTAGACATTGTGATTCCAACTATAAATATTAACAATTATGTGAATTCTATTCTCTTAATTATACAAGGTAATAATTAAACTTCTGCATAATCATTCTTATCTTTAGTGACAAACAGACACCAGCACCACAACAACAGCAACTTGACCCCTTTGATATTGTAGAAGACGGAGATGATAGGTAAGTTATATATTTTATATTGTATAGGCTCATTTGCCATTTTAACATGGATTGGTAATCAGAATTAGCATGTATGGTAAAAAGAGTGTTGCCCCTGGTCATACCAGACCCCGTACCAGACTCTAAGATAGGGCAGACCCTTGATCTCACAGGTTACATGTAGGTGCTTCACTATATTGGTCACTATATAGTCTGATGAGAATCCCTTAGACATACAATCATGTAGCATGTCATGTTTATACCCAATGTGTACTACATTTCTGTGTGATTCAGTTGTGCTGTATTTTGCCAAGCATGCATGTGTACAATGTACAGACTGTAACAAAAAAAGTTATACAATCGCAATTTTATTTTTAATTCAATGTTAAAATCATGCAATGTCAAAATCTCTTACACTTTGTGTTAAGTTCCGTTTTGGCTAGCAGAATCATTTTATTTGGTCTTTTTAACTACTTGCGTTTAAAAGTTATAACCAATCTACTAAGTCGTCTAGAAATCGGGTTGGGCCACTTTCACAATAATATCATACAATCTTACTTGTATAAATTAAATGGTTAGGGTATCATGCAAGGAACATTAGAGAGAACAATATAATTCTTTTTTCAAATAGTTTTATTTCATTTGAATAAATAAATTTATAAAATAAATAAATAATATTTGTAAAGACCTAACCTTCTTTGTAACACTTTTAACCACTTGAAACGAACCATTGTTGTCTAACAAGAGCGCTCTACTGCTATGTTCCTGGTTCGATTCCATTCATATTCATCCCAGTGATTTTAACATTGATTAAACCAAAGTGGCCCAGGTGATTTCATGACTACTTTAGATAATTGCATATCATATCTCTGCTTACCGACCATCGATCGTCATGAAACAAAGCTTATTCGAAAGCTAAGAAAATTCCCCTTGCAGGCCATTAAAACTCGAAACAGAAATTCTACGGGAGATATTTTTATTATTTTTTTCAAAACTGTATAACTTTTTTGTTACAGCCTGTACATCTGTCCTAGACATAGTGATTCAAACTATAAATATTAGCAATTATGTGAATTCTATTCTCTTAATTATACAAGGTAATAATTAAACTTTTGCATAATCATTCTTATCTTTAGTGACAAACAGACACCCGCACCACAACAACAGCAACTTGACCCCTTTGATATTGTAGAAGACGGAGATGATAGGTAAGTTATATATTTTATATCGTATAGGCTCATTTGCCATTTTAACATGGATTGGTAATCAGAATTAGCACGTATGGTAAAAAGAGTGTTGCCCCTGGTCATACCAGACCCTGTACCAGACTCTAAGATAGGGCAGACCCTTGATCTCACAGGTTACATGTAGGTGCTTCACTATATTGGTCACTATATAGTCTGATGAGAATCCCTTAGACATACAATCATGTAGCATGTCATGTTTATACCCAATGTGTACTACATTTCTGTGTGATTCAGTTGTGCTGTATTTTGCCAAGCATGCATGTGTACAATGTACATCTGTCCTAGACATAGTGATTCAAACTATAAATATTAGCAATTATGTGAATTATATTCTCTTAATTATATACAAGGTAATAATTAAACTTCTGCATAATTATTCTTATCTTTAATGACAATGACTATTTATTACTTTGATGGTCCATGAGCCAACTCTTTAGCCATGGGCAGAGGATATTGAGAGATAATTAGTGACTTTGACAAAATATTAGTTTAATGGATAGAGTGGTATAAATTAGCATCAACATCCTGAATCACAGATGCAAATCTAATGAACTTGATCCAGCCAAAAACAAACTGTCAGGCCATTCAACCCAAACTGTTCACTTAGTGTTTACTATTCCATATAAAGACACATCATAAATACAGTCTTATTCCAACATTTTAGGTGATTTGCTTCAGTGGTTGTTGTTATGATAAAAGCAAAAATGTACTCTTTCTTTTTTTAAATTACACAAATTGCACTTTGGTCGAGTCCTGTGGTCGGTGTTGGGTTAGAGTTCTGTTGTGGCCAATATATTGTGCTCTTGAAAGAGTATGGGCACTCCGCTCTTGTTAATACAGGATCGTCCTTTACCTTACAAAAACTGCTGGTGTGGTATACTAAGTACCACTTTGGGGATAATGCACTAAGTTTTCACTTAAATAACAATTAAAGGAAGTATCTCTCAGGCCTCAAATTTTGCAGGAGAATAATGAAAAAAATAGGGGCTTTCTTGATGAATATTGACAATTTATATCATTATTACTAGACAATCCACAGATGAACCTTCATGTAGACAAACAGGCAGTGTATCACCAAAGAGGAAGCATGTAGCTAAGCAGTAGTGAGTAATTATTGAAAATGTTACCTAAATCCACAAGATCGTCAACAATATTGCATTTTCCAGAAACAGGCTACAAATAAAAATTACTTGAATGAATTTATAGATGGGGTGACTACAATGTTCATCAACAAACAAACTGTCGAAGGGACTGGACTGTCGATACATGCTTGAGGGAACAGCATATGACCACAACACTGTCCACTATAACTTATTTCTGATAATGCTTTAGCGCGAGTTTTTAAAGCATGAGTCCTAAACAAAACAGGATGCACCCGCAAACCAACGGGCAAAGAACAATGGTAACTGCTGACCTATGTCAGGTGTGACATATTACAAAGAGATAGTGTAGAGACAGAAGCCCAGAAGAAATATAAGAGGATTAGAAATCTAGTATAATAAAGAGAAGAGTGTTGATGACAAAAACATGGGTAAGGTAATTGCGAAAAACATAAACGGACTAATACAAGTGAATAGAGGCAAATGAGCGGACTTCATTATAATAGAAGTAATTAGGATTACCTATAATGAACTCTGTGAGGTTCAAGAGAGCAAACTGAGCTGGAAAAGAAATGATGAATAATAGCCAAGATTGTAGATTATATGCTCAACTTAGATCTGTGACTTAGTTTATTTACTCTCGTTTTCTACACCAGTTCCTGTAAGCAATGTGGAAAGCACTTTTTGACAGTGGATGATTTGAAGCATCATGATCTAGATGACCATCTAGATCAAATATTACAGGAAGTTTTTCCCAAACTGAAACCACCGTAAGTATTTATTGAATGGATCCAGGATGTGTTTCTATCAAGCAGTGTTGGAAATAAGCAAAAATTGCCCAGGTCCATTTGGGCCCTTGCTCTTAAATCCTTAGGGGCCCTCCACCATTTTCATAGGCCCAAATAAATTAACCTAAATGTTAATGCAATTCAAAACTTAAAAGGTGAGAAAATTGTAAATGACCCGCATCAGCTGTACATGGTATTGTGTGTTTTTATCACAGCAAAATGTTAAATTGAAATTGTATCTTAAACTATGAGTTGATTTTTCAATGGCACAGCTGGCCCGTACTGTGGCTTTTCAGCGGGCCCGAGCTGATTTTCACAGTCTATTGGCCCTGGCCCTCCTTATTTCCAACACTGCTGTCAAGCGTAGATTTACCTAGGTATAAAAAGATATCAGCTACAATATACAAAATAGTCGCCAAGACCAACAGCTAATTAAAGTAGAGAGTATTATCGACTCAGTTAACATATGTACTGTTAAACTGTTTCTCAAATCAACCCAATTATACACTAATGTCTTCGCTTCATGTGCTTGGTGATATATGATGCATTGCCTCCAGACAATTAAAGAGAAATGCAAGGTTAAAGCGGATAGAGTGTGCTATTTCCTCTGAGCAGACCTGAGTGAAATCTATTTATTCACTATTCATGAAAAGTGATAAACACAAAACACAATAATAATTGTATTATAATTAGTTGAATAAGTATGAAAACGAAGCAATCTTCGTGCAGAGCGCTGGTGCTTAATGCGATGCAGAGCGGAATTTATAAATTAGACCATTTGGAACGCTTGCACGATCATCAGACAAGAGTTACACACAAGCGTGAAATTCAGGAGTAGCAACTACTGTTCCAAATTAACTATTATTTACATTGATCTAATTTAATACTGGTAAAGAAGCAATCTTCTTGCAGAGTGCCCAATGCGATGCAAAGCGAAATATAAGTTAAACCATTTGGAACGGTAGTTGCTACTCACGAGTTTAGATCTAATTTAACATAATTAATTGCAGTGAGCAGTGATTTTATGCTCAGGATATTGCAATTTATGAATGTAAAAAGAATATCTCTATTCTTTTGAGAAATCCATCTTGGAAAAAACTCTAGTCAGTGATTCATTTGTATTTAATGTTTTCATTATTATTGCTCCAATAGATCAAATAAGATAAAGTGTCCTTCAAGTATCTTATCGTTATTCGCTACCCATGCTGACAAAAACAGTGTCAATGGTAATGAGACATTAGGATTGTTATGTGGACGAAAGGTATGTTTATATGTTTTTGTTTATTTGTTTATTCATAACATTGCATACCCAAATAAAAATTAGAGAATAAAACATAGTTCTTAACTGTTTTGCTATAGACGATGGTCTTATAATGTATAGGCTGTACCATGGCCATACACGACGACACAATATGGTACAGCCTATACATTATAAGACCATCTTCTATAGCAAAACAGCTAAGATAAGAACTATGTTTTATTCTCATTCTTATTTAGTTTATTGGTTATTTTAATCTTTTATCATAAAATAATGCAGTTTGTTAGATTTATTTTAATCAAACAACAACAAATGCCCCCCTTTATAAAATCGGCGAATCCAGCGAGCTGTTTTCCAACATCCTGCTTCAGATTAATCGACAATATGTTTATGTTTATGGTCCTAAAGGAACAACCTAATATGTATGTGGTCACTCATCTGGTGATACCCGACCAGACAAGTGCACAGGATAGCTGCCAGATGACTTCACTTGGTGAAATCCAGCTCATGGAAACCGTAAGGCAAAATAACCTTGTGGTGCTTGGTTGGATACATGTAAGTGCACACAATATATTATTGAGAAATGCGTACCTAATTAATGCAAAGCTAATGGTTTGGCCTTTGCAAACTCTTTGCAAACATCTCTTTATTAGTAATAAAGAATAATAAAGATCTCACAACAAGAAATATTGCAAATGTAATACTTCATTTAAAAACAGCACTCATAAAAACTGGAACTTGAACAGTTGGATATAAATGTGAAGAATGGGTTGCTCAATATCAATCAAGTAACAGCTCTTGGAAAAATCTAGTACATGATGTGGCATGATATCTCATTTACTGGTAAAACAAATTAATAACTATGCTACAACATGTAGACCTCATGCAATTATCAGGACATTTTTGTTATAATAACAATATAGGCGCCTTTGTGCAAAACAGACTATTGTGATTAAATATGGAATTATTTAATTGTGTTCTTCTTTTCTGTATAATGCTCTCCGAAAGGATCGAGCATTCTATGTGACAAAAGAAAAATGCATCTCTCCATAATATTTTAAATCTGTTATTTCGATCTTCAACATTACGATAAGTTGCTACATGTAGTAGTACCTAACTTCTCCTCCTGGTAACCAGGTACACAAATGCAAATTGTGGTGCCCAGTGGCTATATTGCTACAGTAAATAAATGAAGTTTAGGAGAAATGGATGTTCAGAAGGACTTTCAGAAACATTAGAATTGGGAATTGTACAATCAATGGCAACCTGTGTCTTCACCATTTGGGACCTAACAGCAAATAATAATTGCCCACCAAACAGAAATAGGATTTTAACAAATTACGTTGCATAGATCTCAATCCAATTGGCCATTTAAGAAATGTTGGTTCGCACAAGTAAAGGAGAATTTGGCACATGCAGTTTGAGACCCCTGTATTCACAGTAGTTTCTGAGCCCTCAAACAAGTGATATTGCTATAAATGTGGTGTTATTGTATCAGCTCTCTATATCGTCAGCTTAATAAAATAATTGTCTAAGTCATTTTTTTTTACCAAATTGAGTTTTTTGCCTAAATCAGCTCTTTACCATGGGAGGCACATATGGTTTAAATGCTTAGTCAATATTCAACTCTAAATCGTGCTACCAAATCAAAAGGATTATTGCCTAAGTCACGCATGTGACTTTGGCATATTTATTGCATTGCCTAAATCAAATAGTGTGACTTAGGCGGTTTTGAGACTAACTATTTAGACAGTGAAAGTGTTGTATAAGTTTAGAAAGGTGATTGTAGTGCCAGAGTCTGGATGTAAAAAAGGTAGAGTACTATAGTGAATTTCTAAGAACTTTTATAATGTAAGAATGGGCATAATCAAATTGCCTAAGTTAGTTTGTTGATGTAAAAGTGTTAAGCTGTCGATGTGCCAAGTAAAGTAAACAATCTGCCTAAGTCGCAACGGTATGTTGTTAAAGTCATTTTCGTTGTTTACGTAATACTATAGAGACAAGACAACATAGCCATAATTTTTGTCTTATATCAAAATGTTATATGCTTTGAATGGTTAGTAAAAGTTTAACAAAGTAACAAAACTAGAATGTGTTTTTTAAACTTATCTCAAAAGTAGTAAATATGACTTAGGCAATTATTTCATTAAGCTGGCGATATGCAACATGATTTTTATCAGAACACAGTAAATCCGAAATAAAATTATTAACAAATATTGTAATCCAAGTTGTTGACCTTAATTGCATGCAAATCAATTGCACATTTTTAGTCCCTCTCCAAATGTCACATGTTTCGTGTCATTTAAGTTTACAGACCATTTGATGTTTGATATCAAATGGTGTTCAAATGATTGTTAATGTTTTCATTTTAGACCCATCCTACATTCGATGTATTTATGTCGTCTGTAGATGTTCATATGCAATATAGTAGGGAGCTTATGTTACCTGAAAGTATTGCAATTGTGATAAATCCTCATCACAAAAAGTAAGTCAAAAGTGTTGCAACATAATACAAAGTTGTTTTTTTCTTTCAAATTTATTTGCATTCATCATTCACACATTTGCATAGCATGATCACATTACATATATTCACAAATTCAGAAATTAATCCATGTTTGCACCACATGACCAAATCATACAGTATATCGAATTCAAATAGATATGTTTTTAAAGATTGGTACATTCAAAACATCTATAATTGTAATAATATCCTTATATTCAAAACAGGTATTATATCACCTATAATTCAATTTCTTCTATTTGTAAAACAGATTTCCTAAACTGAATCCTTTTTTTGTGTGCATAGCATGATCACATTACATATATTTACTAGTTCAGAAATTAATCGATGTTTGCATCACATGACCAAAACATACAGTATAACAAATCGATTTTTTAAAGATTGGTACATTCAAAACATCTATAATTGTAACTAATACGAAGTTAGTTCATTTAAATTTATTTTAGTGACAGTTGTACATGTAGTTTGATCTATTATTGTGTTATTTATTTCATTGACACCTTGTCTGTTTCACAGTTTCCTTAGTAACTTTAACATTAACACTAACACCCAGAGGTGGTTTAGGAATACAACTATCTGGGATAAATGGGTCAAATAAGGTGACAAAATAACTCTTTATTTTTGAACCAAAGTATTCCGATTCTGTGGTATTAGGTGACACCGGAAAACCCTGTTTGCTGTTGACAACAAAGCAAAACGTTTTAACAAATCAGTTTGTACAACTTTGGAATTTTATATCTTAAAATCAATCCAAACAATTCACAGATTTTGTATTGAAGCAGACGGGTTATTTCATTAGCTTTCTAAAGAATTTTAATTGGTTAAAATTGGTTGTATTAAACATATTTTTGCTCATTTTTGAACATTTTATAAACCGAAGAAGATTTGCGATATTTTCTCGTATAAGATCTATTAAATTCCACTATTGAAAACGGTCTGAGTCTGACTATCACAAAAGCCAAAATATTTGTTGTTGTTACTAAATTTGTGTAATAATGACATTGTGTTGTCATTATTTCGCATGTTGGAAAAAATAACCGAGAATGTTTGATTTGTTTTCATTAGTTAGCTATTGTGTACCATACATGAATCCACTTGTTCATTAATATCAAGTAATATTGAGTAAATATTGTGTTCGGTTTCAAAATGCAGTAACTTTACCAAAATAGTCATATCTGGTAAACAGTACCATGAAAAGTCATGATTCTTTTTGCTGATGATAGTGAATAAATGCATCTATTGCCGCATACATTGCTTGCCTTCATATCACGATAACAACTATTTTTAATAATTATTTTACTTTGATTACACCCTCTTTGTTTATTCACCATGTATGGTTAAATGTGATAAATTGAACATGCAGAGGAATTCCAAATATTTTTTCAAGGAGGTCCAAAAAGGGCTATATTTTGGCTGTTTGGGGGATAAAGCAAGCATGAAGTATATGTAAAGTTATGATATTATAGTGTTATTGTTATTATTATCATCAGCCCCTTGAGTGTAGCTCAAAGTGCATGATATAAAACTGTATAGGCAGGTTGTTTCATGGGAATTTCCATGCACGATTGGGCCACTTATAGATGTATATATATGTGACTTTCAGATTTGACTAGACGTCTCATTGTATTTAGTTTTAACTAACAAAACAAAATATGAGCTAAATCTGTTGTTTTTGTCAAAAATTATAGTTTTCAGCCATATCTGAAATTATACCAGTTTATGGTAGTGTTGCCATGGTTTACAGAAAAAACGTCCTGTTTGAGAGTTATGTGGCCATTGCTGGAGCGTGTTTGCATGGTTTAATGAAACGGCATATCATGTTTTTTATATCACTTCGTCATTTACTTAGATGCAAAAAATCAAAACATTGCGCGTAATCACGCAGAGCGCAAACCAACGTTGCGGTACACGGAAGTGTCTGACTAACCCGCCATTCACTTGAGATCAATGTAGATGGGATCTTTTAAGGCAAATAACCTTAAGACGAAATCGGATGTCTGGATTTGCTAAAAGAATAACACTCTAAGGCAGTGCCACACTTGAGGAGTGTAGATAGTTAGTATCTTAAGGCAGGGTATTAGGCTACTCGTACATAACTAGGTAGGAGAGTGTTATGTAGCATTATAAGCATAAGTTTGGAATGATATGGATCATATGCATTATTAAGTTAACATACTGCCTTACCAACAGCGAGAACTGGTGAACCATGGTTTCTAGTTATGTGTTATAATTATAATAATTATTATTATTATTAATAATATTATGTTGATAGTGAAAAAGGCGAAATTCTTTTCAAAGGAAATTTGCCTTAAACTTCATTTTAACAATGGATTTCGCCCTAATGAACAAACGATGGAATAAATCGCATTGTTTTCTTCGCCTGAACGGTGATATTAACAAAGTTATTATTATTATTATACTGTTAATAGTGGAATTTATAACGCAAAATTCTTTTTCTTTAAATAAATTTGCCTTAACGTCATTTGAAACCATTTTGATTTCGCACAATCAAACAAAATACGAAATACATCTCATTGTTTTCCTTTCACCTTACGATGGTTTTAACAAAGATATGATAATTATTAATGTTATTATTATACGATTAACACCACAGCAACTTTGATGATCTTCCCGCATCGGATAGCATTTCGGCCTGTAACCACCATACATGAAACCACCATACAACTTATATTTTACGCTCAATTCTCATAGCCCTAGTGCACGTACTATGAACGCTGCAGGAATGTGTATGTTACACAAAACAGCCATATATAACGATATAGGTTGGTTGAGGAAATGTCAAGCATCACATTTTGTATGCGTTGCTGATCCCCATACTTCTTTCAAAATTAAAACAATGAAGCAATTAGCATATTAAACAATGGGAATTGTTCATTAGGGCTCCAGCTTCTTGTGGGTGCTGTTCAATCTCTAATCGCTTAAGTAGTTTACATCGCCAGATCTGAACACAAAAAATATTATACATTTTGTAGTATTATGAGATTAACGCTGAAGCTGCTGTGGGTTAAAACCATCATCAAGGGGAAAGAGAACAATGGGGTTTATTCCGTCTTTTGTTCGCTATGGTGAAATCTATTGTTTTAAATGCTGTTAAAATTAAGGCGAATTTATTTTAAAAGAAAATTTTCTTTATTCCACATGATTATTATGATGTTAATGATGGAGTAAGGCAAATTTCTTTTCAAAAGAAATTTTCCTTACCATCATTTTAAACAATAGATTTCACCCTAACATTGTATTAACAAAATTGTTATTATGATTATTATTACTAGCGGGCATCCGCGCTTCGCGCGGCCCCGCTAGAAGATTTCACGGGGAGGTAAGTAAACAAAGCGTAAGCAAATTTAATACAATACCAAAAACATGTCCTACATGTATACATAATCCAGACGGGTCCTAAATAATCCGAATATCGCAGGTGCTTTTGATAATCCAGGTATACATGTGCCTTAGTAGGTAGGCCTACCTTTGTCTTTCCAGATACCTATGTAGGCCTCCCATGTGACCTGAAATGCAGGTACCCATTGTCCAATATATCCAGAGACCCCATAGACCTAAGCCCTACCCCTAATCCAGTTACCACAGGTGCTCTTAATGGCACCGGATGCCACATAATCCAGGTACTGCAGTGTGCCGTTATATCGAGATGCCAGGTGCCCTTACTTTATCATTCAAGTAGGGGCCAGATATGTTCCATTTAGAAATTATAGGCTAAAACGTGTTTTATGACCCTGTGCTTCTAAAAATAGAACCATTGGAGTTATGCAACTCAAACTTTGGAATGCGCCAATTTTAGGGATGACCTTTCATGTAAAATAGAAAACATCAAGTTGAAAATCGGGCCAGCAATCGGAACATCTACCTTTAAGTATTACAAAACAGTGATTAGATTTTGTAAACAAAACCTACATACCTAAACCCTAATTGGGTATATCATGCCAATCAACCAATTTGTTGGCCTTAATGTTATTACTGTTCGCTTTTGTTTTTTAGATATGGTCCATGTGTAGGAATATATAATCTGAGTGATTACGGCACATCAGAAATAAGCCAATGTGAAGAACCTGGCTTCCATCACCATGAGCAAATTCATAAATTTTACAAGGTATATATTCAATTCTGTTTCACCTCTCTAAATATGTTCTGAAATAGTCTGTGGCAGATAAAATTAAAATTTCAATTAAATAAATTGTCTTAGGGTAGTGGGACATATCATATATATGCAACCCCATTTGAAGTGAAATCAATCCACATAATTTAAACCAAGGTCTACATTCACCCGGCCCATTGTTAAGGGTATAATGTATATCACAAATGTATAGTTTGTGGTTGTTAATTGTTTCTCTATTTCTGTTTGTATCTGTATGTCTGTCTGTCGGCTGTGCTGTCTGGTGTCTGTTTGCTTGTCAGAAAGGGCGAGTCTCAAAGATTGTTACTACTCACTTTAAAACAATTTTTAAAAGATATCAAACCAACTACAATAAGTTTGTACAACAAGTTTTTAAAACTGTATTAGGGCAATAACGATAAATTAAGTGGAAAATTCAGATGAGTAACCATATCACTAAAATCATTATTAATTTTGGATGCACTCTAAAACATGAACTTCTCAGATATATCCGGTGCTCTACAAAAGTTTCACACTAAGACTTGGTAGTGTTGAATAAATGAACAGAATTGTGGTGTTTTGCTGTTTTGAAGAGTATTTCACATTTATAAATCATAACATGTTTTATATTTTATCATTATCTATCAAGAATGCAACTCATTGTGAGCTAGATGGAAATGCACCTTTGCTTGTGGAGGATTTTTCTGGCCGGTAAATATTTCTTTGTAGTTTTATATTTTTAAATTCATTACCATACTTAATGGTGCTGCGTGCTCATGGCATTATTGCTCATTTGTGGTATAACATGTCATACTAAATTGACAAAAGCATTTACATTTTATGAATCAATATGTTTTTCCTCTTGTAATAGAATACCCTCTAAAACTAAAAGAGATGGTAAAACGTGGAAAGCCATAAATCCACCATCAAACGAGCCACCATCCAAAGCATCATCAGACAAGGCGGCTGCACCACCGTCAAAAGCATCATCAGACAAAACGGCTGCACCACCGTCAAAAGCATCATCAGACAAAACGGCTGCACCACCGTCAAAAGCATCATCAGACAAAACGGCTGCACCACCGTCAAAAGCATCATCAGACAAAACGGCTGCACCACCGTCAAAAGCATCATCAGACAAAACGGCTGCACCACCGTCAAAAGCATCATCAGACAAAACGGCTGCACCACCGTCAAAAGCATCATCAGACAAAACGGCTGCACCACCGTCAAAAGCATCATCAGACAAAACGGCTGCACCACCGTCACAAGCATCATCAGACAAAACGGCTGCACCACCGTCAAAAGCATCATCAGACAAAACGGCTGCACCACCGAAAACATCACGTAGTGATCTAGGAAATCAAAGGGTCGAATATCTTCATGATTATGCCCAGCGTGCTGATTCTTCAGGTAATTTGATGTAGATCCATTAACAAAATAGATAATGAGGAGATAAACCCTAAACAATATTGACATGTTTTGTCAGTGTTATTATTATTATCCACTTTCCTTATGATAGGATGATAATAATACAAATTATAATTATAATAATGATGGTATAATATTAATAATAACACCACTAATAATAATAATAATAATAATAATAATAATAATAATTATAATAATAATAATTATACCACTAAATAACAACAATTCCAATAATACATTTAAGTGTAAGATCTTGTATGAAATAATAGTTTATCATTTCCAAATTGGTGAGAAAGAAATTCTCATTTTTTTTCTTCTCCATGCACAAAAAGAACCTCTGCTGTTGCGTGTATTAATTTATTGGTGTAAGTGTGTGTAGTAGGTATAAGCGTAGTAAAAATATCACATGATATGTGTGACATACACACTCACTACAATAGATGTGCACCAGTATGGATTCTATATGTGTCCATGTATAAATATGAGCCTCACAAACTTCACCAAATTTGACCTGATTGTGTAAACATTGATAAAAAGCTATTTGATGAGACGGTCACCTTATGCTTGCTTTATTGCTTGTGTGAGGGGTGGTTCAAGTCCACTGATAATGCAATATTCATTGACTGCACAAGTCATATCACTTGCTCTTAACTTCATAAATCAAAACTAAAACATTAAAATATAAATTTTACAGTCAATTTAAACGAATAGAAAACAAATAGGGAATTGGCCAAGTGTTCACATAAATAATGAATTATAATGATTGCCTGGTTGATACTGAGTGGTTGTGATTGTGTAAACATTGATAAAAAACTATTTGATGAGACGGTCACCTTATGCTTGCTTTATTGCTTGTGTGAGGGGTGGTTCAAGTCCACCGATAATACATTATCATTGACTGCACAATTCATATCACTTGCTGTTGACTTCATAAATCAAAACTAAAACATTAAAATATAAATTTTACAGTCAATTTAAACGAATAGAAAACAAATAGGGAATTGGCCAAGTGTTCACATAAATAATGAATTCTAATGATTGCCTGGTTGATACTGAGTGGTTGTGATTGTGTAAACATTGATAAAAAGCTATTTGATGAGACAGTCACCTCATGCTTGCTTTATTGCTTGTGTGAGGGGTGGTTCAAGTCCACCGATAATACATTATCATTGACTGCACAATTCATATCACTTGCTGTTGACTTCATAAATCAAAACTAAAACATTAAAATATAAATTTTACAGTCAATTTAAACGAATAGAAAACAAATAGGGAATTGGCCAAGTGTTCACATAAATAATGAATTCTAATGATTGCCTGGTTGATACTGAGTGGTTGTGATCGTGTAAACATTGATAAAAAGCTATTTGATGAGACGGTCACCTCATGCTTGCTTTATTGCTTGTGTGAGGGGTGGTTCAAGTCCACCAATAATACATTATCATTGACTGCACAATTCATATCACTTGCTGTTGACTTCATAAATCAAAACTAAAACATTAAAATATAAATTTTACAGTCAATTTAAACGAATAGAAAACAAATAGGGAATTGGCCAAGTGTTCACATAAATAATGAATTCTAATGATTGCCTGGTTGATACTGAGTGGTTGTGATTGTGTAAACATTGATAAAAAGCTATTTGATGAGTTGGTCACCTCATGCTTGCTTTATTGCTTGTGTGAGGGGTGGTTCAAGTCCACCGATAATACATTATCATTGCAACTGCACTATGAGCAACTCATCAAATGGCTTCATATCCATGTTTACACAATCACCATCGCTCATTAGAATCACAAACAAATATTAGAATTCAGTAATTAAATGTGAACACTAATTCCATATTTATATTGAAATATACTGTAATTAAAGTAGAGCTAATTGTAAATACTATTAATTATTTTTTTAATTTACCATAGATGATACATAGATAATTACACTTACCTGTCAAAAATATGCAATTTTTTTATACAAGATCTTGTACTTTGTTATTATTAATATTTACATTATTATTATTATTATTATTATTATTTATTATCCTCCTCATTTTCATATTGGAAAGTGCATAACAGGCTAATAATAGCACATTATTATAACATTTTATTTCACTTTTCAAGCGCTTGGAGATTTTACGTATCAAGTATAGCGCTTGAATAAATGATGTGTATTATTAGTATTTGTATTTTCAATATAAACTGCTCACAAAAAGTTAGGAAACTTTTTTTAATCAAGTATATTATTTATTATTTATTACCCTCTTTGTTTATGTTACATATAAATGGAAAGCTGACGTGTTTCTCTTTAAAATTATACCACATTTGCAATGATTACATGTTGCTGAACTTGGCCACATGAATGAGAATGAGGCAAAGTCACAAATCAAATGTGCCAAAATTACCGTTATCTGTGCTAAATAGTCAATAGGTTATGATTTCATAATCAAACCGGTCATGCTTGAGAACTATGAATGGTTTACACAAAGATTTGCACCAGTGAGCACAACACATACAAGTTAACCCTCAATTTATCCCTGACCCTCATCTCTTTAGAAAAACATTGTTTGGGTATTTGCAAGACTGGGTTAACAGGTGGAAGGTCATGAAGTGCCAGGCTGTCATCAACGCCTTCGGATCATCCACTCGTTACTGAACTCAGTTCTTGTCTCAATAAAGTCAGTTGTCTTGCTTGTTTTCATTACAGTGTCAATTTGTTTGTTCACACAACACAAAATTGTTCATTTGGCACATTTGATTTGTGACTTTGTCTCATTCTCATTAATGTGGCCAAGTCCAGCAACATGTAATCATTGCACATTTGGTATTATTTTAAAGAAGAACACTTCAGCTTTCCATTGATAGGCAACATGATACAAGAGGGTAATAAATAATAAAGATATACTTGATTAAAAAAAGTTTCCTAACTTTTTGTGAGCAGTTTAGATATATAAAATATAAGATGTAATATAATTTTGCAAATATATAATTGTTGACTCTGTGTACATGCTTGTCATAATGAAATGCAAATACAAGTGGTGTGATTTGAGTCAAGTCTACGCGGAGGGACCAGAAAGCATTCAATATATGTGCTAGTTGATTATGACATCAATTGTGAAACTATTGCTAGCTCAGTGAGTACTATGAAAAGAAAATCCAGGTGACTGGTTTGAATCTATTCATGGTACTCACTGATAATCAATATACCACAAACGATGTCATTTGTGGTGTGTTCATTTTTCTGACCCTGTTTATCGTAATGGAATGTCCCACAAAGACTTGTAGCAGGATTATCATCCCTTTTCCTGTGTCCTTTAACAACTGTAAATGTATCTGTTATTTAATTGTGTAATTATGATACTGTTCTGGAATTTGTTAGCTACATTTGCTACCAAAGTCCAAAATCTTAAAATCGTTAAAGCAAGATTAACAACATTTCATGTAAAATAATGCAGTTTCAAAAGTTTTATATTTGAGATAAGCAGCTTGACAATATTACAATGTCCAAAATGAATGGCAGATATATAAATCACAAGTGCTTAAGATATAGGAGCACACAGATTCAGATCCTGATCCACCATGGATTGCATAGGCCATGAGTGTTACTTTTGAACTTTCATTATTTTTTCATAAAACATGTTTAATCTTGGATGGCAGCCTTTATTAGTAGTAAACGGGATATAAAAATCAACTGTGGTTGGTGCGATTCTAAAACACCATTAAAGGCAGTGTAAACCTGCCACTTCTTTCAAAAACTGAATTTCTCTATTATACTTTATCTATCATTACCATCATACTTTACTTACCGGAAGCGATCATTTCTGATTGTTGAGTCAGGAAAGGCACATGGTCATTCGGCCAGAAATGAAGTGGAGTCAGTCAATAGTTAGGTCACCCAAGCCCTATATGAAAGCTATGAAGATTGTTAAACGGGGTCAGTCGTTACAAACATGCACAAACACAATAGCCAAACGACCTTGCTTTTGTCAACACTCCCTACACAGAGGAATGCAGTGCAAATCTCTATGATTTTCGCTAAGTAATCGCTATGGCGGATTTCATTCCGTTGTATGAAGCTATGATGTTTGCATGGTCTTCGCTATCTCCAAGCAGATAGAGCAATACATACACAGACTTTCTTGTAGACGAGGGTTCATTTCATGATTTGGCGAGGTTTAGAATGAGTTAGGATTCCTGTAATTTCGATGACCACAGATTTTCAAAACGTGAATTTTCCAACATTTTACGACATAACTTTGGTCACAAAACGTGTTTAATACTATACATTTTACCGTTATGCAGATGCTTATGACCCTCTTCTAAAATTCTACATGGTTTTTAACACGTTTCTCAGTTTTTGAGATAGTAATAACATAAATGTGTGTAATGCTCCGGGGCGTGGCACCTCTTGTTGTGTGTGCTTTTTTCCCTTGAAAAAAAATTCGTTGGAAAATCCACCGGGTGGGTTAGGGTTAAGGAACGATTTTTTTTCTTCTTTTTAATTTTCACTTTTTTTCTCTAATTTTACCCTGATTAACCCTTACAGCCCCGGATCCCATGAAATCCCATTTCCCATATTTCCCAGCCTCCTGGTTCCACCTGGCGCTGAGGTTTTTGTGTGAAATAAAGGCCCCGGGCTATATGGCTGGGCGAATACACTCGCCCAGCACAGCTTCCCCCGTGGCGCAGTTGGTAGAGTGTTCGCCCGCCAACCGATTACTAATTTTTAAAAGGGGCTATAAGTTATAACTGTAAACCTTTGCCCTTTTAATCTTTGTTTTTGCTTCCAAGTTTGAAAATATTTAATAAAAGTATATAAAAGTATTCATTTATAGAAAGTAAATTGATGTGAAATCTGACCAGTTTGACACATAATTTACATAAATACAAATATTCTAACAAATTAACCAAACAAATTTTTAACCCACATTTTTCAGACAAACCGGATATTTTTCTTCTTTTTCTTTAAAATAACACGGGGAAAAACAGGACAAACAATACAAACATCAAAATTATTAACAATTCAAGATTTGATTGAATAGGGAGGGTATGGCGGAGACCTGAAGCCATTGTGCACTACATGAAGGCCCTTGGGTCATACTTTTTAGACATGGGGCTTGTGTGTCCATATCGTATAACTGCACATCAAGGATATTTTGCTTATCTGTGTGCAGAGTTTATCCTAATTACAAGTTTAGACAAAAGACAGTTAGTTTGCAAGTATAAATCAATATAATTTGGCTCAACATATTTTGCATAACAATAGAATTGTGTATTTATGCTTGTCCAAATCATATCCCATACCAATTCTCAAAATTGACACCATTTTTTGTGATAATACCCATGTTTTTAACATTCCAAACGTTCTTTATATTGTGTGATAGGCTTTTATTGTGCAATTATTCCATGTGTGCATACAAATTTAAAGTGGATGCATTACAAATGTGTCCTATTGAATGTACATTGAGGACAACACCTTGTCAGCATGGTGAAGAAGACCAAAAGATCTGTGAGGACCTTGTGGGGGAAAGGCTACAAAACTATTGTGAAGCACTTCCAAGTGCCAGATTCCACCATACAAAGCATTTTTAAATGCTTTGGGGTTTTTTTAAAAGAAAGACACATAAAGCATCAACTCCACCAAATAAAATGTATAAAACCCAACCCAACCCAATATCACCTACAAACAACAACACACACTTCCACAGCTTCAAAATAATTATAATATTTTTATTTTAACCATAATTACAGTTCTGAAAAAACAACAGGATTTTAACATTAAATTTAAAGGCTATTCATCTTTGATTGAAATTAATTAATATTGTGTGCACCATTCCATGTTTTGGGAAACAGTGGACTTCAACATTCAATCTTAAAGGTTTAATTTGTTCTGTTAAATTATTCAATTGTTCCTCATTCTACCCATATGAATCATATAATAAATAAAATAAAATACACATTGTTGTAGCTAAGTCCTCTCCATAACAGTCTGGTGAGCCAGAGTGTGTGCCCGACACCAAAAACCGAGTCATTTCCATCTAAGTTCACATCATCCAAGGCCGCCAAGACCAGGTGTGATTCAGTTTCATCAGAGTCCAAGTACAACAGTCAAAATTCAACCAATCATACTGCAATATCTACAAATGGTTATTGTGTACAGTCAAATAAAAATGTTCACATGGTTTTTTTTGTGATGATTTATTTACAAAAAGAGGATTTTGGTTCACAAAATAAAATTATAAAAATATTAAATTGTATAAAATATCTAATGACAGGTGAAATTGTTGTACCACTAAAAATAAGGCTCAACTGAATCTTGATGTTTTTGTACAAAATTCTTTGTTGCACACAATAAGTAAAACATATTTATATAGTATAAAACAAGAGTATCAATATAATACAGATAGTTCTCAAGTGTTAGGTAGAACTATATATTAGATAATAACACATTTTATGATGTAGTTCATCACTACCCTGGGTTTCTCGCTTATGCGGTAATCACATAAGCGAGAAAACTTTGTGGACTATAATATCATAAAGTGTTTTTATTTGATAGAACTCAAAGAATGTTATTTTACTTTTCATGTGTTCTTTGTTATTCAAACACAACCGCTTATATCAGATAAATGAGTCTACACACCATTACCAAATCTAACACTTAATAGTACCATAATTAAAGACATGCATAATACAATAAATCTCTTTTGATACCTTCACATTATCTATTACCTGACATTCTTGTATATGTAATATGTGACCCGTCACATCAAAATGGACATGTTGGTGGCATGAGTCAATTCTGAGTTATTGTCATGACTTGAAAGAACACATTTTAGGCTTGAAAATGATACCATGTTGAAGATGATCGGACTTTTTAATCACAAGATTAAGCATATTTTTTTCTATTATTTTCTTTATATTTCACCAAATATATTGGCCTCTATCTCAAAACTGTGTTTGCCGACAACATGTCCTTTTTGACGCGACTGGTCACATATACATGTAATTGGCTATGAGTTTCAAGATTTTGGTCACAATTGATGTGTATTTGCCAGTCTAGACCCAGTCTCAGATTGTCATTGAGTCTTAAAGGTTCAAGACTGAGTCTACCCCTTCCGAGACCAATAATGCAACCAAGTCATTTAAAAATCAGTCCCAAGACCAGTCTCAAGTTTTCCCAACACTGGAAATAGAGCTTCATACTCATAAACAAAGAGTGTCAAAGGCTTTGGTACTATAAAATAGAATGAATAAGGGGCATGCTGAAGGGGGACAAAATGGAAGTTTATGAAATGTCAATTGTTTTCTGTTTGTAATTATACTTTCTTTTATCCACAGGTTGAAAAAAGCAATCCAATAATGATTAGCAGGCAAAGGATGATGATGATTCCATAATAATAAGAGGGATTAAAAGGATATCCTGTCCAGTTCACCCCTCGCTAGTGTATTGGTTGACTTAATACATGAGGTCCATGGCTTGATTCCCACTAGGACCACTTTTTCAACTGATTTATTTCCTTTTGTGAAATTTATGGTTCGATATATTATAAATCAACAAAGTCTGTAGTTTCTACCTACAATCATAGAAAAATGTGTTAGAACACTGACCCTAATTGCCATGCTTATTGGACCATAACACGCACACTCTAAACTTGTTTATGGTAGCCTGAAGTATCCCCTTCCTCATATCCCTCCCCTTCCCCATAGATCAATGTTGCGAGGCCCTGTGCTGATGGTGGATACATTGTGGGATTCAACATTGATTAGGCAAAAAAAAAAATTGTTATGTTGTTCTGGACCGCCCGCTCGTCAGATTTAGGGCCGCTCAGATTTTTTCAGATTTTTTTTTTCAGATTTTTTCCCAGATTTTTTTCAGATTTTTTTTAAACAGTTTAAATGGCATTGGATATTAAATAAAGTGTTTATAACATATATGTGTGACTCCTTAGAGTGATTTCAACTTCTTGTTGGCTGAACTTTGAGCTTCGCTGGTAAAAGAAAAAAATTTAAAAAAAAATTTAAAAAAATCCGCCCCTCCTCTCTGAAAGTTGTCAAGGACAACATAACAAAAAAATTTGGCCTTAGGGGGAGAAGGGTGAACACTTTACATTATACCTGTGAAGTGTTCGAACAATATTTTCTAACATTGTAGTCAACCCCAATGGGTAGACAGTCATGTGTGTATTTATATGCCCTTAAAACAATACAAAACACCACACATTCGGAAAGTCCCCCCCCCCCCCCCTTTTTGATGTGCTGCAGCACACATATTGTACAATAATCATTGCTAAAGATAATTGTATTTAAAATTTCAGACAAAAGAATGACAACAATACATCTAATACGAGGTTGTAATCAGTACAACAACATTGAGGAGCACTGCTCTATAGCTACAAATGCTATCCCTGATCTACGGAAAGATATTATTGATCTAGAGAATGCACTAATAGACACGGTTTCTGGAGATTTATCAACTGGCATGATGTATATGTCAACATTTCTGGTACAAAACAGGTACATGACTATTTTGAATTATTTTTCCCACATAGAAATCTTGGGCGCCTACCTTATAGAACTCCAAAAGGAGATGGGCATTTGTATTGAATGTAAACTGCACTTGTATAGACGGGGTGGTGACAGCAATGTTTATAAACAAAAGCAACAGTAGAAAGGACTGGAATGTCGATACATACTTGAGGGAACAGCATATGACCACAACACTGTCCACTTGTGCCTTATTGCCCTTTATAATGCTTTGGCCCGAGTTTTAAAAGCATGGTTCCTAAACAATACAGGATGTGTGCGCATAATGCCAGGCAAAGAACAATGGCAACTGTCGGGCAAATGCTTGCTATGACAACCCGTGTCACATCATCTATCCATGTGCTTGCATAAACCTATAAAATATGTTCTGCTTATACAGGACATGGATCACCCATTTAACCAGGGTTAGAATTCTTAGAAATGCCAATATAATAAGAGTCCTAGAAAACGATTCAATCAATCAATCAATTGAGGATTTTCTAAATTTCACCATTATACAAACACATTTTCTATAGCAATTTGTTAATTTCTTGAATGACAGAAAAAGAAAAAAAGAAAGCTTGAATTATGCGCGACAAATATTGTTTATTATAATATTGTGCACATTGTAACTCCTCTAAATAAGTTCAGAAAAAAATGTCAATCGCCTATATTTTTGTATTTTGTGATATGTTCATATTGTGTTGCATATCAATGGAAAGCTGATGTTTTCATCTTTCTACTAATACAGCATGTAGCCCTCATTAGATTCAGTACTCAGTCACTGCGAGGTCTCAATCTGAATGTAGAGTAGAGCTGTTCTTTTGAGTACAAAATTGTAGTGAATTTGGCACATTGAGAATGAGCAAGTGATCTGAACTTTTTATCATATGTTTATATCACTGGATCAAATTCAAAGTAGTATTATAGAAAAGTCTAAATTTGAACATATTAATTGCTAACATATTTGTAATAGATAAACTTATGACATAGCTATAATGAATAGACTAATATATTCAAACTTCAATAATGTCAAAAGTATGCTAACAATCTAATTTTACTAGATATCTATACACACGATGGATGGATAGTGGCAGTCTTCAGGGGTTTGTTTCTGCTAATAAATCTGCTGGGAATGTTCAAACACAACCTGTAAAAGCAAAGATTATGTGGCAAGTGATGACTACTTCTGATTTAGAAACTAGATCTAAAAATTATCATGAGTCTCTTGACGCTAAACGGCAAAAACTATCAGGTTAGTATTACATTTTGTATGGTACAATTATTAGTATCAACCACAATCATCAGAAATGCCATAAAGGTGTGTGACCCTATTTTGACATAAAGTGCTCAACAAAAGAAAGTCATACACATTGTTTCTGTCCCATAGACTGACTTTCGATTATTTGTTGACCAATCCTGCTGGATAGACATTTGGAACAAGATTAGCACTAAATATACATTTTCAACAAACTTCAACTTCAGTATATAGCATTACACACAGTTATATTATCACTACTTTCAGTAGATAGCATTACACACATTTATGTTATCACTACCTTCAGTAGATAGCATTACACACATTTATGTTATCACTATCTTCAGTAGATAGCATTACACACAATAATGTTATCACTATCTTCAGTAGATAGCATTACACACATTTATGTTATCACTATCTTCAGTAGATAGCAATACACACATTTATGTTATCACTATCTTCAGTAGATAGCAATACACACAATAATGTTATCACTATCTTCAGTAGATAGCATTACACACATTTATGTTATCACTATCTTCAGTAGATAGCATTACACATTTATGTTATTACTATCTTCAGTAGATAGCATTACACACATTTATGTTATTACTATCTTCAGTATATAGCATTACACACATTTATGTTATTACTATCTTCAAAAGATAGCATTACACACATTTATGTTATCACTATCTTCAGTAGATAGCAATACACACAATAATGTTATCACTATCTTCAGTAGATAGCATTACACACATTTATGTTATCACTATCTTCAGTAGATAGCAATACACACAATAATGTTATCACTATCTTCAGTAGATAGCAATACACACATTTATGTTATCACTATCTTCAGTAGATAGCAATACACACAATAATGTTATCACTATCTTCAGTAGATAGCATTACACACATTTATGTTATCACTACCTTCCGTATATAGCATTACACACATTTATGTTAATACTATCTTCAGTAGATAGCATTACACACATTTATGTTATTACTATCTTCAGTAGATAGCATTACACACATTTATGTTATCACTATCTTCAGTAGATAGCATTACACACATTTATGTTATCACTATCTTCAGTAGATAGCATTACACACATGTATGTTATCACTACCTTCCGTATATAGCATTACACACATTTATGTTAATACTATCTTCAGTAGATAGCATTACACACATTTATGTTATTACTATCTTCAGTAGATAGCATTACACACATTTATGTTATCACTATCTTCAGTAGATAGCATTACACACATTTATGTTATCACTATCTTCCGTATATAGCATTACACACATTTATGTTATCACTATCTTCAGTAGATAGCAATATACACAATAATGTTATCACTATCTTCAGTATATAGCATTACACACATTTATGTTATTACTATCTTCAGTAGATAGCATTACACACATTTATGTTATAACTATCTTCAGTAGATAGCAATACACACATTTATGTTATCACTATCTTCAGTAGATAGCATGACACACATTTATGGTATCACTACCTTCAGCAGATAGCAATACACACAATAATGTTATCACTATCTTCAGTAGATAGCATTACACACATTTATGTTATCACTATCTTCAGTAGATAGCAATACACACAATAATGTTATCACTATCTTCAGTAGATAGCAATACACCCATTTATGTTATCACTATCTTCAGTAGATAGCAATACACACAATAATGTTATCACTATCTTCAGTAGATAGCATTACACACATTTATATTATCACTATCTTCAGTAGATAGCAATACACACATTTATGTTATCACTATCTTCAGTAGATAGCAATACACACAATAATGTTATCACTATCTTCAGTAGATAGCACTACACATTTATGTTATTACTATCTTCAGTAGATAGCATGACACACATTTATGGTATCACTATCTTCAGTAGATAGCAATACACACAATAATGTTATCACTATCTTTAGTAGATAGCATTACACATTTATGTTATCACTATCTTCAGTAGATATCAATACACACAATAATGTTATCACTATCTTCAGTAGATAGCAATACACACAATAATGTTATCACTATCTTCAGTAGATAGCATTACACACATTTATGTTATCACTATCTTCAGTAGATAGCAATACACACAATAATGTTATCAGTATCTTCAGTAGATAGCATTACACACATTTATGTTATCACTATCTTCAGTAGATAGCAATACACACATTTATGTTATCACTATCTTCCGTATATAGCATTACACACATTTATGTTATCACTATCTTCAGTAGATAGCAATACACATATTTATGTTATCACTATCTTCAGTAGATAGCAATACACACAATAATGTTATCACTATCTTCAGTAGATAGCATTACACACACTAATGTTATCACTATCTTCAGTAGATAGCATTACACATTTATGTTATTACTATCTTCAGTAGATAGCATTACACACATTTATGTTATTACTATCTTCAGTAGATAGCATTACACACATTTATGTTATTACTATCTTCAGTAGATAGCATTACACACATTTATGTTATCACTATCTTCAGTAGATAGCAATACACACAATAATGTTATCACTATCTTCAGTAGATAGCATTACACACATGTATGTTATCACTATCTTCAGTAGATAGCAATACACACAATAATGTTATCACTATCTTCAGTAGATAGCATTACACACATTTATGTTATTACTATCTTCAGTAGATAGCATTACACACATTTATGTTATTACTATCTTCAGTAGATAGCATTACACACAATAATGTTATCACTATCTTCAGTAGATAGCAATACACACATTTATGTTATCACTATCTTCAGTAGATAGCAATACACACAATAATGTTATCACTATCTTGTCCTCCACACAGCTGGGCTATAAGCTGCGGCCGAACGAATTTTTTTGTTTAAATATTAATTTCAAGGGAGAGTCAAGCAATTAATCATTAAGTCCAAGGTCAAACAACAGATACTTCAGACACATCATTTAATATTTGAAAAATACCTAAATTCAATAAATTATGGCAAAATTGTGTGTTTCAGGTTACATTATATTACAATAGAATAATAAATAGGTGTTGGGTTGGGGGGGGGGGGGAATTCAAGTCAGAAAATGTACTATTTAAGTTCACATTCATGTGATCTGGTAAAGAAAAATGGTAAACCGGTGGATTACAGATATTGAGATGCATTCAAAACGTTTGTGTTGTTATATCCATCATGCATATGCATAAGAAAAAACTGAAGTAGTAATTTTATTTACTTGTTTAAAAATCAAAATAAATAATAAGAAATATTTTAAAATATTTCAAATATTATATCATGTGCAGGCAACACTTCTATTGCCATATGTAATTAACAAACTAACTGCACATTGAATTTAGACGTTGTTGCCTTAGAAATAAATAGTATTTTTACACAAATCTTTCTCAAAAATCATAATTTTGATCAGATTTTATAAATGAAAATACTATAGTAATAGTAAGTTACAAATTACCAGTGCTATGCTTTGGACTTTGAAAAAGAAAGAAAAAAATCTTTAACAAAATCTTAAAAAAGGAAAAGAAAAATGATTTGACCCTAAGATTAATTGCAGTAAGTCGAGAATAACCAAACAATTTTGTTTGGCCCTATCTTCGTTAGATAGCAATACACTTATCTATGTTATCACTATCTTCACTAGATAGCAATTACACATACCTGTATGTATGTCATCATTATCTTTAGTAGATAGCAAATATATGTTATCACTATCTTCAGTAGATAGCAATACACACATTTTTTGTATACATTATAAAGAGCAAATGTGAACAATAGCCACTATCTACAGTAGATAGCCATTTGTATTTTTACAATTAATGCGCTACAATTTAACAATATTTTACCATCTTAAACTACAATATAATATTGTTAACATATAATTAACCAAACTTCATCCAAATATTCACTATTTTCCCCCAAAATACCCACTTGTCTTTACCTGTCATACCGTCCCACCCCCAATTTTAGGCCGGGTGGTTATTACAGCCATTGTAAAAGTGGACATTTTTGTGCTACTGTTACTTTTCATGCTAACATCAATAAATTAATCAATTAACATATCTTTTCTTTTTCCTTTTTGAATTGATTAAACTTAAGATGACAAACAATTTCCACCAACTGGAAAACGATGGGAGCAGGTGGTTGGAAATCACACACGGGAAAACACCAAGAGTGTTAACGCTGCACTGGCAAGATTAAATAGAAAGATGACTAGGGGGAAATTATCTACTCCAGACATCCAGATTTTGGGGATGGTGGTACACATCAACAAAAAAGAACACCAAGTCAATCTAACAGACATAGCAAAGTCAGAGTAAGCATCACAATCAATTAAAAAGTTCCTACATCATGTTTCTGCATAATCAACAAACTACTATAAAATGTGTACTTTATATTGTGTGTATATCTCAACAAAATCTTTTTAAAAAGATCTTCCCAGTATTGATTGTATGGGTACACATTATAAATGACAAATTGAAAACATTTCATGTTAATATCTGGACAATTACAACAGCTAATCCCAATATTTAAACTGTTCAATTGGATCTCAAAAAATAGGTAATTATACACATCTTATAACTAAATATCACACATTTGTTTTTACAAAAGTGTAATACAGTGAGACAGTCTCACATATATATCTGAATGACTTTGTTTAACAGCAGTCCAAATTGATAATGCTTAACAACGGTGTCCAACTTTTGTAATTGATAATACACATATAAGTGTGCCAGAATCAACCCTAACCTTCGTAAACACTACGATTCACTATGGCAAATGCCAATGTCCATGCGCATGCTACAGCATTCAATTCGATGACTTCATCAATCAAGCTGATATGGGTGAACGAGCATTGGCAATTAGCGCGGTGATCGGAGGTATTGCGGTGGTTATTTGGGTAAAAAAACATACTTCGTCCCCATCCCCTGGTTTCCACACAAAAACATAGCCTGACTGGTTAGGGTTAATAGACAATTCAAGTTCCAAGTAATATTTTATAGAAGTACATCAAGTTGAAACTCATCTTTCCACTATATAAGCATAGAATGTCCACTCCATGATGAATTGAAAGAAATATATATATATATATGACAACTTTACTCTTTCTCATCTAATACCAGGTATCATAGACAATATGGAGTATATGAACATGCAGAATTGCAGGCAATCATGAACAGGCATTTGCTGCACAGGAGCTTAACACCAAGTTCATCATTTCATGAATTTGTGGATTCATATAGAGAGCAAAATTTAACTTTGGAAGAACAAGAAATGGTTATGAATCTTCTGAGCAATGAGTCATGCAAGAATCGAGGAGTGAATAGTGCACGCCGTGTTTCATATTTTTCCACAGGCTCAGCTTCAAGCATCTCTGACAAATCAAAATATGTACCCACATCTCTAAGAAACAAAGTACTGTACTATGATCGACGATACGACAATAAAATGTTGATAAATATATTATGTCAATTACCAGAGCAAGTGAAAGCACCACGAATTCACAAACACATATCATCAACATCAACATCCCAGAGGCGTACATGTACGTCCGATGAAGATAATTTTGTTCCTACATATGACTCCATTCCACTTGCTCCTGTCTCTGCATTTGATATATATGTACAAGGACTGCTAGGAACACATGGTGTATTAGAATGGCGAGTGCACAGTAATTCTATAGACATACTTGTAATGAATGATGTGAATTTGTCAAATGGGATGTTTGCCATGAATGCATTTGTTCACCTAACAAGACAAGTCACGATACAAAATGACGTCATCTTTACATGCACATGTAAAATGTCAACCACTGTCAAGCGGATGAACAATGGGGGCAAATGTTGCCATGAGCGTTTTTTTCTGCTTCATTTGGAAAATCATTGTACATCTTTATTTGACAAATCCTATGTTCTTCCTTCAACCCCATTGGGAGAGAAAATCAAGGCAGCAACTTTGAAAGTGAACAATGGGGTAGTTCAGCTTGATTCGGACAATAAGTTCCATAGATTTTCGGTGATGGCTCCCAGCTTAGAATGTGCTATCGTCAAGCTGGATGGACATAGGTTCTCCTGCCAGGGTGGTCGATGCAGATCGGAGAGGGGCCATACTCGAAAGATTCCAAATATAGCTGACGACAGCATCACATGTCCCCACATAAAAGTCTTAAATTCCAATACAGAATCATGGATGACATTGGTAGGCGATATTTTAGAAGGAAGTAGTGGAGAAGACCATGACGACCCGGACGACCCTGACGACCCTGACACATATCTTCCTGACCAAAATCCACTACAGCAACCAAACAGCTCATGTCAGGTTTGTTCTAATTAGATTACATTTCACAGAAAAGTAAATTGAAACAAGGACTGGAACATATTGCAAATGCTACTTTTTGTCCAAACTGTTAAATTTCGACTGGCATAGTTGATGTGTCATGTTATAGATGTGATCACATTGCCCAATTAATCTTAATGTATTGGATGCAACATAGCACTTGCAAAAGCAAGTTCTAGTAATTGTTTCAATTTGCTCTTCTGTTTACAGCTACTAATGACTAAAGAAAACTCCTTTAATTGGCATTCTTGAATTCACACTTCACAATTCACACATACCTTGTTGAATTATACTTAACCAAGATCAAGATCAATATCAATTGGTCATATTAGCTCAACCATATTGCAAACATTTGGATTTAATAAACATGTTTGATGTTGTTTTGTTGCCAGTTGTAGGGAGCACAGCTGGTCATCGTCAATCTATGTTTACTAACGATTATATGTAATTCAACAACTCCCCATACCTCAAGTACATAGCAAAGCGTTGTCAATTTGAGTTAAATAATGCTGCTATGGGCAACCAGCGCGCTGATTGATCCGCATCACGCAGATGTTTTCTCACACGATATGTGATCACAGCCACAATGTGTGTTGTTTTTGGAATGATTGTGCCAACTGTTTTAATCGAGTTTTGAAAACTTACAGGAACTTGATTATTAAGTTAGTTTGGTCATTTCAGTTTTATATTTTTTTGAAAATTGAATGAAATTATTAATAATGAAATATACCTACATAAAAATTAATACCTAATTCATACACGACACTATACAGATCCAAATTCATACTTTTGATTTTATGTATGAACGAGTAAAACATGTTAACAAGTTTGCTAAAAAACCCAGTAAATTGGCGCACCTGCGATGCCTGAACAATGAATAAAACAAAGTGTGTGGTGCGCTCATTGACCGACGCACACACACAGAGTGCATTACACACTTTCAATGCACTCCACATATTAGTTTCTTGCTTTCTGATATTTCGATACTACTAAGAATGTATGATTGGGGATTAGCATACATCATTTTCAAATACACCAATTAATATATTTATAAGGTGTGTATTATAACATCAGATAGACGAAAACAATGCTTGATAAAACCAGTGTTACATAAATCTATTTTTGTTTGTTTTATTCATGTCAGAGAACTATTTCTGAATGATATTATTAGTGCAGTTTTAAAGCAGTGTTATTGCTCTCCGTGGATTCATATACAATGTGGTGTAAATAATGTCTCCATCCACCTGATCTCTTTTGCTTCTTTCTTTGATTTCTCAAGACCTTTTTCGTGTCTTTATATCTTATATGATCTTTGCCTCATTTCAAATTAGTAAAGGAAGTTGCCCTCCTTACAAGGTGATCATATGACAGGCTGGGTTTTGCTCCTGATCTGATGCTTTTCTTTCAGATCTGGTGTACTGTTTGTTTGGTCTCTTTATGTGGAGTAAACCTGGTTTTATCAAGCATAATTGTCATAGTAATAGTAAATTATCACATACAATCTATGATATATGGAGCAACTTCCCAAATACATAGGGCTGGCATTTTTATCTTGGATAATGCTAAACATTTTGGCGTAATACTCATTTTTTTTGTAATATAACCATTACTTGTTGCAGAATTTCAATCCAAACACAGGACTATGGGATTTCCCAAGTGTTAGTTCCCATATTCCAAGGCAGAAAGATGACCCTGTGTTCAAAGAAAAGGCAGATTATCGTCGTTCAATTTCCTCTCGCTATGATGGTATGTAATGTCATAATCTATCATTATTTATTTCGTGTGAAACAACAAGTACAAATCCCAATTAGCACAATTCACATTGGTAATTTTTTATGTTTACATTCTATTTATCTGACTCTGGGCAGTGACATAACTTTACAGACGCAGCATTTATGCACACGTATATACATGTATCAGACATCTCTCTACGCATGTGTATACATATTGTATGAGTTTATAACATAGAAGCTACATTGGCATTAAATAATATCAAACAAATGAATTCAAAAGTGGAAAATGCTGCGATTATTAATAGTACGAGTATAGGTGCACAAGTTTATGCACTGCAATTAGGAAATGACACAGTTATGCCACTTTAAATGGTGCTAATCATGGTTTATCTTTGTTGTTAGGTGGCAACTTTGGTATGAAATTGTGCTGGAAAGATTCATCCATATGTCTATCTAGTCTGTTTGGTCAAAAAATAATCGGAAGTTACTCTAAAGGACCTAAACAAAGTGTATGACTTTCTTTTGTGAGCACTTTACCTTTCTTTTATATGCATAGGTGTATGTCTAAAGGATGGCTTCTACATGGACAACTCTCAATCTGAAGCAAAACCTTTTACGCTCTGCCCATATATAGATAAGGAACAGGTCTGTCAATGTGGGGTATGTATTGATATGCCAGTGCATACAAAAACCAACTCCTCTCCCTGGTAATAACCCCAGAAATGCAGTATTTACATCTCTTTTACATCATTTACATACAATATAATGAGAAAATAAACAAGACATCATCTCTGATATGGTGTGTATATCAGTGGTTTACAAATATTTTAGTACAATAGTATATCAGTGGTTTACAAATATTTTAGTACAATAGTACATCAGCCAGGCTCATTATATTCATTTAACCATGGTCAGACGGAGTATTCTGCGCACTTAGACAAGATATGATGAGTATGTGACACCCAAGCGTACTACAGTCTCCATGCGATTGGGTGGTTATATTTTGGTGGGCATGCATGCACACCATTCAAGTTATATATAGTTAGATCAATACTTGTTACTTTTGTTACTATTACAGGACAAATACTGGAATGATGAGCACCCAGAGGGTATTGTAACACCACGCTACAATCAAGCAACATATGTATACCTACAACATGGTGTGGCTAAATTTAGGGTTAGTAGCTGTATTACTGGTTCAAATTCATATCTACAAGTCATTTGAATGTCACTGAATAAAATAGTTGTAACAGTGTTGCATAAGATACTTGAATAGTAATACAAATTTGCTGCTATTATGTTTGCACAAGTTTGTATTAAACATATACAAGTCTATCAAAATCAAGTATATAAATGAATTCAGAATTTTAGACCTTTCCGAAAAGGAGTCATTACTTTAAGATAATAATAATAATAATAATATCCCCGTTCCTATATAGCGCTTTCCACAATGCAAGCACAGTCCCAAAGCGCTTTTTAGATCAATTATTATCGCTGCCAGTTTAGATATCAGAATCCTTTAGTCGCTACACTTAGGCGGCTACCAGTCGACAAGTGCACAAGCCTATCAGCACTACTTTGATTTTGATATCCTAACAGCTCCCCAAATATCGCTTGGGTCGACGAAGCAATTGAGACTAAGTACCTTGTCCAAGGATACAAACATGTTGGCTATAGCGCAGCTAGAACTCACAACCTTTGTATCGTGAAGCCCGCATGCTATCCACTAGACCACATGTGCTCTCATGATGATAAGGAAATCGTCAGATGACAGAAATGAAGTATATATATATATATATATGTGCAGCGATGGAAATACCCACATAACTTTCCACCTGGGGTAGACTGACCCGGGTGGACACTAGGTAGGAACTACATACTTGATTTCTAACCCTAACTTCTACAAAAAGAAATAAACAAGTTGAAAGGGTGTTCCTACTGTGAATCGAACCATGGACAAAACTAGTCTACATCTCTGTGAAATTACAACAGTATACACTGTATAATATAATATACCAAAATACAGCCTATTCAGAAAATACTATAAGTACATAATGTTGGCCATTATACACATGAGCATGACATTTTAGCTTATACACAATGCGTATCAAATACAGAGAGTAATTGAATACCATGTTTTGTCATATAAAGGCAATGATTATCAAATAAATCATAAACATTTTGTCTTCTTATTTTAGGTATATGACAGGGAATGCATGAGTCAAAATCCAAACTGTTGCATTCTATACTGTGGCAGACAGGATGCGTTACATATTTTTTCAAGTCACACAGCTGCCGGAGACGAAATCGGCTGGGATTTTGTAAATGCTGTAACTACAAGTGAGACACCCATTACTGCTTTCTGTAAAAATATTACAGAAGTATACTATGAAACACATATTCCATTTATGAGTAGAACCACATTTACAGATTTCATTTTTTCGTGGTTGTCCAATTTTAAAATAGATTTTCGTCAGCCTTGTTCTACATGTGGACATAATCCTAAGTTTCTTGCATGTGACGGCACAAAAATTGGTATGTTTTTACGAAATGCAACCACAATTACTCCAATAGAAGATTCAACATGTGCTGACGATGTACCTCCATCTCATACTAGATGTGATCGTCAATATTTTTCATACAAAGCCAAAGACGAAAAGAAATTCAAACATCGAAAAAGATTGGCACAAGAAGATTTAGGTTACTTTGTTGCCAAGCATTCCAATAATTTAAAAGAGTGGCATAAGAAGACAAAAGAGATGACAGAAGAGAGAATTGAAGATGAGCGGAAGCAACATTTACTCAAAGAAACTCCACATGATTGCATACCAATCATGTCCAAATTCCTAGAGCGTGATATGTCTCATGAATTAGTAAAATCATTATGTCCTTTATTTAAATTACTTGCCTCTGGGGCACCCATGACATCCCTTTTTCACTACCGTTACATTCCTTCACTGTTGTCTGTCCTTAGTGGTTCAACTGCATTAGAGTGTCTGAAAGATGACATGCCTGAGATTTATAACCTGTTATTTGTTGCCACTAATGATGGAGAATTTGAAATTGTTTCACAATGTCTTAGAGATATTGCAAGCAAAATACATGAAATTCATTCACATGATATAGATACTGGTAGCTCATCACATGTGATAGAGGATTACAATCCAGAAGTGAATGGACGTGCTTATTATTTTACACCACATGGTGGTCGAGTACGTCATATTCCAAAGTACACAAAATTTATTAAGGCGTCCCAATCCCAATCAACATGTAGAAAGTTTTATGATGATGCTACAAAGAGCGGTATGACATATTTATTTTTATGGTTTGATCCATTGCATGGACATTGTTATGGTTTCCATATCATTAAATCGAGTGAAGGACGCAAGGATCCTTTTGCATCTTTATTTTCGTACATGCAAGATTGTCCAAATGCCATATTTTATGACTTTAGTTGTCAACTTGAGGAGTATTGTTTGAATAGAGAGCCCAAGTTCTGGAGGGATTGCCGTTTTTATCATGATATCTTCCATGGGTATAGTCACAAATGCCCATACGTGTACAATTCTCGTAGGATAGCATCTCTCAATATAGGTGTCAATTCCGAAATTTGTGAACAATTCAATTCGTACATTCAAAAAATCAAGTATAGTGCACGAGCAATGAATCAGAGTCATTTTATGTTCTATATGCAGTTTTTCATACACATCTGGAATGAAAAAAAAGCAAAGGTACTGGCTCAAGAAAAAAGAGTGGCACTTTCTCTTATGCAGTAGGAAATCAGAAAAGAGTGCTATAGTCGGATTCAGCGTTAGAAATAACAAAAAATAAACTGGTAATCCAGCAGATAACACAGCAGAAGATGTTGGTTATCCGCCATCATTTGTTGTTATCCGCAATTATTTAAGTTGTTTTGGTGTCAAAATCTTGGTTATTAGTCGGATAACCGGCAAGAATAAAATGGTTATCCGCCAGGACATTTGGTAATTTTGGTACATGGATTACCGCTATTTTGAACGCTGATCTGAATTATAATTAGACAAACACATTGAGTATTGCGTATATTGTGTGAAGCGTGCACAACCATAAGCGGGCTAATTTAGGGTGCGATCATCTTTGTGCTCTCTGTTAAGAAACATGAATGAAGTGATTAAATTCATATATTTGCAGTAATTATTTCAAAGTTAATTATGCACCTCTTGAATGTGATTTAAAACAAATAAATAAATACATTTTTAAAATTCCTGACAGACACAACTTCCAAAAGTGATCTACGGACAATGAACCTTTTATTTTTGCCTAACATACTTGATCCTTTACCATATACAGCGTGTATCAAAAAGAATGCAACACTTTTTGTCGAGAGCTGTACGGTCACAGTAAAAGACAAATCACTCTAAAACTTATATATATCCTGTTAGGTCTACTTATTGGCTATCACATAGATCAATTACAACGATATCGATTATTTATTCGCTGAGATATTAAAGGTATAAGTAGAGAAGTGCAAAACACGTTTTACATCGTTCGTTCTAAAAACTTGGATTTTTCTGTCAGATTAGTGTTATGGGTTAACAGTTTAATAACTATGTACCTTTAATGTCTGGAATGGTTTATCTTAATATTTCCTTTGTTTGAGTAAGGTGGTACATAAAATCATTGAATCGTGTAATCTGATAATCATTCGAGCATTTGAATACGTCAATCACCCTTTTTAAGTTCTGAAGCACCGATTGCTATGATCGCCACATGTCTATGATACGTTCTTTCATAAATTAAAGTTCATAATCGATGCATCTTAAAACAAGCTTAGACAGCATTTTGAGGGTCGAGCAGCACCATAATGTCCCATTCCCATTCACAACAGACTAACAATGACTGATTCATACAAGACAATTACTACCTTCACTGGACTATTCCATTTGTTTATCTTTTTAATAATGTGCCATACTGTTTTATTTATGACATAAACAAGAGAAAAAGAGAGAGGATTTGCAAACAGACTTTGTAATCTGGATTTTCAAATTGTGTCATTAACTATCAACTAATTTATTGCCAGATTTAATTAATATTGATATGATACTGTAATAGCCAGACATTTGATGCCTTTAACATGTCATTTTCTTCTCAGAATGATGAGTTTGATTCCAATTATTTAAGTACAATGAGTTATAAAAGTGTCTTGCTAATATTCACCTGACAAGAAAATCAGGCATACAGGATAAACGATGTAAAATGTCTTTTGCACTTGTCTACGTGTATCGTTGATATCTCAGCGAATCAATAATTGATATCGCTGTAATTTGACGTAGCCAATAAGTACACCTAACAGATACATAAATTTCAGAGTGATTTGTGATTTGCCGTAACCGGAGAGCTCGCGACAAAAGTGTTGCGTGTTTTTTTTATCACCCTGTACAGGGCAAATCAAAACATTCAGGTCCAGTTTTTAAAAAATCAGGAAAAATACTTTTTCCAAAATTGGTCAATTTCATCATTGATTAAACTTAAGAGCAAAAACACTTCTTTAGGAAAGTTTTCAGACAATACCTAATTGTTGGCCATAATAACAAATTTGCAAAAACAATTGCGAAATCCAAAGTGCACAAACATATTCATAACAATTAATTAGGTTTGCACTTGTAAAGTTATTAATGCAAGAACTGTTTTAAGAGATGAGATCTATTCTTCTATCAAATCGAGTTTGTTTAGAATAATAATTTCCAAATATTTTAGTCAACATTTTGTTAACCATTATCTCAATAATGTTTGTTACATCTTGTATTGCTCAAAAACGATTACATTATACAATAGCCTACAGTTCTACTGTATTACATGATGACACCATCCCAATTGAGTGCTCTTCCTCATCGGTCATGTATTGATTTTGTTGTATTAAATTGTATCTTATATTTGCATACAGTGTTAATGTTTTGATTCCGCCTACCATTGATCCTCGCTTCTATATTATCAGATTATACCAAATCTCTTTATCTAATCCCTGGATCTAATCTTACTCTGGTCTTTTGACTCATGCTAGTTTCAGCCTCTGCGTATTTTGATTATGCAATCTATCGATCTACCCGCGTGATTCAAAACTTCAATTCCTCCCGCCTGCTTGGTTTAAATAGCTTATTTGTTTTTTTACAAACCAGTGATCATTGTTTCTTCTATTCGCCATGTCCTTCAACTCTATTCATACTTAAAGGGGCATTGAGAGAAACGTATGGGAGTGCGCCCTCAATTATCCTGGAAATCAGTTTTTTTGCATCAAAGTAATACTTAGGCATATACTTATAACTACCATCTGAAACAGTTCGCTGTTTATCATATAAAATGTTATGATTTTCTTAGTTTCGATATGATGATATCGAAACTCACGTGCTGAATTCGGAAGTTATGCATCGTTTTACTTACGCGGCAAATCTCAACCAGGAAGTGCCGTTATTTGCTTATTTTGGCATGAAGGCGATGTCGGAATTGTATGACATTTTGGATTTGGGCTATGTTGATGATATCTTTACGTTATTTGCTCATTTAATATATCGATACATCTCTCAATGCCCCTTTAACTATTCATGCCTATCTGCTCTGATCACTATACTCTCTATCATGATTATAGTACCCTTTGATTGCTAATTTTTGTATATTTGGTATGATTTGCATTTTGTTTATACAATTTATTCCTTAATTTGAATATTCCTCTCATAGGCTCGCTTGGCTTCTCAATCATTCTATGTACTAGTCAATGTATGTCATCTATCATATACTGTGTATTTGATAATTTGACTTTGCTGTATGAATTCTCCTTAATTCCTACGGACATTTACAATGTAAATACTGGATATATCTACTGTACATGTCACTACATTCTGTCTCCATTGACATATTTCACTACTCTGTACAATTGGTATCCATTATTTATGTGCCTTACAATACATGTTGATTTGTATTTGTTCAAACTATGTATACATGGCTTCTTAATTTGGATAATCCCCTTATAGGCTCGCTTGGCTTCTCAATTACTTTATGTACTAGTCAATGTATGTCATCTATCATATACTGTGTATTTGATCATTTGACTTTGCTTATGAATTCTCCTTCCTACGTACCTATTACAATGTAAATACTGGATATATCTACTGTACATGTCACTACATTCTGTCTCCATTTACATATTTCACTACTCTGTACAATTGGTATCCATCCTTTACGTGCCTTACAATACGTCCTGATTTGCATTTGTTCAAACTATGTATACATGGCTCCTTAATTTGGATAATCCCCTCATAGGCTCATAGGCTCGCTTGGCATCTCAATCATTCTATGCACTAGTCAATGTACACTGCCGCCCATAAGTATTTCCCCCTCTGGAAGCTTGGGGAAAGTATTAAACCATCAGACCCAATTACCATTTCATTGTGTTCATTGTACATTTTATACCAATAAATTCATGTTTCCTATTCAGATTCATGATTTAAAAGCATTATAATTCATGATTTTATCGAGCAAGTCAAAATTCCAATGTAAAATCGCCGTAGTAAATACCCTCATGAATATCAATTAGCTCATTATCGGCAGTGTAACGCTATGGGAATTTTCAACTGAGATCGACTGGTGATGGAAAACTTCATGTGCAGAAATGTATAAATGATAATTGGTATGCGCAGTTTATTGGAATACCTTCAGAAGGAACCATTCCAGCTTGAATTTTGTTGTTGTTGTAACAACGGTTTATATTTTTGGCAGATATTCATCTTTATTTAAGGGACATCTAAATTATTTTCAATACAATCGGGCTGAAATAACATGGAGAACCAGCAAAAGTGTGCATGCACGTAGTTCATTGACCTATTTACTCCAGTGACCTAATAAACCACGTTATCAATAGAATGATTCAAAGCAGTAGAGTTTCCCACAATTTATCGTCACAAAGGACCGCTCAATAAACAACATACCAAGACATAATAAATCCTTTTCTACTATGCCACCTCTCTTCTCAATCCCAAACAATAGGGAGCTAGACTATCCTATTCAAATCAGATGAATAGGATACGTATTGTGTCCATCCTCTAACAGTACTTATTTACAGTCAATGGGTCCCCGGTGCTTTTTTAACTTGCCAAATTTGCGTTATTACAGCCCGATATGATTTGGTTTTAAAAAGATGAATTTCTGCCAAAAACATAGTTCGACGTCAGAAAAATAACTTGTTTTAGCTGGAATGGTTCATTTTGAAGGTATTCCAATAAATACCTTTATACGCTCTGATGTGTATTTGTTCATACTATACGGTTCCGTAATTTGGATATTCCTCTCATAGGCTCGCTTGGCTTCTCAATCATTCTATGTACTAGCCAATGTATGTCATCTATCATCTACTGCACATATTTGATAATTTGACTTTTGCTTTATGAATTCTCCTTCCTATATGTACCGTATATTACAATGTAAATACTGGATATATCTACTGTACATGACACTACATTCTGTCTCCATTGACATATTCCACTACTCTGTACAATTGGTATTCATCCTTTACGTGCTTTTATACGATCTGATGTGTATTTGTTCATTCTATGTGCTTGTATTCATGGTTCCTCCAATTTTGGATATTCCTCTCATAGGCTCGCTTGGCTTCTCAATCACTCTATGTACTAGTCAATGTACATGTAAGCCATCTATCATCTAGCTACTGTGTATTTGATAATTTGACTTTTGCTTAATGAATTCTCCTTCCTATGTACCGTAGATTACAATGTAAATACTGGATATATCTACTGTACATGTCACTACATTCTGTCTCCATTGACATATTCCACTACTCTGTACAATTGGTATTCATCCTTAACGTGCTTTTATACGATCTGATGTGTATTTGTTCATTCTATGTACTTGTATTCATGGTTCCTTAATTTGGATATTCCTCTCATAGGCTCGCTTGGCTTCTCAATCACTCTATGTACTAGTCAATGTATATGTCATCTACTGTGTATTTGATAATTTGACTTTGCACTTATCAAACTGCATTATACATTTCACGGACATAAATTATGCTAATGAGCTAATTCGTGAAGGGCGCCGCTCATTAAATGACGTCACTCACATCATCGATATTTTCGGAACGGCAAATTTGTAGGTTTGAAATTCTAGGTCGAGTAAAATGATGTGCTTATTTTGTTGTCTGTGAGTGAGCTTTTGTGAATTTTTTCCCGAATTGGAATATTTTTTTATTGAAAATAGACAGTTCAAATTAAACGTTGGTTCCAAGTTCAACAGACAGCACATGTATTTTAGTACACAGCAACAACAATATTCAGGCAACATTTGAGAAAAAAACGATGCCCGGCTTTGCAAGGGAGTGTACAGGGAAGTGTATGGGTGAACATGACAAACCAAAACAGCCTAGTAAATAACCGCCTCCGTGGCGCAATTGGTTAGCGCGTTCGGCTGTTAACCGAAAGGTTGGTGGTTTGAGTCCACCCGGGGGCGTTGTTTCTTTTTGCATTTAATGCAGATCGACAAATCACAGTAAAAATCTAATATTGACAAAATCACAGACCACTTACACAAAAATCGCATCTGCGCATGCTCCTGTCGTGATCGAAATCCAACACACAAGCAATGGGCGAGTTTTATAAGTGCTTTGCTTATGAATTCTCCTTCCTATGTACCGTATTATAATGTAAATACTGGCTATATCTTCTATACATGACACTACATTCTGTCTCCATTGACTCACTACTCTGCACAATTGGTATTCATCCTTTACATGCCTTTATACGATCTGATGTGTTTGTTCGATCTGATGTGTTTGTTCATACTATATGTATAAATGGTTCCTTAATTTGGATATTCCTCTCATAGGCTCGCTTGGCATCTCAATCATTCTATGCACTAGTCAATGTATGCCATCTATCATCTACTGTGTATTTGATAATTTGACTTTGCTTTATGAATTCTCCTTCCTATGTACCATATTACAATGTAAATACTGGATATATCTAACTGGAAACTTCACATCGCAAATACATGTAATCGGGTGTCTATTATTATTATTATTTTTATTATTATTTTTATTATTATTATTGCCTTACTAATACTATACAGTATGTCAGGAGTGTAACATTTAAGCCAAAATAATGCACCATAGAATATGGTTAACATTTTTATTCATGAGTACGTCAATTTGTAATGAATAATTATGCCAACCAGCAATAGGCTTACCATTATTGAAATAACTTTGATGAAAATCAAATTGATAGATATCCTCATAGACTCTTGTCTTCAATATACAGTGCTAAATGGAGAAATTAAAAGTGTCTCAAACAGATAATTTTCTATCATTGACTACCTGATTGATTATTCTGAAGGTTGCAAATAAGGAAATAAAATAAAGTGAATATCATGTTCAAGATTTAACATGTGGCATCACTATATAATAGCTTGTCTTGTAACAACAAAAGATATTACACTATTGACAAGCTTACAGGAGTTAACATTGCTCAGTCTTATTTATACATAATAATACTGTAATGTATTCAGATAGCATTTATTAATTTCCATTTTCAGTATTTAAATCGTGTCTTTAATACAATACAGACCCCCCCCCCCCTCAAAAAAAGAAGTAATTTTCTGTTTCAGTTGTCCAAAATCTTTCTCTGCCTTTGACTGCATTATGACAAAAGTGAAACAGATATCAATTATGATTTACTATAAATGTGTAGCTATGATTTAGAGATATAATCATGAAAAATATAATGAGGCTGACAGACATTAAGTGATGTTATGAATGAGCAGGAAGTAGAGTAGAACTTATTGAATAACCCTCATGGAATATTGAATTGAGAAAGTGGTTGTTTCAGTCTAAACAACATCATTGCAAAAATGTATGATGAATGAAGAGTGCTGTGTTTTAGCCTTATGCCTATTTACACTCTTTTTATACCATTTAACAAATTACATTATGATGGCATTTTGGCCTATGTACCCACTCTTTTAGGTTAATCTAATGTTGAATGGTTTTAGCCTAAAATACACATTGGACTGAAACTATGGGGTTTCAAACTATGTACATGTATGGTCTCAACATTCTTTTATGTTTGAACTGAGAGCATTTATGTTTTAGGAATTTCTACCAAGCTTTCACTCTTTACCCATCAGAATATGTACCGTATTATCCCTAATAAGCGCGCATGCCCATATAAGCGCCCACCCATAAATGTTTAAATGAGTTTGAAAAGTAGAAACTATTTAACCCTGTTAACCTCCCACCCTAAAATTTAAAAAGTTAGTTTATTTAGAATAAAGACAACTAATTGTAACAAAAATAACCATAAATTTGGAGGATGATTCACATCACACAATTAAATAGGTTTAAAACACTTACAATATGTAACACAAAAATGTACTTTGATTCTCTGTATAAACTTGCTACTCAAAATCGTTGAATTCTACAGCTTAAGCAAAATTAATGGCAGAAATTGTGTTACAAATAAACAAATAACTGCCCACACAAAATTACTTTGCTAACCGCTTATGGGTGCTTATTTTAGGGATAATACGGTTGTATTTTCAGACTAAGTATACACCTTTTTTTAATGATTTTCTTGTGCAATCATATTTGGATACTTTTCTCTTGCGTTTGTAAGAGATATTTTTGATTAAAATTTGATTAATCATATCAAACAGGTTAGCTAGGAACCTTTCAGAAAATTGATTGATTTGACATGGAATGACCATAGCAAATTACTGGTGGTCCCTTTGTGGGTACACACCACTATGTAAGGCCTATACTAATATGTACTAAATTAGCAATATAAAACTTCATTCAAACATTGAACTAAATATAATACGGTTGTATTTTCAGACTAAGTATACACCTTTTTAATGATTTTCTTGTGCAATCCATTATATTTGGTTACTTTTCTCTTGCGTTTGATTTAAAAAATAAAACATTGATATTAAGGTTTAAAGTTAACTTTAAACTCGGTATACAAGGTTCCTGGGTGATTTTGGACAAATTCTGACCAAAAATATATCAAAAAATAGAGTTTACTTTTATGGCAAATAAGAACAAGTTTGTTTGTTTGTATTATGGCCTGAAAACTTAAATATAAAATGTGATTTTTGTTTTGTTCATTTTTTTTTTTTAGTTCTTTATTTCATGTCTATATTGATGGTAAAATCAATTGCAACTTACGATTTTTTTACAATAATTATCAGTTCATAGACCATAACAGATTTGATTGCTTCTTTAAAAAAAACTAAATACATACAGTCTGCGGGAAACAAACATGTTGTTTGTTTTTGCCTAATCTTTTCTGTTTCTTCTATTTATCATAATTATTTTGTTTACATACAGGACGAGTTAAGATATTCAGGTCCCGATTACACTGATGTGAAGTTGTGAACGTATTTAAATACATCATGAATACATTTAATAAAATACATGACAAGTACATTACTTAAGAGTTCATGCTTTTTCATGAATATGTCATATTTATGGCATACCATTGTGTGATGTATATTGTTTGAAAGTTTCACCAAGTTTCAAACATGATTTACACTCTTATAGTCAATCAAATAATTTTAAAATCTTACACCTACATGTAGCACGTAGCAGTGTCACTGGGTCTTAATGGGACCTGAATATTTTGACTTACCCTGAACATGTAATGTACCCATCATTTAAGTTATATGTATACACAAATGCTATAAAAATGTGTGAACTAACCAAAGAATGAATAAAGAAAAATAGTATACCAGACCTCAACATTTTGTTAATGACCTGTTATTTTTGAATATTCTGTAAGCTTCAAACCTCTTACTTTTGGCTTGTGGGTACTATCTGTACATTATATAACACTGCATACAAACCAAGGCTCAAGATAGCAGTTTTTTACCGGGAGTTACTTTTTTTTTTTTTAAACTGTTTTCAAAAGTAACACCCGGATCATGGGATTTATTGAGAACCGGGAGCTACGTTCAGTCTACCGGGAGCTAACTTTTTATCAAATGCAGCATGGCAGCATTGTCAAATCGAAATTTGATGTCTTGGGCAAGATATCTGATCGTCAACGGGCGCTGGCTTGGACTAAATATCAGCGCTCGGTTGTTTATTTTTCAGCATTACCATCGCTATCTTGAGCCTTGATACATAAAATATAGTTGATTTGTAAAACAGTTGGATGCAGTATAGTATGAATGAGAGGATGAGCAACATCAATAGCATCTAACAAATGCCATTGTCCTTGGTTTTGATTATTAGTGCATGGTTCCTATACCTAGCGGACATACGCTATAAAATTTCAAACTGATTCGCAATTTGTTACGAATCTACATAATTATGTTTTTATGAATGCATTTCGCACAAGGGGCGAGGGAGCCAACATGAATGGGGCATCCACTTTGATAAATAATAATATTCTTTCCATTGTACAAATGAAAACATTCACTATAACTTAAATTGAAAAGATATTACATCATTGTACAATGATCTTTCTTAACACAATTGATTACCTGCCACTCCATCAAGATCATGGCAGGGTGCAAATGCATGTGAAAAGAAAATACAATAAAATGCAACAAGTTAAAATACCAAACAGAAACTTAGTGTGGAAAAGGCAAGTTTTAACATCTTTTGAATTAATGCAGGCTGTAAGAGTATTCTAGGTTGAAGCGCAGACAGTGAATGTTTTGCTAGCGATGACAATGCTGTGTATATTGGTCCTGAGATCAATGTATACAAGGAATATACAAGGAAACTATGTTCATGAAAACTCCTGATCCTGAAAACTCGACTCTCTGACAGTGCAAATCAATTATTGTTCTTTAGATTTGTTGTTGCAGTGTTCTTAGTGGTATCCTTTTTCTTTGATGTTGTGTCATCTTTTCTGAATATATATTTCCTGTAAAGTTTGTTTCATCTTGTTCTGGATACAGTAGATGTTTCCTGTAAAGTTTGATCCATATCGTTGGTTGCCTATTTTAAAAGAAAAAGATAATACTATTAGAGTTTGTAGTTCCTTTGCAAAATCGACAATGAAATGCTTAGCTTTAAAAACTTCTTTTTTTTGTGTGTGTGTTTATGTAAATATTCTTGATTTAACTTAATAATTTGACAGCTCATACAATAAACATAATGCATGGTATGTGCTGAAGATTACTATTATGAGGATGATATGATGATGACACTCACTATGTAGATTCCTAAACAGTCCTTAAATTTGTTTGCAAAACTGCAAAATACCCTTTATGTCATCACCAATTCCAAAATGTGTTTTTTCATAAGAAAAATTATACAATTGTTGAATGGATGGATGGATGGATGGATGGATTACTGATTATTGATTATTTTAGAAGTTAATGGCAAAAGAATGAATACAAGATATAAATTGCTGACTCTAAAATATACTTACTTCCCCACCCCAGCATGTGTCAAAAGGTACCCCACACGGGTTAAGGAAGAGCAAAAAGTAAACAATGCACTGGGTGGGTGGGAGTGGAATTTTTAGAATCACAACCTATCTCGCTGAAGCAGACAAGAAATGTGAATGAAAGGGAGAAGCAAAAAACACAAAGCCTATCGCTTGCACAATAACAAAGGCCAAAAAATCACAGGCAAGAGAGCAAGAGCGTTGATTGGCCCGGCGCCCGGTAACCAAGAAACACTGACGCATTATTATGCAAATTGATCAGCCCAGGCCAGTGGGCGACTGTCTGCTCCAGTAAGTAATTTGGTTTATGAAAGTAGGCCTTTCATAAATTTGATTAATCATATCAAACAGGTTAGCTAGGAACCTTTCAGAAAATTGGTTGATTTGACATGGAATGACCATAGCAAATCACTGGTGGTCCCTTTGTCGGTACACACCACTATGTAAGGCCTATACTAATATGTACTAAATTAGCAATATAAAACTTCATTCAAACATTGAACTAAATATAATACCTTTAGATTGCCTTTTGTTTCATAGATCAACACTTCTTCTCTCTTAAGAGTGCAGGATTTGTAGGGTAGCCTGCTTGGCTTACAAACAACTGCGCTGAAAGGACTACGTATTTGACAATCTTGTTATGTCTTCATAGTTCCTGTAAAAACATATTTTGAGTTATTAACATCATAACACATATCTATACACAATAATGGAAAAACATGTAAATCCTATCAATCAGTTCTTCATTTACGTGGACGAACGCAGGCATAATGGGGAGACAGTGAAAAACAAGAACAAATCAAACATGTATTATAAACCTTACACCACTACACCATACAAAATCATACAGCCAGAAATTAACTATCTCCACGCGCGTGCTACTTCATTGACTCTATTACGTCACCTACCACAGGCATGTGGGGATGAAGTTGCTGCCCGCATATGTGCTTGGAGCTTAGCCCAGTCAATAGGGGCACAGACTTTGGTGCGATTGGTCTTTTGCAGAAAATATTGCAAGAGCACAATCTTTGGAATTGGAAAATGTTTGAGAAGTCTAGATACAGTGTCAGCAAAACATAAAACAGTGAGTTTGCTTCTTCTTTTGTGTTCTATCACTATGAACCAAACAGTTTTTTCTAGAATATGCTGCAAGTGTAAATATACGGCTCATAATCCACATATGAGTGTTTTCTACCGCACTGCACATAGCCAAATCGGCCAACATGTTTGTATCCTTAGGCAAGGTACTTAGTCTCAATTGCCTCGTGGTTCAGAATTCACCCTAAAATGTCCATTATAAATCAATAAAAAAGAAAACAACTTCACAATATGTGATGCAGTGTGCATGTTATTTAATACAACTGTAATGGTACATAACCCTTTCACACGAAAATGCAAGGTATAAAACATTTAAAGTGAAAATTAAATATTTGACCACTGTTTGACGGTCAATATTTTAGGAAATTCAGCCCAAATGTTTGGTTTAAATTTGGTTTTTAATATTTAATTAATACTACAATTGATCAAATAAATAAAGTTTCTGCAATCCCAGCTACATGTACATGATGATGTATGTCAGTTTCAATTGTTTTATCTTTGTTTCATTCCCATAACTATCATACCCATGAATGGCGTTATCCAAGTATAATACCATTAAAATGTTAGTCAATAAAGTTATCTTTATCTAATGACATACAAATTCAAAGTTGGGCTTAAAGAAAGTATAACAATTTATACATTACAGAAGGGAAATACTCTTCTACATGTACTTCAAATTTGACAAACAAGTTTTGGAAAAATGTACAAAATTGAAAGCACATAGTTGTCAAAAGCGTTGTCCACGAGCACAGTGATTTTCAATTGAAATTGCACACATTGCATTTTTACATTTGGAAAAATAACAACAATTTGGAAAATTTCAGTCTTTTATTAAAATTTAGAACATTATAAGCATTTCATAGCATGGGTAGGGTAAATTGATTATGTTAACTCACATGTAAACAAGAAAGGATGCATCAGATTCCAATAACATCACAAATGTACTCAAGTTTCCAAATTTGAATGAGAGACACGTTTTGCGATCTGATGCATATTTTGGGTATCTCGTGGACAAACGTGTGAAACGTGTGAAATATAATGTGCTGTTTTAATAAGGACCCCAATGGAAATAAGCCCTTTTTAGAGCTTTCTTGGGCTATCCTTGGCATTATATGTTTTCTTGTATTAATATGTTGTGGTAATTGTTGTAAGTTTTTAGGATTTGTATATTTGATCTGATGTATTGTATCTCTGTGTCTTGATATGCCAAATAAAACTAAACTAAACTAATGGGTGCACAGGCAAAAAGGTTCACCATAGGCAAACGGAAAATGATATTGACTTCATTTTTTCACACAAATTTAGTAACAAATAAGGTATTCTTATAACGTTTAAGAAAATTCAAACCTCAACTTAGTTTTTAAAACAAGATGGCTTCTTTCCACTATTGCAGTTTTTTTGACTCACCCTGTAGTCCCCCACACAGGTTTGTGTCCACGGGTTCGTGTGGCTATATACTAGTCACAGTATGTTTATGTTGAAGCATGAAATTGAAAGATAGTAAAGCCACCATTTTAATAATTTGGGTCTACAAATTATACTAGTAGTAGGCCTATTTAGTACAAGCAATAGACCATTTCAAATCCGAAAATATACGACCACCCGAATGCTTCCGATTAGCCGAGTAATTTGACGCTCGGTTACATGACCTGTCAGCTCCTGACAGGTCATGGCCATGTGCCGGAGAAAACAAACGTGTTTTTCACCCGTCTGCCCGTGTGGTAGATTGCGCTAGTGTTGGTGATAGATTGTATCCCTCACAAAGTTGATGTTGCGGCATTTCAGTAACAACAAACGGTGAGATGAAAGAGATTTGGGGTAATATTTTCACTTTTTACCGTCTGCTCGATACATTTAGAATTTGCCGGTTAACGCCTTTGTTGATAAAAAAACAAAATAGTCTCGTTCCACATTTTACTTCTCATGTGTGCACGCGTGTATGTAAACATAGTAAATCACTAGGCGGACAACCAACAAGGACAATGCTATGAATGCGATCAACTGTTGCGAAGAACGCGCAACGCACCTACTCCACGTGACCTGTTTTTCCGAAGATTTCCGATCTCAATTTGAAATGGTCTATGACAAGTAGTAGTACTAGTAGTACTACTAGTAATAATGAGTGTACTCACCATTATACCATGCATGCCCCAACATGCCCAACCCTGTCATGTTGCCGGTACAACAAACAAGCCAAATAGTGAGCGACTATATTCATGATATTACATGTATTACTATTAGTACTATTCGGAGTACTATCTACTATAAGTATAACTACATGTATGTCACTGTCACACAGCATGCACAGTGTGAGTGTGTCACTGAGTCAGTTCAAGTTATTTACTATTTTTTTATTTAGTGAGCTGTGCCTGTTTTCTAGCACTAATACATACGATACACACCGATGCAGGCCTGCTGTTGTTTTTGGTTGATGGTCGATCAGTTAAATAACAAATCAAACAAAAACAATCAGTGCATACAAACAAACGACAACGTGTGGAAAACATTGACTTTTGCGCGAAAACCAATAATATTGGTTAAATTCAGCTCTCTCTACACTACTTGCAGCTTGTAGCCCTGGCCCTGGCATATCTTTGTCAAGTGATGGGGTACGACCACTGAAATGAACGGTCTTCCCCTGGTCTTCTCTGAAGTTTAATCTGGGAGCCTCACAAAACTCAAGGGTGTGGTCTGAACTGGAAGATGACAAACTTTAACCATTTTCAAGTAGAAACTTTAAAATAATGTGCATTTGAGTCAAAATGATGAAAAGGTATATATTATAATTGGCCTTTCTCGATTACGGCCTGATTGCCGTACTAGATTTAGGCAAAATCTGCACAATCATCATAGATTTTAAACGAGTGTTCATAAATACTTATCTCAGTAGACACCAAGTATATCAGAGTAAGTTGCTATCTTCAGTACATTAAATAGCAAGTCTATCAGATTAAGTTGCTATCTTCAGAAGATAGCAAGTTTATCAGAGTAAATTGCTTTCTTCAGTAGATAGCAAGTGTATCAGAGTAAATTGCTATCTTCAGTAGATAGCAAGTATTATATATCAGAATAAGTTGCTATCTATGCTATCTTCAGTAGATAGCAAGTATATCAGAGTAAGTTGCTATCTTCAGTAGATAGCAAATATATCAGAGTAAATTGTTATCTTCAGTGATAGCAACTTACTCTGATAGACTTGCTATCACTGAAGATAGCAATTTACTCTGATAGATTTGCAATCAACTGAAGATAGCAACTTACTCTAGACTTGGTGTCTACTGAAGATAGCAACTTACTCTGATAGACGTGCTATCACTAAAGATAGCAATTTACTCTGATAGATTTGCTATCTACTGAAGATAGCAACTTACTCTAATAGACTTGCTATCACTGAAAATAGCAATTTACTTTGATAGATTTGCTATCTACTGAAGATAGCAACTTACTCTATTATATAGCAATGGGTAAATAATTAAACCTGAGACTAATTAGTCTCAGATTAAACATGATGATGGCGAATTATTGAAATACTTTTAAAGCAATATTGGTAGGCTTCGGTACATACTATAATAAACCTGCTTTTATCAGGATGTTCACAATCTTATCGAAATGTCTTTGATAAACATTTGAAATTGACCTTGAAGTATTAATTCATAGGAATGATAAACAACATTCTTTATTATTCGAAGAATCGAATATAATTCCAGTTCTGTAAAGATTTTACGGAATAAAACTGTAATATCTTTCTTTACGATAATTTGATTAAATCTCAGTTGCCGCCCGACATAGTTTTTGCCGCGTGGCGCCTATTCTTCAAATTAATCTAATTTATTGAATAAATGTTTTGTTGTTAGATGCTTCATATTTTATACTTTCCCGTTTGAATTTCTAAATTTAAGCAGACTACAATTGGTATTTTAAATATAGCTATTTTATTTAGTCCGAAAGCAGGTACACTTGATACCCTCCAACTTTTTGTAGTGCAAAATGATGTGTTTCAGGCGCGCTAATTGTCTTCGAATATGTTAACGTAAATATTTGAATTTAACACTTTCTACATGGTTGTAACTATAGTTTTACCATTTACAAAACATTTTTCAAAAACATTTCCCAATTATTCAAAGTCTTATCTAAAAAATTACAGAACCAATACTACTAGGCATGTTAAATTATAGCATTTACTAATCTCATAAGGTGACTATTGGGTCAAATATAAATTGCCAACACTTGGGGGATGTCAATGTTATTACATTGTTAAAATAATTCAAATTATAGTCGTGCGAAGATCTTAAACATGCCGAAAATAGTAATTATTTCGTAAACATTTTGAACTTTGACCTCTACTTTTACACAGACGATGACATGGTTACAATTTCGTTTTATATCCTAAACTCAACTAGGCCTATGTGTCTAATACTTCTCCAAATCTGAAGGCAATTGGTTGTATATTACGCCGTATATGGCAATATGGTCTGGCAAAGTTTCAGACGACAACAAATAACCAACCTAAAGCCGTTTAACACTTTCCACGCGGCAAGCATCTGTAGACGACATTCCAAAACTTTACAAAATGTTTCAAAAATGTTGAATTAAATTACCATTATTGCATCACCAAGAGAAATGCATGGAAATAAGTACAAACATGCCTGGTATTGGTTCTGTAATCCTTGAGATAGACATGGACAGTTGGGAAAGGTTTCTGAAAAATCTGTTTTATACAATAAAACCAATAGCCGCGTGGAAAATGTTAATATTATGTCAAATTTAAAATAGCCAACACTTTGAGGATGCGATTCAGATTCACAGTATTACCTTTGTTAAAAACAAGTCTATTATGGTTTATGGGCGAGCAGAGTTCATCCGGGAGTTCATCAACTTGCCACAACATAGTAATTATTTAGTAAAAAATACAGCTTTAAACATTATTAGTTAATTTATTCATTTTATTTACCTTTCGAACATACATCTTACAAGGAATGATGAACAATAAATTATTAAAAATAATGTAACATTAACAATTTGGAGAAATTATTCTGGTATGAATAATTATAGAAACAACAGGGGAACTATTCTGCTAATTAATAAAACAGTAATTAACGTCCCTACATGTATACAATCATGTACATGCAAGTTGGGGTTTATGACCTCTCCACAACAATAGCTAGTGTCTGACGCGTGCTCTGTTTCGACGCCACGCCTTACTCTGTTAGGAACAGCCCGGACTCAGGGTTGAGAGTAGCCCAATTTTTAGCAAACCACAGCACACTTTTTCAACACGCGGCACACAAGTCAAAATCAGAGGGAGCCCAATTGGGCGACGAAATAGCGGTATTGGCAAAACTGTTATCTGTAAATTATCTCGCAATTATGTAGTCAATTATCACGTCATCTGTAAATTATCTCGCAATTATGTAGTCAATTATCACGTCATCTGTAAATTATCTCGCAATTATGTAGTCAATTATCACGTCATCTGTAAATTATCTCGTCATCTCGTCAATTATCACGTCATCTGTAAATTATCTCGCAATTATGTAGTCAATTATCACGTCATCTGTAAATTATCTCGCAATTATGTAGTCAATTATCACGTCATCTGTAAATTATCTCGCAATTATGTAGTCAATTATCACGTCATCTGTAAATTATCTCGTCATCTCGTCAATTATCACGTCATCTGTAAATTATCTCGCAATTATGTAGTCAATTATCACGTCATCTGTAAATTATCTCGCAATTATGTAGTCAATTATCACGTCATCTGTAAATTATCTCGTCATCTCGACAATTATCACGTCATCTGTAAATTATCTCGCAATTATGTAGTCAATTATCACGTCATCTGTAAATTATCTCGCAATTATGTAGTCAATTATCACGTCATCTGTAAATTATCTCGTCATCTCGACAGTTATCACGTCATCTGTAAATTATCTCGCAATTATGTAGTCAATTATCACGTCATCTGTAAATTATCTCGCAATTATGTAGTCAATTATCACGTCATCTGTAAATTATCTCGCAATTATGTAGTCAATTATCACGTCATCTGTAAATTATCTCGCAATTATCTCGTCAACTATCACGTCATCTGTAAATTATCTCGTCATCTCGTCAATTATCACGTCATCTGTAAATTATCTCGCAATTATCTCGTCAATTATCACGTCATCTGTAAATTATCTCGCAATTATGTAGGCAATTATCACGTCATCTGTAAATTATCTCGCAATTATGTAGTCAATTATCACGTCATCTGTAAATTATCTCGTCATCTCGTCAATTATCACGTCATCTGTAAATTATCTCGCAATTATCTCGTCAATTATCACGTCATCTGTAAATTATCTCGCAATTATCTCGTCAGTTATCACGTCATCTGTAAATTATCTCGCAATTATCTCGTCAACTATCACGTCATCTGTAAATTATCTCGTCATCTCGTCAATTATCACGTCATCTGTAAATTATCTCGCAATTATCTCGTCAGTTATCACGTCATCTGTAAATTATCTCGCAATTATCTCGTCAACTATCACGTCATCTGTAAATTATCTCGTCATCTCGTCAATTATCACGTCATCTGTAAATTATCTCGCAATTATCTCGTCAATTATCACGTCATCTGTAAATTATCTCGCAATTATCTCGTCATTTATCTCGTCATGTCATCATCTGGTTAACTCGTCATGACCCTTCAGGGCCACCGTAATATATAAACATAATTATAACAGAAAACTGACATTCCAGCTTAATTACATCTGCGGCAAATGGTACAGTATATTAAAAATATATCGAATATACACTATCAACATACAGCGAAACAGTCATAGAATCTGTATGTGATGGGCATACATGGATCCACTGTTAAAGTGACGGTATGCATAGACCACAAGGAGTCCACCTACTCAGAAAACTAATTAAAAGTGTGTTGCTGTCAGTTGACGAATAAAAATGTACCCACTTTTAGTAATAAACATTACAAAGGACGGGACGGTATTATAGCCCACGCGATCACGCAAGTCATCACTTGTTACTACGTTATAGGCCTAAAATGCGAGTAAAAATAAAATTCCATGCCCTGGCTACCGTCGGGCCTGCTTCACCCTCCAAAAATATAGGAAAGAATATATTCTATCATGCAAAAATTGCACCAAAAATCATATGGAATAAGTAGCCCTGAGCTAGCTAGAGTTGGTATGGAGGCGAAGCTGGTGAACCAGAGCTATGCTCTTCGTCGGTACTACGCGATCACGCAAGTATCACTTGTTATAGGGGAGATGCGGGAGAGTTGAGCCACCGGGAGAGTTGAACCACCCCCTATAACTCAAAAAGTAGTAACTTACTAAAATTTATATTGGCATATATTGTTATATAGCATCAATACGACATTCTTAGTGTTAAACTCTACTCAATGTGTGCTCAGTATCAAAGATACCTAAACAAAATCATTTTTTTTCACTTTTGAGTGAAAAATAGAAAAATAAATGTTTTGTCTTTTTTCTCATAGCAAGACTTAGAATATAATAGCGGTAATTTGTTTATTGAAGGGGGTATATATGACCATTATTTTAGAGAACTATTGTAAACTACCAAAAGTTCTACACCAGACAGGATTGGGTTATTTACAAAATGGTCACCATGAGGAGAGTTGAGCCATTGGTCATGGGGAGAGTTGAGCATAGGGAAAACATGTAGTAACATTTTGATTTTTGGACTAAAGGTGAAAAATGTATAATAAATGAGAGAAAATGTTATTTTGTGCCATGATAATAACAATTAAGCACCATATTTACTTTAAGGATTAATAAATCAAAAGTTGAAAAAATATAATTTTGTTTTTTTTCACCAGCCATTGACTTATCATGCTGGCTCAACTCTCCTGTAATGGTGGCTCAACTCTCCCATACTGTAGGGAGAGTTGAGCCACTTTACCAAGTTTTGTCAAACCTTTTGTATAAATAAGCCTTAACTGCTATCCCAACTGTTATTGTTTCACAACGAAAACAACACTCTAAAGTTTATCTTACACTAATTTTTTACAGGTTTATACTTTTCTTCCGCATATGGTGACACAAAATATAAAAAATGGCTCAACTCTCCCGCATCTCCCCTACTATTTGAGGCCTAAAATGCGAGTAGAAATAGAATTCCATGCCCGGGCTACCGTCGGGCCTGCTTCCCCCTATAGGAAAGAATATATTCTATCATGCAGAAATTGTTAAAAAAATCATATGGAATAAGTAGCCCTAAGCTAGCTAGAGTTGGTATGGAGGCGAAGCTGGTGAACCAGAGCTATGCTCTTCGTCGGTATAGTACACGCGATTACGCAAGTCATCACTTGTTATACTATTTTAGGCCTAAAATGCGAGTAGAAATAGAATTCCATGCCCGGGCTACCGTCGGGCCTGCTTCCCCCTCCAAAAATATAGGAAATAATATATTCTATGCAAAAATTGTTTAAAACTAATCCTATGGAATAAGTAGCCCTAGAGTGGTATGGAGGTGAAGCTGGTGAACAAGAGCTATGCTCTTCGTCGGTAAAGAAGTTGGATGTAGGGAAATGTAATACATTCGACTTCTTTGTTTTGGTATCCCAAAAACTTGAATATTCATATTTTTGCAGTACAAAAACCCGCCTTTTAATAGGAAAATGCGACTTGAAATACGGCGGGGGGGGGGGGGGGGGGGGGGGGGGGGGGGGAGTTACAAGCTTCCGATTCATCAAAACATGGTATAGAGGTCTATAAGATAAAAAGTGTCTTTAACTTTTTAATTTTCAAAGTAAATTATCATCATGGTACTGCCAAAAAAATAGTAAATTTCTGTCAGATGATGTTCGCAACCCCGGGTTCGCAACACCGTTTGACAACTCGCTCGCGTTCGCGGATATCGACATTTACTAGATTTGGGTGAATTGCATTATGTCGACAGAGTAATTTATCACTTTTTAAAAAATGCTTATCCTTCGAGCAAAATGGGTTTATATTCTTATATTGTTCATTTTTTTGAAAAGTTTCAATGCTAGTGAACCAGAGCTATGCTCTTCGTCGGTATAGCCCACGCGATCACGCAAGTCATCACTAGTTATACTATTTTAGGCCTAGAATGCCAGAAGAAATAGAATTCCATGCCCTGGCTACGGGCTTTTGAAATGATTCATTTGGACCCATCGATGACTTTGATATCACTTGTAACCAATTACATCAAGAAATGTTGAGATAAATCCAAAATGTTGATCAATTTTGTTCTAAAAATCTGAAATCTACTAAGATTACGGACACTTTTTCAGAAAAATTTTGATTGAAATGCACATTTCTCAAAATGTAAACATAAGAATTGTTTGAAATGATTCATTCGGACTCACAGATGACTTTGATATCACTTGAAACCAATTACATCAAGACATTTTGAGATAAATCCAAAATGTTGATACATTTTGTTCTAAAAAATCCGAAATCAACTTTTTCATAATAGTTTTGATTGAAATTCACATTTCTCAAAATGATTCATTTGGACTCATCGATGACTTTGATATCACTTGTAACCAATTGCATCAAGAAATTTTGAGATAAACCAAATTTTGTTCTAGAAAATCCGCCTAAATCGAGGAGATTGCGGACACTTTGCGGACACTTTTTCATAATGATTTTAATAGAAATTCACATTTCTCAAAATTTAAACATAAGGATTGTTTGAAATGATTCATTTGGACTCACAGATGACTTTGATATCACTTGTAACCAATACATCAAGAAATGTTGTGATAAATCCAAAATGTTGATCAATTTTGGTCTAAAAAATCCGAAATCAACTAAGATTCATTTGGGCCACTCGCCAAAAGGGGCTTGACTTCCCCAATAGGCGCAATTGAGTGCATATTACGTTCATTCATATAGACCCCGCCCCACCCCACCCCACCCTTGTACAGGAAACCTCATACGTTGGTGTTGTGTTTTTTTAGGATGGGGACAGATATAGTGAAACATGCAAAATACCCTATGATGAATAGTAAATACCAACTGATGACAAAATCTCACTAAGTATGACTTGTACTACACTCCACCCCATGGGTAAGTATTTGAATATTATTTAATTTATATGGGCCTATATGCCAATTTTGCCTTAGCAAAATACTATTCAATGTTTAAATTTTTATATGTTCATATTTGTGTAGTGTGGTCTTTGTTGGCCATATAGAAATATATACATGTAGAGTTCCATGTTTTGTTCTTTTGAAGTTCAATAGGATGAAGCACACAATTGTAAGATTTAGTGCGGTCTTTGTTGGCCATATAGAAAAGCATGTAGAGTTCCATGTTTTGTTCTTTTAAAGTTCAATAGGATGAAGCACACAAGTTGGGCGACTCAACATTGATCAGGGGGGAAAGGGGGAGGACTTTACATTGGCCTACTAAGTGTTCGAAAACTTTTTTCTAACATATTATTGTAGCTCTATTTCAGCCTGATGATTGCCATTACTCGATCTAGGTTTTTTTGAAGGAAAACAACACTTTTTCAAGAAAATTATTGCGAAGGAACCTGTTTTATTTGCAGAACTAATATGTTAATGAAGAAAATAAATTGTACCATTCATTTTTTTTTATAAAGTCTCATATCAGACAAAATTTAGCAAAAGAACAACCCCATTTTGCAGATAAAATCAAGCAAAATGTGGATTTATCTAAAAATAACTTGTTGAAATAGGTTTAAGGATATATGAAAGTAATCGGTGAGTCAAAATGAATCACTTCAAACTATATTCAAGTTATAGTTTTATAGGGGGGACTGGCATTGGACGGGGTAATGTGCCCCCCTGAAGACCCACCATCTTCTGTTAGCCTTAAAGATTTTGGGGACTAAATCGATCAAAAATGTGGATTTATCGCAACATTTCTTGTTAAAATTGGTTTTAAGCAATATGATAGTATTAAATCGGTGAGGCAAAATTAATCACTTCAAATCATTTTTCAAGTTGAAAATTTGAAATATGTGCATTTGAGTCAAAATTATGAAAAAGTGTATCTCTATTAATAGTCTTACGGCATGGTTGCCACACTAGAGGATTTCTAACCCACTTAACCCTAACCCACTTGGCCAATTTTTTTCCCACGATAAAAATTAAGTGACCCAAAATATCTCCCCGAACCACAGACTTGGGATTTTGGATTTTGGCACACGGGACTTGGGATTTCCAGTACACCACGGGTGTCAAGACTACTTGGCCAAGTATAGGCTAGGGTCGCAAGGGGGGGGGACACTAACTTTTGAATCAGTCGGGGAAAACTAAGGCTAGTCTGGGGAATTGAGAAGGAGGCAAGGTCGAGTAATCAAAGAGTGAGATTGACTGAACTAAAATCAACATTATAAGCACCATAAATATTATGTGGGGAACGTTAAAAACTTCTTGCTGGGCCTTTTAAGTGTTAAAAATGCAATTGTTTGCGCGCTTCGCGCGTATTAGTTTCAATGTTTCCAAGCTGAACAAGATGGCTTCAGGAAAGTTTTCCATGACCGTTTAAGTTTAAAAACTGAAAATTTGTGCGTGCTTCGCACACATTTTTTCTACAGGTTTCAACATTATTATGGGTCTCGAACCACACCATATTCTAAATGTTAAGTGGAGGACGTTTCAAACGTCATACTGTATCTTTTTAGTGTTAAAATTCCCAATTTTTTTTTTGATTTCTCATGTTTATATAAACTAAATAAATTCCCTTTGTGGCAAGAAAGAAAAAAATGTGATAGCCTATTGGTTAGGTATATAATTTATGGAAAAGTTAAGCACATGAAAATGGTGATAACTTGTTTCGGACAGCTACAATTAAAAAGGACGTTTTATTTTTATCTTTCAATATGTATTGGGTTAATAATGTTTTCTCCAAAAAAATATTACTATATTATGTTGAATCTATTGTGTAAACAGTAAAAATTTGACAAGAATTAATCACAAAATTATACTGAAATTTACCCCCTGAAACGGGTTTCCTATATAGTCAGGGGAATTTCATTTATGGCCAGGTGGCCCCCCACTCACAATATCCTGCGCACGCTACTGGCTGGGGCCTGAATTTTCTCGAATATCGTCCATGTCAGGTGGAACAAACAGCCTGGCTCGTTGGATTTGCAGGGTTAGGGGTATAGGAACCAAATTTGGGAAAATAGGGGGGGGGGATGCTTGCTAACCTTTACCCACTTGCCATTTTTTTCATTCCCCCCCCCCCCCCCACATCGAAAAGTGACCCAAAATAATGCCGCCCCCATATTTGAACCACAGACCTCCTGCACAGAGAATTTGGGATTTTCCAGTACACCACAGGTGTCAAGTCTACTTGGCACAGTATATTGCGCCAAGTATATAGGCTGGGGCCAAAGAATGTACCGGTATGCCTATTGCGATACACAGCAATGAAAATACCCACATGACTTTCCATCCGGGGTAGACCGACCCGGGGTGAACCAACCTCGGGTGGACTATAATTTATGGACTAGTATTAATTTCTATTTGGTGTTACCCGTTTGCATGTAGCTTATGCATGGCTATGCTTAAGCAGACTGATAAGTACTGATTACCCAGCGTTGACAAATGAACTTGATAGACGACTGTTCAAATAATCCCCCTCCCTTCTAAAACGTAAAACAAGTGTACATGATCATCCTGAAAATGTTTTAGTTGTATATTGTCATGCATCAGAGGGTGGTCTATCCTGGGTGACAAGTCATGTTGGTATTTCCATCAATGCATACACTTACTTTTTAAATAATATCTTATTTTCAGAGGCAAAAGACCCTCATTTTTGTTTGGGAGGGGGTGGGGTGAAATTGATCAAAATGTGGATTTATCTCTGTTTTAAGTAATATGAATTTAAGTAATTGGCGAGTCAGAATGAATCACTTTAAACATTTTTCAAGATGTGCATTTGAGTCAAAATTATTTTAAAATGTACTGGTGGCTGAATAGGCCCATGAGAATAAAAAAGAGTTTTCTGACAATGAGTATTGAGATTCTCTTGCAAATGAAATAGATGGACACACATGCTGGAATTTAAAGAATCACTACAGATACGAATGTTAGCGTTGTCTATATTTTAATCACAACAGCATATTTTACTGTAAATGTAATTATACTTATAAAAGAGAAGCTGCGTTGGAATTAAATAATATGAAGTCACAATTAGAAAATGATGTGATTATAAAGAAAATACGAGGGTCATTCAATAAGTTCTACCTCCTACCTCATAACTTTGCTATTATATAAGCCAGTCTTATGAAATTTTCCACAATTGTAGCTTTGAATCTCAGCTACAAATTCATAGTAAATTTGTCTGAGTACTGTTTGTACTTTTCTAAAGATGCTGTGAAAACCAATGGTCCATTTAGTGCGACGGAAACAGATACAAAATAGCAAAATGTCTCCTACATGCTATTCATTTGGCCAATTTTAAGAGACAAAACGTACCTTTAGGTCAATTAAAACCGTTCTAAATTACACATATCACTTGAACAGGCTATAAAAAATAAAAGTCACTGATTTTCTTGGAGAAAAATGCTAGCCAGAATCATACCATGACAGCATTTAGTTTTATCCCTACCCCAAAGAACCGCTGCAAAAGTCATATTTGCTTTTCATAAGAACTAGAGATCTTCAATATACAGGAATAAATGGAGGGATTACAAGCACGGCTGTACTTAGTACCCGCACGCACGCCCGTGACGGGTAACTTTTGCGTCGGGTGGGTAACCTTTCAAATATACACACCCGGCTGGCCGGTAAGAATTTTGCTGTTGGTAAATGAAGATTACTTGTTTGGCTGGTAAGTTTACAGTTGGGCTGGTAATTAGGTCAATTAAAACCGTTCTAAATTACACATATCTCTTGAACAGGCTATAAAAAATAAAAGTCACTGATTTTCTTGGAGAAAAATGCTAGCCAGAATCATACCATGACAGCATTTAGTTTTATCCCTACCCCAAAGAACCGCTGCAAAAGTCATATTTGCTTTTCATAAGAACTAGAGATCTTCAATATACAGGAATAAATGGAGGGATTACAAGCACGGCTGTACTTAGTACCCGCACGCACGCCCCTGACGGGTAACTTTTGCGTCGGGTGGGTAACCTTTCAAATATACACACCCGGCTGGCCGGTAAGAATTTTGCTGTTGGTAAATGAAGATTACTTGTTTGGCTGGTAAGTTTACAGTTGGGCTGGTAACATTTATATGCTACCCGCCCGACTGGCTGGTTGGAGACAAAAATGAAGGTACACCCCTGATTACAAGTGGTATTTTTTGACCAATGATTACCTGATTGACTATAATTCGTCGCTGTTCTGACATACCGGCACATCACAACAGAAATAAGTAAAGAGATGTGCCGGTATGTCAGAACAGCGACGAATTATAAAGTCATAAAATGACTATCATGTTAAGATTTAACATTCAAGGCATCACTGTGGCTTGACTTGTAACCAAGGCTCAAGATAACAGGTTTTTTTACCGGGAGCTACTTTTTTCAAAAGTAGCGCCCGGATCATGGGATTTATTGAGAACCGGGAGCTACTTTCAGTCTACCGGGAAACTAAACCGGATATTAGTTATCATTTACTATATATGTGTAGCTATGATTCTAGCTATAATCATGACAAATGTCATGAGGCTGACATTCATATTAGCGATGTTATGAGTGAGAAGGTAGAACTTATTAAATGACACTCTATGTTATGAATGAGGAGGTAGAACTTATTGAATTACCCTCGTATGTATCAAAAATAATTAATAATCAGGGTACGATTTACCCAGTGTTGCATCGCTAAATGCTTCACAGAATTTGCTATACAATCAGAAATGTTTATAGCAGTTTTATACCATGCATTTCAATAACAGTTTATCATTTTTAACGAACAGTTGAAATTTGACAACAATAATGCTACACACATTATTTTACAAAAATCGATCACTGTTTATAATCACTGCATTTTCTACTTTTGATTTCATAGTATTGCTACAAGTATACTTATATACTTCATAGCAATGTACATGTAGTATTTGTAACACAACTTCATATAATAGTGGTTACACAAAGCTGCATCAGAACACTATCTGCATAAAATATTTATACCATTTAGGGAATAGTTCCATTCATACTCGCTAACATTATCGCGACTGTATCGGTGCCTGATTAGGTTTTGGGCCTAATATTTTTAGCGTTGAGGCATGATAAAATAGACAATGGAACTCGATATGGAGCTTGATACGATGACTTTGCTAGTCACTAATAATAATAATAATAATAATAATAATAATAATAATAATAACACTTATAGCGGTGCATATATACAGCGCTGTTCCAAAAATGATTAGAGCTTAACAAAAGATATAACATATAAACAATACAACGTACCCCAAGCATCATACAAAAGTGAATAGAAAGAATGAGAAAGCCTAAAATATACAGACAATCAGTTACTTCTGCTTGAAGGTTATGATACTGTTGCTGGATCTTAAGGTGGATGGGGTGTTATTCCATAGTGTTGGGCCAGCCACGGCAAATGAGGTAGCTCCAATGCATTTATGGCTGGCTGGCTGGCACAACAAGAAGGTTTTTGTCTATGGCAGATCGTAGACCATGTGTAGATGGAATGTAGATGGAAATACACTCAGATATGTATATGGGCGCTGAACCAATGATGGATTTATAAACATACAGAAGGGTTTTGAACTTGTTTCTTTTATCAAATGGTAGCCAGTGCAGAGAATGAAGTAGTGGAGCATATGAGTGACGCCCGTTGACATTAAAAATGATGTGCACGGCCTTGTTTTGAAGCCGCTGCAAGCGAGACTTGTCAGCATTACTACATCCAGAAAGAAGGGAATTGGCATAATCAAGTTTTGAAAGAACAGGGGCAGTGTCAGTGTCAATAAATCTACATATTCTGGATTTATTCCATAACCCGAAATTGATGGTGCGACAAATAGCAGTAACATGTAGCAAATGTTATGGATGGTGAAATTTCTTCCGAACCAACAATAAGAGTAGTGTAGCGTAATCTAGACAGGTTCATCAGAGTGCTAGCAATAAAGAAATCAGTCATGGTTTCATTGAACTTAAGCATATTTGCGGTCATCCAAGTATGATTTGCTAATGCAAACAGATAGCTTGAAGCAAGCACAAGCAAATCACCTGAAGTTTTTCGGTTGAACGTTAGATAAAGCTGAGTGTCATAAGCACAGATATGGAACTGTAACTTGTGGCGGCTAATGATGGCGGCATCTTCCTGGGTATACATGGTTAAAGTTCTAAGACCAATGATTGAACCCTGCAGAACCCCACAATTAAGATACACAAAAACTATGATCGTTAGACATGACTATCAACACATACACGAAAACTATGATCGCTTAACACTTTCCATGCGGCGATTATTTTTGCCATACAAAAAACAGAATTTTCAGAAACCTTTCACAACTTCCAAAGTCTATCTCAATGGTTACTGAACCAATACTAGGCATGTTTGAACTTATTGTAATGCATTTCTCATGATGATTCCAAATATGGTGATGAAATTCAATAGTTTTGACATTTTTGAAACATTTTGTGCAATTTTGGAATGTCGTCTGCAGCCGCCTGCCGCGTGGAAAGTGTTAAGTGTGACTGGAACCAGTCAAGTGCTGTGCCTTTGATACCAAAGTGTGTCTCAAATCGGTCAATAAGGATGTCATGATCAATGGTATCAAAGGCAGCAGATAAGTCAAGCATGAGTAAGAGAACAGCTTTGTTACTATCTAAGGCTTTGTCAATGTCATTTTTTACCCTGAGCATCAATGCAGTTTCATCAGTGCTGTGGTTTAATCTTTCTTTATTGAGGGTAAACAGCTTCAGTGTCAAGCACTGCTTTCCAAGCAGGCCCTCATCATACAGAAAATAGTACAGTATTTACAAAGAAATATTCAAATATTTACACATAATACATGAATCAAACATAAATAGCAAAATAATATAATTAAGAAGTACTTTGCACACAATTAAATTTCGTTAATCTTAGACTTAAATTGATGCACGGTCATGTTCTCCAGTTCAATTCTGACTGCTGATGGTAGGCTATTCCAGGCATATGCTGCCCTAACGTGAAATGTGCCCAAGCCTGAATTGGATTTAAATTTTGGCACAGCCAATGTATTATTGGTATGATTTCTTGTAAAATGTGAATGGCTGTTATGAACAAATTCAAATTGGGCAGATTATGTATGATGGACTTAAATTTCTCAAACATTTATAAACAATAAAAGTTAGGTGATTATGCCATCTTTTATCAAGTTTTACCCATTTAAGTATATCCATCATATCATTTGTTGGTGTTCTTATATCAGCTGGTAGAATTATCATAGCTAAGTTATTATGAAGTACCTGTAATTTGTTATGAAACTCAGCTGAAAAATTTGACCAAACAGTACTTCCATATAATCAAAGTGAGGAATAACAAGAGCATTTGATAGCATTACAATAGTCTGATATGGAAGAAAATGTTTCATATGTTTGATGATACCAGTTCTTTTACTGACATTTTTATATAAATAATCAACATGAGCCGACCAAGACAGGTTGCTTTGTACGCTGACTGAAACACTTCCGTTAAAATTATTTCTAGCCATGTGCTCATTTACCTGAGTAATACATGTAGCTGCTCTCTCAAACACTTTACCCAGAAAGTTTATATTAGAGATTGGTCTGGAATTCTGAGGATCATTACAGTCCAAAGAGGCCTTCTTAATGATTGGCGTTACAATGGCACTTTTAAGTTTGTCTAGGAAAACACCCAGTTGTCAGAGATTTGTATACAATACTAGTGATGTACGGCGTAACAATGTCGATGTTCTCTTTAATCATCCAGATTGGCATGTTATCTAAGGAACAAGTTATATTAGCACATTTCATTATGATGTTATGAACTTCAGTGACATCAAGGTAGCGGAAATATGGAAAGTCACTATTAATAGGTACAAGTACATTGCCAGTCTGGATGGTTGGTCGAGATCTAGAGATGTCATTTACAGAGACAATACTTCTTATTTTGGAGACCTTATCGTTAAAGAATTTTGAAAATTTGCTACTAAGTGCGTGCGCTGAGTTGATGGTTGGCAGCACTTTCTTATTCTTGTTTAATAGAGCACCAATGTACTTTTGGAACATTTCACTTTCGATATCGACAAAATTGCAAACTTCCCATGTGAATTATACTCTGATTCTATATGTCAGAGACTGGTCTTAATAAGTTAGTAAGACAGATCCTATTATTAGGAATATTTCAAGACATTAATCTCCAAAAAAGACTTAAATTTGACCTCAAGATCACTCTTGAAAGTGATAGTTTAGATTCCGCAGGAATTTAACTTGGTTTTAGTACCAAAAGTGCACGGTTCACAATTGCGAAGTTCATTTCGGTAATAATTGACATTTTAACCATTATTCGGCTAAGAGGCGTTCCTACTAATTTATTAACATATTAACTGAACATTGTGCCACCTCTCTTGACAGTCTATCCGACGAAATTACCAGACTTGAAGATGACTTGCAATCATGCCGTATGTAGGCTCAGTGGGACCAGATAATAATGAAATCAATTCATCTTTGTCCACACAGAAAGCGGACCTTCTTCACTGCAGAAACAGGAAGGTTCGAGGCATCATGGAGAAACGGCAACGGCACATAAGGTTTACGCATTCTGTGACTACAGGTGATGACCAAGAGGAGCTTCCCTCTACAGTTGTGAACTTATCATCCACTTCTCTTTCCCCTGCTGAATTGAACCTCCTCTAGGGCCTCAAGTTCTGTCCCACTCCTCCACAGGTTAATGAGGCAGAACTCAGCCAAGATCTCACTGACTACTATCGTCGCATACGTTTACGAGAGTATTTCCTTGATGAGCCAGCATCTGAACCTATTAAACCTTTTCCCAAGAATAGAGTTCCAGCCATGGAGACTTATGTGAAAGTTGTCAGCTCCCAGGTTAATAATCTTGCAAATTCACCACACAGGACACATGATAACTTACCCCGTGAAGAACGTCAGGCACTCAAATCTCTCAAATCCAGGACGGATGTCATCATTAAGCCTGCCGATAAAGGATCAGCGGTGGTGGTTATGGATCGCCAGAAATACATCGATGAGACCATGACCCACCTTGATAATCGTACCAACCACGTTCGTCTCGATGCTGATCCCACTGCCTCTTTCTCCCAACAGATACAGATCACCCTGGATGACATGCATGCCCGTGATGTACTTACTAATAAAGCCCATGCATTTCTTTCTCCTACAGATTCCAGAGCTGCCCGGTTTTATCTCCTCCCCAAAAACCACAAGCCTGGTAATCCTGGACGACCCATCGTTTCTGGAAATGGTTCACCCACTGAGAACATATCTCTTTACGTTGATCGTTTCATTAAACCCCTTGTCTCACCTCCGTCATACATACATGACACCCCTGATTTCCTCAGGAAGCTTGACGCTGTTAAGGATCAGATCCCTGACACTGCCATTATTGGTACATTTGATGTGAAATCTCTGTATAGTAACATCCCAATTGATGAAGGTGTATCTGCTACTTGTGAAGCGCTAACTAGAAGTGGCCACACCAATCCACCCATGATCCAATCCAATTGATGATCTGAAGAATCTCATTAATCATGTACTAATCAAGAACAATTTAACCTTTATGGGAGACGATTTCTTACAGGTATTTGGGACAGCGATGGGCACACGGATGGCACCATCTTACGCCTGCTTCTCTATGTCCAAGCTTGAAGAGCAGATGTTGGACTCTGCTCCATGTCGTCCATGGATTTGGTGGAGATACATAGACGATGTGTTCTTCATCTGGACTAGGGAGGAAGAAAGCCTGCAGACCTTCCTTAATCATATCAATTCTTTTCACAGCACCATCAAATTCACATCTGAATTTTCTCACCACCAGATCAACTTTTTGGATGTCACTATCAGAAAGGAGAACCATACTCTCATCACTGGTCTGTACACCAAGCCCACGGACAGTCACCAGTATCTACATGTACACTCTTCCAGCTGCCACCCACGTCACTGTAAGACTGGAATAGCCTACAGCCAAGCTCTCCGCCTCTGCCGTATCTGTACTAATGATTCCGATTTCACACAGCATACCAGGGAACTCAAGAGGAACCTCACTACCCGGGGTCACAGTGCCAACAAAGTACAGCAAGCCATCAACAACGTGAAATCTCTCCCTAGGTCAGATGTACTGCAGCAGAAGCCTAAGTCAGATGTACTGAAGCAGAAGCCTAAGTGTATGGATCCCAACACCAGAGTTCCTCTTGTGGTTATCTTTCATCCTAACCTTCCTCCCCATCGCAACATCACTAATGACAATCACCACATACTCCAAACTTCAGATCGGCTACAGCGTGCAGTTTCGGACACACCAAACCTTGCTTACAGACGTCCTCGCAGTTTAAGAGATCTTCTTGTGAGAGCTGAAGTTCCTAACCTAAATGATGCTACTTCTCCCACTCATCAGGGTACTTTCACATGTGATACCAACAGGTGTGTCGTTTGCAAGGACCATATCAAGGCAGGTGGTTCTGTCACAAGTAATGCCAACAATTCCTCCCACAGAATCCGAGGTACCATCACTTGCACTACATCCAATGTTGTGTATCTCATATATTGCAGAGTGTGTGGTGTTCAGTATGTCGGAGAGACCAAAACGGAACTGAAGAGACGGTTCTATGGCCACAGATCTACTGTCAACACTAAGAAGCTTGATACACCCGTCGGTAATCACTTCAACCTCCCCAATCACTGCATGTCTGACATGATTTTGCAGGGCATCGAGTCCCTAGGTAACCGTCTAGACACTGTCCGTGCTAGTAGAGAGAAATTCTGGATGAAACGCCTTCGTACCATCCAGCCACATGGTCTCAACATCCAAGAAGGCGACGACTAAGTTTCAATATGTTCATTTTCTTTTATCATCTCATGTAACTTCTTTATTTTCACTCCACATGTTGTGTTGTATTTCATTTATTTTATCAATTTATTTGAAATACTCTTATCATTATATATTTTTTATTCATTTATAGGTTGATTGATTAATTATTTTAATGATCAATTAAATTATTTCTTTCTTTGTGTATCTTATAATTCATAATTTAACCACTCTTTTTTTAATTTTTATAGGCAATACATTTGTTGCCTTTACTTTCCATGCATTTTGTTAGTACATCTATAATTATCTTATTTCTTTATCTTTATATGTTATTAATCCTATAATGTAAAAGCTGAATGCAAACTGCTTATCCACAAATATAGCCTGTGTAAGTAAATGTAATAAATATAAGAGGACCTGACGTTTCGATTCTAACAGAATCTTTATCGAAGGTAAAGATGTTATTAATCCTGTTATGACTCTTCCTCTTTCCATTCATGTTTTGTTTTTAGTCAATCAATAATACTATCTTATCATCTCTACAACCTTTATTCTAATTTTTAACTTGTATTATTTTGTTGTTGATTTTAAACCCCTCCATTTGTTTTGCTTCCTGTCCTTTGTTTTCTTTGTCCTTCTCGTTGGTACCTACGTTTATATATAAGTGATTGTATCTTGTCTTATTCTGCCTTTGATAAAGATTCTGCTATGATCGAAAGCTCAGGCCCCTTACAATTTGATAATTATAAGACTAATAAGAGTGATTATAGTGATTACACACTGGTGAAATATGATTATAATTAGCAGTTACCAATCAGAGAGATAACAATTATAGTTTATTTTATTTATTAGAACATACGCTTTTACAACAGCGGCACAACGTCTTTAAAAACGGTGCGTTCTTTTACAAAAATAACAATATACACAAATTAAAAAATATATACAAAAATGAGACCTTCAATTTTACCCATGAACACCAAGGCTATATACAGATGTGGGATACAAATAAAGAGTCAAAGATAAACATACATATAAAAATTACTAAAAAATTAAAACGAGAACTTCAGAGCATGAATTGAAAAGTGATTGACATCTTCCAATCCATCATTGCAAGGAGAGCATGTACCAGAAATATTAATATCCCAAATACAGATCTTCTTGTCTAATGCCAAAGTATTGGAACGGGCTTTTAATTTTAAACTAGCCCCATCAAAATCAAGTTTATCAAGAAGATAATCTTCAAGAAAAGGTGTACTTTTAAATTTGACAAAATCACTTAGTGATGATTTTTGACAAGCAGTCATACCACAACACATCAACATTTAGAGAATGAATTTGTTTGAAATTACCTACTATATCATAATAATTATCAACGTGCCTTTTGAACATGTAGCCTACATCATTATCACAAAGAGTATTCTTAAAGAAAGTGTCCAGCAAGCACAATTGTGCATAATATGTTAGTAAAATAATTATTAAGCCCAAATCGCCTAGTTATATAGAACAAAACATCGTACTTATCATAAAAATGAATAAAAACTGCCATCTCTCAACATGCCATTTTTAAAATTTGCGGTGGTCGAAAGTCTCGGGATCAATGACGTCATGGTTATTGGTGCTCAAATTTACGCAAGTGCATTGTATAACTATGACTTCATTGATGCCGGGACTTTCGATTGCCGCGAATTTTAAAAATTGCATGTTGAGAGATGGCAGTGTTTATTCGGTTTTTAAGATAAGTATGATGTTTTGTTCTATATAACTACCTGATTTGGGCGCGATAATGCACAATGTTTTGCTTGCCGGACACCTTCTTTAATCGATTGTAACCACTTCCACTTCAGACTACCAGTATGGTTAATTCTGTAAAGTGCATTGAAAACAAGTTTAGGCCACCTATACAGATCCATATCGATAAGTCTAGAGAAGTACTTGACTTTGATCAAATCATGCATACTTTTGAAGTTGCTCCAACCCAGATCACCGAGAAGGGCCGACGCGGGAGAACAATTATCAGCAGAAAAAGCAATCAGAGATTATAATTATATGGATCACACACATGTGAAATATGGGCAGCAATGTCTAAATCAGTCAATAGTGATTCATACAATCAGGAGAAATCAACCTTCCTGTGTACACATCGTCCAATTATAATCAGTTACCGTGATTATACACACAGGAGAAATCAACATTCCTGTGTGCAATGCCAATTATAACTATTTACCGTGATTATTCGCACAGGAGAAATAAACCTTCCTGTGTGCACACCGTCCAATTATAATTATTTAATGTGATAATTCACACAGGAGAAACATTCCTGTGCACAAGTTATTTAGGCTAACTTAAAGTGTCCCTGTAATATGATTAAGTATGGTATGTGTGAGTAATATGAAGGTCATGTCTGAGATATGTTAGATTGATTAATAGATTTCCATATTTATCTATATAGTTGTTCCCAATAAAAGGTGATTTGATTATAAGTTGAATAAGTGTTTTTGTCATATTTTGTCATAGGTAAATCACATATTTACCGCTTACTCACAGCCTTCAAGCCTAGATCGCTCGTGTAACCGCAGGTTAGTTTACCCACTAGCCAGCAGTTTACCACAAATGGTGTCAGATGTGGGATTGTTATTTTGGGGATTTTTATTTTTTGGGCTTGAAATTTAAGGGATCTAAAATTTCTTGTTTGGGATTTTGATTATAATTTTGTAATTGTCATTGCACCTGTTAAAGTATTTATCATACAGTGAGTATTACCCAAGGGTATACAATATACATGTACATACATCATAATCAACAATCACAGATTCTGCAGTAAATTGGAGGGAGCAACTTGACATTGACTACAAATCCTACACCAACCCTAAGCCAGACTAGACAGATGTAGACAAGGACACCCTGGTCAATTTGGAATCCGCCACACCAAATCAGACGTTTACGCCAATTCGTTTTTTCCAAGGACAGTATTGACATGGAACAATCTACAACATACAACCGTCGACAAAACCAGCCCACACTTTTTTAAACCGCCGTCATCAAAGAACTTTTTTCCCCAAATTAACACGCCACCCTCCGCCACCTCTAGTCAAAACTCTATGGAATATTTTGGAGGAATCACAACCAAGTACCAAGTATCAAGCACCCGGGAGACCGACTTGATAATGAGGAGGAATGCCAGAAGTATATATTATCGGACCAACAAAATCATAACATCATTTTTTGACGCCATGTGATATAACTATAGTCCTATTGGACTGAGTGTTGACATGATAACAATGTTGTATAAGAGACAATTTGTTGAACTTTTGAAGTCAGATAGATCTGTAAGGTATTTCTACCATTGTTTACAAGTGCCCGAATACATTATACACATGTGAAAGTCAATGAAGGATCAACATGATCAAGGATACAGTGACAGTTAGTGCGTATATAAATGTGATCAAGGTAGCCGTAGATGATGGGAATGAGTCAGGTCACTTTTTGTAATGATGGAACAATTGAACTTATACCGTGAAATTACCTCATTGATTTATTTTCACCATTGATTGATTACAGTAATTTACACACAGGAGAAACAGCTGATCTTCCCGTGTGCACACTTCAATAGGCTACACAATTATAAGACTAATAAGAGTGACTATAGTAGCGATTACACATGTGAAATATGATCAGCAGTTTTACCAATCAGAGATTATAATTATACGCATCACACACATGTGAAATATGATCAGCAGTTTTACCAATCAGAGATTATAATTATACGCATCACACACATGTGAAATATGATCAGCAGTGGTGATTACACACCTGTTGATTACACACCTGTGAAATCTAAATTAGTCAGAGTCAGTTTAATTATATAGTGATTACACACTGGTGAAATATTTCCTTCAAAATGTCTCATGATTCCAAATGCATAATTATTATCATGTTGTTTGATTCTTTAACATGTTTGTACCAGTTGGTATACATTTATTCAACATTGTGTAGTGTAATTATTATTACCTTTTATCCATTGGTCATAGGTAAATCACATTTTTTACCGCTACCTCACAGCCTTCAAGCCTAGATTCAATGATATCCCATAGAAAACCATTTCTAGTGCAACTTTGCTGTTGTTACGCGCTGTCTTTGAAATCGCCTTAACTTGCGTCGTATCCATTCAATTTTTTTGAATGAGGTATCAAACTGTTGAGAAGAAATATGCTCATATCTCAGATTTTTGGTACCGATTATCTATTTTGAATTAGCCAACATCAAAGCACCTGGTCAGGGACCTTTTGTGCTAGGTGTATACCAAATGCATTGTTACATGGGATTTGATATTGTCTATTTGATTTGTTTGATATGTTTCGCTATTATTTAATTTGATTTCAAATTAAATGTAAGGCTTAGTTTAGTAACCTTGACATTGGTCCTGACAAGTTGGACGTCATGGGTATCGTAGAAATAAATGGATACCTGGATATGGTATTGATATCGTAGAAATAAACAGATATCATACGCTTGTGTATGTTGTAATCAGACATGGTTTGGTTGGAAATAAACGCAGACCATGTTCAGTCAACATTGTTTATTCAGGTTTTGTAAAGAATTGTTTTGAGATTATACAATCATAAAATCTTGTTTTTCTAGACAAACAAAATGCCCTGAATTTCATTGGTGGTTTGACCCAAAGTATTGTTTATTGTTTTTGTTTATGCATCAAAATTTGTTAGAAATACCTGGACTAGGAATTTCGGAAAGCTATGACAAGTAATTGCATTGTTTAATTAATTGTGTTTTGTATTTTGAAAACGCCAGATGCGTGTGTACAGTGTGTTATGACATCAATTGCTTATTGATATTTTTAAATTACAAGGATGCAATTTTTCAAAGCGGGGGTGAATGTAACAGTCATGAATATTATGCAATTTTCATATTATATTGTATTATTTGTTTTTATGTTTTGACCCTATCTGTACTCCATATTTTCCTCTGTCCAAACGGGGAAACAGAAGGAAATATGACAGAAAACAACACGGAGGGGCAGAGGGGGTAATAACCCGTACCCAACTGGTAATAACCAGTACCCAACTGGTAACAACCAGTACACTGGTAGTAACCAGTGGCCTGACGACCATGCATATGACAGTGGAAGATTACATTTAAATAGGCTAAAAGGGAAATTATTTGTATTCTTATCATGCTTATGGCAGAAATTGAAGTTGACTTACAAGTCCCATTTCTAAGTATAAATATCCTTCTCTGTCAATGATTGGTTTTGAATACACTCATCAGGTCCAAATTTTGTGCGCTCTGACTTGCCTGAAAATTGGAACCCAATAGCGTGAAAATTGGAACCCAATAGCGAAGGATGAGAACCTGAAGATTGTGGACTTGGACAGAAGATCCGCTGAATTCATCTCTGCACCGAATGCCTTCTGTCTAGTGTTGGACAACAAAATTGATATAAGCCTTGATGAGATCATCAAGATAGACCGCAAGGAGAAACGCCAGCAGTTGAAAGCTAAAAAACAGAAGGCCCCTCAACGCACACTCAAACCAAGGAATAAAGCACAACCTAAGGCACAACCCCAAGATAAAGCAAATCTGACAAAAATATTCAAATTAAAATATATTCGATTCATCAATTAAAACACAATGGTTTCGATGAAGAAGTTTGTATAGTATGATCATGTTTGAGTGTTATCAAATAATGCTATATTTGAATTTATTAATATATGATTTTGATTTAAATTTATGATATCCGCTTAATAATGTGTATATTTATGAATAAAGTAGAATACATTAATGATAGACATATGCTATTAAGATAGCATTCTCCAAAAGAGGGGGGTAATGTTAGGGTTCAATGTTATAGACCATACATGTATACGCAACGCAATACAACGCAATACATGGGCATCCTGACAACGCCGAAGCAATGGGCAGGACGCGGGAGAGGAAAACAAAACAAACAGGGAAACAGATTTAGATTTAGATTAGATTTAGAAAACAAACAGGGAAACAGAAGGAAATACAACAGAAAAACAAAACACAGAAGGGCAGAGGGGATAATAACCAGTACCCAACTGGTAATAACCATTACCACTGGTATTAACCAGTGCCCAGACGGCCATGCCGGAGAGAGAGAGACTCTTGATAGAGACAGAAACGGTAATAATTGTTGGACCTGCGAGGAACCTCGGTGGATAGCTCATATCACTGTCTAGGATCAGTAATAAATGAACAGTGCAGTGTTAAACTAAAGTGGTATAACTGCAGATTCATAACCGGTCCAGGATAACTACTGCACCTGGAGAACTGAATGTTTTGATTTGCCAATGATAAGAAGACCAACAATAACTATAATCTTATTTATTCTTTAAATTTCGATTGGTATATATTTGTAGTTTAATTGTTTGTGTAAGTTTCAATTATGATATTAATTATATTGCCATCATTAGTAAACTATAAGTTGTAAATTATTGTAGATTAAGTTGTGCATGAAAAGGTATGTTGTAATGTAAGATATTTTTTGTAACGCACCTCGAGCACCATTTTGGTGGATCAGTGGGCAATATAAATCCACATTATCATTATTATTATTATTTCAATATGATATGTTATGTCTTTTAATATTAAATTACTGTTAATCTCAAGTTTGTTTGAGTAAAGTGTTTTAGCAAACTTGGCTCGTGACAACAGCAACAGTGTATCCACTAACACCGACAGATCCTTTTTGAAGCTCATCAACAAGCACTTCCCAAAGGAATCCAAGCTGCACATATTCAACACAACACCGTCTAAGTTAGCTACAGCTGCATGTCCAAAATCTCTCTCTGGTTTGATTGCATCATTACAAAAGTGAAACATTATCAATTATCATTTACTATAGATGTGTTGCTATGATTCAGAGTTGTATAATCATGACAAATGTCATGCTGATATTCATATTAGCGATGTTATGAGTGAGAAGGCAAAACTTATTGAATGACCCTTGAATATAGCAGAATTTTGAGTTTTTGACTGCAGCAGTCCTTAATTCGTCTGTGTGTAATTGTTTTGACTGACAGAACAATAATTCACCCTCTTTGTTTTGAGGGATGTGACAAACCTCTTAATCTTAAATATCTGATACTGATGGCATCTACAACAGTCAATATATATAATATAAAAATAATAATAACATATTCATATGCAGCGATGGAAATACCCACATGACTTTCCATCCGGGGTTGACTAGGTAGGAACTACAGACTTTGTAGACTTACAATATTTCTAACCCCTACTTTTACAAAAGGAAATAAATCAGTTGAAAAAGTGGTCCTAGTGGGAATCGAACCATAGTCCTCTGTATTGAAAGGCATATAGCTCAACCACTGGACTAGCGAGGGATGAACTGGACAGAACATGATTTTAATCGCTCTTATTAAGCAATACAGCTGTTATGATCAGTACACATAATGTTATTACTAGAGCTGTGGCACACATGAGCATCAACCAGGACAGTCATGTTGGTATTCCACTACTGCATATTTATATAGCGTCCAAAACATGAGTTCTGAGCGCAAAAGGCCCCATCTAAAAGATAAATACACTACATAATACATGCCTTAAAAACTACACAGAATCAAGCAAACTACCATGAATAACAAAATGTAAAATATTAAAGGAGGTGTCCAGCAAGCACAACATTGCCCATGCCCATTGCCCATTACATGTTATAAAAGTAATTATTGAGCTTAAATCGCGTAGTCATATTAACATTGACAACACATCATATTTATCATAAAAAGGTCAATAAATGTGTATATGTTATGATTCATCAAGAAAAATTAGACAAATCAATGCATGCTTGCTGATGTTGATGTATGCAGAATAATGGCAGGAACATTTGCACAAGTGCATCGATTGTCTAACAACACATGCATGTATTGACCTAATTCATACACAACATTGGTATACAAATCAAATTCACAATTCTATGCATACTTTTAATACTTAAATAAATAAAAACATATTAACACATTTGCTAATATTCGCAGTAAAAATTGACGAATCCAGGCTGCCTGAATTAGAATTAAAACAATGTGCATGGTGCGACAACCATAGAGCACATACACGGAATGCAATTAGACACTTTAAATGCACTCCACATATTCTAGTTTTCTGCTTCCTGATTGTACACCATCACATTGCAAATAAAGTGCCTATACGAGGGCGCGGACATACGGGCACTTTGAGTTATTTTTAGCAAATTTGCTTGGCAACCAGTGTTTCAAAAGCAAAACATTCCATGCACGCACTCAACGCTGAGCGTTACGCACTTGATTCGCAGTAGGCGCAATATGCGGTTGCCTTAATTGATTGATCTGCGCAAGTTGTTTTTGTTTTCACCGGCGTTTGATTGTTTTCACCGGCATGACGTAGGTCCGCCCCAACCTATAGAAAACAAGACTACATAATTTCAAACATCATTGCATTTATGGTAATTAATCCATTGTTTATAGGTCAATAAATATATGTGTTGTCCCGAGAGAAATTAGACATATCAATGCACGCGTGCTGATGTTTAGGTGTGAATAATGGCACGACCCTGCTGGATTTTCACAAGTGCATTGATTTTTCTAATTTTTCAAGAAACAAAATATAAGCATGTATTGACCTAATTCATACACAATATTATACAAATAAAAACTCACAATTTGAGCATTATAATGTTGATCAATGTAAAAATGAATAAAAAGATGTAAACAATTTTGCTAACACCCGCAGTGAAAATCAGCGAACCTGTGATTTCAGAACAACAAATCAAAACAAATTGTGAGTGGAGTGCATAGACACTTTCAATCCACTCCCAGTATTTTAGTTTCTTGCTCTCTGATTGGGTCAACACTACTATAAGAGTGTATGAATACTACATAATAATAATAAACACTGCACAAAAAGAAAGTATCCACTTTTTTTGATGCAGTTTCCATTGTTGCACTTAACCCTATACCCATGAAAAGAGCGTTAACAAAACAGTATCTAAAGTGTACCTTTTCTTTCCCTCCATGAAAAATCATAATCCGAACATCTCACATCGTCAATTGTTTCCAACCAGGCTTCCCGTTAAGGTTTGAAAAATGCGCGTCCACATGGACGCAAGTTTGCAGACGAGGTGGCAAAAAAAAGTGTTCAAACAGAAATGTGTGCGTCTATGGACCACCATCTATTGTCGAGCTTAAATCCAAGATGGTGGATCGCCAGCCGTTAAAATACCCGGAAATTAAAATCGGCGGTGAAATATCACTTTTTATTGAGCATAAGTGTAAGAAAATGCACAGATTTGACTAAATAAAATAATTTCCAGTGAACCTCAAGTATAAATTTGCACTAATTCATGAATTAAGAGTGATTTAGCTGACAATTTGTTTTTTTCTCATAAGCTTATTATCTATTTTGTCGAACTTTTATTTTTGAGTTTTGGGAACTTGCGCATCCAAATGGATGCAAAATACACATGCCTAGATGAGTTTGAAAAGGCGTCAAAATTATCCAAATCGCGTCTGGACGCAATGACGCGCGAAACCTGTTTCCAACACCTGTATCTAATGGTGCGAGACTCATTCTTAACAATGACTGCAGTATCATTCATGATGTTTGTAATCCAACAAACCTGTCTCTCCATTTCCTTGCGACATTCCTTGTAACTCCAAATCGACGAGCAACTTCAGTTACAGAAACTCAAGAAACCTTTCATGGACTTTTGTGACTTGCTGACTTGTTACTCTCTCCAAGATTTGCTGTCACATTTCTCCCCTCCTTCAGCGTTAAGATTGCCACATCATCAAATAACAGCAAATTTGAGGGATTTGAGGTCATGAGTGGCTTAATGTATTGAGACGTTCCTTGCAAGCAGTCCATCGAAAAGTTATCATGAAAATTCACGTTCAAGTTGGCAGAATATTTCAATCCTACGTTCAATTAAGAATATTGCTGTACATGTAGATGTTTTAAATTTAATGAGTGCAAGCTTATGACTGCTAGATGTCTATGTATCCTTCTGTATCTGACCTGTAATGTGTAAATCAAATTTGAATAATGATAGTTTACAAATATTAAATGCCCGAGAGTGTGATAGTATACAAATATTGACTGCAATGAGGGGCATGGTTCAAATTATAGGCTCATGGTGATCTCAAAACCAGACTATGCCCCGAGGCGGAGGCAAAGTCTGGTTTTGAAATCACCGATTCATTTTAATTAACCAATCAAATGACAGGAATCTATATGCGGTATATAATACAAATTATATAACACATGAATATATTCCAGCCATCAGATTGGCTGATACTACATCAGATAACACAAAATAGTTTGGTTTATTTCATGCTTGACATCACTTCCCGGTCTTTTTTTGTTTTCAAAAAGTAATAGTACTTTTTGAAAGACAAAAATGCCCTGCCTTGTACGATTTTGCCATAATGGCATGGAGGATCAACTCGCCTGTAAGATCTTTTTCATGTTTTATTTGATCAACATCGCACACAAAAATATTTTCATGTGGTATATAAAACAAATATGGACTGCTCTTTATTCGTGAAATGGGATGATCTATTGCCCCAAGGTGATCTGGAGACCGTAAGCCTACTATTTTCCCAAAGCCAAAGGCTTATAAACAGTCCATGTATACTATCACATGGTTGAAATCAAGTCTATTATGATATAATACAAGTTATATACCGCATATAGATTTGATTAGTTAAAAGAGGAGATAATCAAGCTATGCCTTCAATTTCAATATGACGTCATGAAAAACAACTTGTCGCTTCTATGCCCAGGGAAAGCATAGTCGCGTTTGATGACGTCATACCCCATGATTCACGAGTGAAGCGATCCACATTCCGTGACCAGATTGAAACACCCTAATCGCCAGTGCCCTGATTGACAAAACGTACTAAACGGCAATCAATTTTGTTTTAAACACCATATTTAGCGGTGCTTCACAGCTGACCTTTGACTTTTCGCATTTATTTGTCTGCAGTGTACAGTTTTGTTTATCATTTTATGTGATCAGTTTCGTGTTGTTGTACCGTTTTAAGAACTGATAGCAAATACCTATGGTTAGTGGTTACGCTTGCTGACGAAGAAGATATAAAATATATCATGGATTCAGCTAGCCTAAATGCAAGGTGTCCAGTTTCACTGGGTTAATTTCTCGAGGGTGAAAAACCAAAATGATGGCCAAAACGCGTGCTCGCGCAGTGTTTTGGGCAGTAAAACAATGACATTTTCAACATTTCTCACTCTTGAGAAAAATGTTGAAGGGTGAAAATCAAAAGTGAAGGGTATTTTATCCCGTTGTATAGGGTGAGTGAAAACACAGAATTCGCTGTTAGAATCGCTACCTCTAGCAGTTTAGGGGTGAAAATATACAGTGACAAACCTTCCAATTCGGAAATCAATATTTTAGTCCAATTCTTCTTTTTCCGTAGGCAACAGAACAGTGAAGGTTTGGTCTTGTACATTCATTTCATGGAACTTTGGTTGGCCTAAGGTGAATAAGTCTATAGGAAATGTTCATTCAACCAAGAAAATGACAACAATCTATAGTATATAAATCAAATATTGACTGCTTTCATTCGAAACCAGATCACCATGGGCCTATAATTTTACCATGCCCCTCATTACAGTCAGTATTTGTATACTATTCAATTATTATATCAATTGTAAATGGAACAAGTCCCTAGTATTATTATGTCATAAAACAATTGCAGGAAGGCAAGAATTCTGAGGATTACAAGACTGCCCAATAAATATATTTTATAATTAGAATATCTGAACTTACAGGAGACTAGTTAAAGTGTCTATTAATTTAGTTATGCTAATGTGTACCCTTTCTGTTGGAGAACATTACATCTTTTTTACCGAAATGCTTTATAACATTGGTTTCATTGTTATATAACCTTAATGTATGACGCTTCTGGCTTGGTGTCTCATACAATGTTTTATTGGAAAACAGACAAAAACTAACAATGGTAACAATGGCATCATCTCCCATTTATATTCTATCAAACATAATAAGAAACACCGAGAAAACAACAGTGGTTAGAAGTACCTACATGTAGCACCATCAATTTGAATATTCACTTTCTCAACTTAATCTGAGAAAAATTAAGGATCATTCCTGAACAATGTTACAAACTTATCTGACCTACAATCTTGGAAAAAATGGTCTTGGAACGGTTTGGTGTTTGTTACATGTAACAATGGGAAACTATCACCCCCATTCCCATACATGTAATATGCAATGTTGACAAATGTCAATGTCTTCAAATGTTATTCTGATTCAAGGTGTCTCAACATTGATTGAGGGCTGTGGGGAAGGGAACATTGTTTGTTTGTAATGTCCTCTTCAGCTCGTAACAAAATAAATATGTAATTTAAAGATCAGTAAACAAATTCTGTCAAATGTCCCAAATGTGAACATGTTCAAAGGACCTTTTTCCATGATTGTAGCTGCAATGATAGAATATTATTTTACCCACCGACAAACCTGTTTGCATCCACTGTAGTTGTACCCCCATGGTGTTTTCTTTCTTTTTACTTCTCTTCATATTTTCTACACTTTATTCACTGAAAATGGAGTTGGTATTTTTGGACTGAAATAAGAAGAACATAATTATAATTCTCCATGTTGAAATAATCTATTGCCATTGGTACAAACGAGAAATACATTAGATGGACATGAGATGCCATATGGATCAGAGGAGATGAATCATTTATGAGCATGTACATATATGAGGGTCGGTCAATATGTAATGACAATGATCTTGGTATGGGATGCATTGATTCTATTGAGGGATAGTGTGATCAATATAGTAATATAAACCTTTGTTTCGCAAACAATAGACTTTTAGAAACCTTTGTTTATGTAACAATGGGCCTATGCTCGTACATATTTAAACATGGTTTTAAGCTAAACACACGTTTGACTGACTTTGACTTAAACCATAATCTATTCCTCCGCATTTTTGGCTATTTGCAGTAAAATATCACCAGTTCTCCTTTTCTGTTAGATGTATTATCATAATGCCTTTATCCAAATAAGTCATATCATATCACCATAAAGATAAATGTTCAAGCTTTGTTAATATTATGGTAATTAGGATCATGAATATTAATGAATATTAGTGGGAAGATTTGCAAAAAGTAATTTGTCTATGCTTTAAGCTATCAGATAAGCACCCAAACACAAGTAATATATTTAATTTGTGATGTAAATACAAGGCAAATACTGTAAAAGATCTCGAGATAATTAAAAGATCTCGAGATAATTAAAAGATCTCAAGATAATTAAAAGATCTCAAGATAATTAAAAGATCTCGAGATAATTAAAAGATCTCAAGATAATTAAAAGATCTCGAGATAATTAAAAGATTTTGAGATAATTAAAAGATCTCGAGATAATTAAAAGATCTCCAGATAATAGTTACGTACTATGTCTCACACCACCAATCGCCATTGACTTACATGCTTAAGAGATCAAATTAAAATCTGATTTTTTCAGCTATCGAGCGACTGGTCTGTTCAAATCCTTGTTTTCTTTGAAGATACTGATGTCTTCCATCAAAAGAACACCAATTTTGGCGGGTTGACCTTCATTTTTTTCCGCAACAGGACATGGAATACTAGTACACTCTCCGAACTGCTGTCTGCTAGATATATTCGGGGCATTTGTTCTAGAAGAGGTGAAAAGAGGAAAGTTTTGTCAAATCTTACTATTACAGAATATACCAGGGTTCCTTATTGAGTTACATATTGAGTTATAGCAAGCGTATTACGTCGGTTTACCCTTATTGGAACCCCTTTCCTCCAAAGACATAATTTCCAAAACTGGATTAAATGGTACATGTACTCCCAAGTGATTCTGGGACTTTAAATAATAATCAGTTTAATGTGCTTCAAAACAAAGGTATTGTTATAACATAATTAAATATTTGTAGCCTTACACAAAACTTTGATGAGCTACAGCATATGTTAACAAGTAATCATATTGATATCTTGGGGCTTACCGAAACTTTTCTTAGTGACGATATAAGTGATAATAATGTTAATGTAGATAATTTCTATTTATATAGGCGAGATAGAAACAATGAAGCTAACGAGAATGTCAAGGGGTGGTGTAGCTTTTACATATTAATCAAAATTGTACACATAAAGTCAGAAAAGATTTTTCTTCTAACATATGCTTGAACTTTTAACTGTTGAAATTATGCCATACAAATGTAAACCATTTATTGTTATTATATGGTATAGACCACCAGGTACACATATCAATCTTTTTGACAATCTTGAACATGTATTACATTCAATTGAATTAGAGGGTAAAGACTATTTATTAATGGGTGACTTAAACTGTGATTTGCTGTCACCAGTACCACATTGTTATACGGTTAGACTCAATAATATATGTAACGATTTTCACCTTGAACAGGTAATTGATGAACCAACTAGAATTACTGAAACAAGTGCTACTTTAATTGATGTAATGTGTTGTACAAACACAACACCAATTTCAAATTCTGGTGTTATTCATGTTGGTAGGGGTGATCACTCCTTGACATATGCAATTTGGAGCAGTAAAAAAAGCAGGAAGTCTAAACATAAAAGTGTTACAAATCCAAATAAGATTATGTCACAAGGACATGGTAATTGTAATCAAAATCATAAATATGCTATCTCTCGTTCCTACACAATGTTTGACGAAAAGGCATTTTTAAGTGATTTAAGGTTAATTAGATGGGATAAAGTTATGTTGAATGGCGATGTTAATGTTATTGCTCTTTCATTTGAAACACTTTTTCTGGAAGTCATTGACAAACACGTTCCTTTAAAAAGACACAGGGTACGTAAGAAATCAGCACCATGGTTAACTAAAGATATCATCCAACTTATGCGTTACAGAGATAAACTTGAATTAATAGCCATCCGCTCATGTAATGATATTATGAAGTGGAAAGATTTTTGTGATGCCAAGAATAAATGTAATATTTTAGTCCGTACCAGTAAAAAACAATTTATAAATAAGGGTTTTACTGAGAGTAAAAATAATATTAAGAAAACTTGGGAGCAACTGCGTTTTGTAATACCGTCTAAAAGTAAAAACACCAGCATTACTTGTTTGAATACATAAAATGGTTCTGTAAATTAACCTTTAGATATTGCAAATACAATGAATACCTATTTTGCTGAAATAGGGCCTAGACTTGCAGCAAAAATTACTACAGATGATTATAGTAGTAATTTCTCTCACAACACAAATACCAACGGCAATACTAATAAAACATTCAACTTTGAGTTTGTTACACATGATTTTGTTTTCCAAGTATCTCTCGAAGTTATCAGATAATAAAGCTACAGGTTGTGATAATATCCCGTCAAGATTATTAAAACTAGCAGCACCAATTATTTCACCAATCATCACACATACATGTATAATTAATCATTCTTTTACTACCTGTACCTTCCCAAATAATTGGAAGAAAGCTAGAGTTACTCCTATTTTTAAGGCGGGAGATCCAGCTGATCCTGGTAATTACAGGCCTATTTGCTATTTCTAGTCTACCTGTTATTTCAAAGGTTATTGAAAGGGCTGTGTTTGATCAACTATATGATTATCTCAATGTAAATAATTTGATTCATGTAAATCAATCTGGCTTCCGGCCGTCATATTCCACTGCTTCAGTTTTAATTAATTTAACTGAAGACTGGTACAATGAAATTGATAAAGGTAATATAATTGGTTTATGTATGTTAGATTTAAAAAAGGCATTTGATACTGTAAACCATGATATTTTCTGAGACAAACTTAAGTTATATGGAGTTAGTAAATATGTTATAAATTGGTTTTGTAGTTATTTAAGCAATCGCACTCAATTTATTGTATTGATGGAATTTCCTCAAGCCCTAAGCCAATTCAATGTGGAGTGCCCCAGGGTTCAATCGACGAGTCTCTTGCTTTTCTTGTATATATTAATGATTTACCTAAATGTGTATCTCACTCTAAAGTTAGCATGTATGCAGATGATACAGTTCTTTATTATGCATCTAACTCCATTGATGATATTATAAAATGTATAAATGAAGACCTAGTGTCTGTAAGAAATTGGCTTCAAGTCAATAAACTCAGTTTAAACGTAACAAAATCAGAGTTCATGTTGATCTCATCAAGGCAACGTTTAGAATATGTAGAAAATCATAATTTGTTAGTACAAATTAATGGAAACAATTTAGCTAAAGTTGATAAATGTAAGCATCTTGGTGTAATTATTGATAAAAATTTAACTTGGAATGAAAATGTTGAATATACCCGAAAAAAAGCATTAAAGGGCCTACACATGTTAAAGCGAGCGAAGCCTTTTCTTTCATATGATATTCTCAAAACTGTATTATACAGTGCCATAGTACTTCCTCATCTACAGTATTGTAATATTGTATGGGGAAATTGTGGCTTAACTTCAGCATCTCGTCTTCAAATTATTCAAAACAGGTCTGCTCGTATTATTTGTGGAGTAGCTTGGGATACACTTAGTCTTGAAGTTTTTAACAAACTTAAATAGTTACCACTTGATAGTAGACAAACATACAACTGTAATATTTTGTCTTATAAAATACTCAATGATATTGCACCATCATATTTGAATGATTTACTTTTGTATAATGACGTGATTAATTACAATTTACGCAGAAGTAAGTATAATGCTATTATTCCTAAACCTAAAACAAATTATAAAAAACTATAGGGTGCCATTGAATGGAACAAACTTGACAAAAATATTCAAGTCTCCTCCAATATTAGTATATTTATCAACCGTCTTAAACGAATGTGTCAGTTGTAATTTTCGATGTCTTAAAATTCAATTTTTGTAATCTTGTTTTATTACACTGTATACTATAAGATTCAAGAAATATGTTATGTTATGTAATTTTAGAGTTATTATATAAGATGTTAATTATATTGATTTTATCACGGCCTCAGTGAAAAACAGCTGTAAAGTTGACCTATGTATCATGGATAAATAAAGATTATATATGTATGTATGTATGTGCAGCCCGCGGGCCACATGCGGTCCACGAAGCAATCCCAAAATTCCAATCGATGAGGCCTGTTTTAACCGGAACTCACTAGGCGGATTTAAGTGGTGTGCTCCCATATAATTAGTAGGCTGACGCGCTGTATTTAGTAAATATAACTCGAGGTGTGATTGCGTGTTAAAACCCCTGGTTAAAATGGCGCCTGCAGCAGCAACAGCAAGTAAAAAGAGTGAATTACATGAAGAGAAGTGGGTATTCAATGAGCAATGGATTGTAAATATTCTTCCTAAGCTTCCCATCCCTTTATTACTCCTCCTCCGGATGTGTTTTGGAATGTTTGACAATCACTGCGGCACGTAAATTGATTTCAAAACCACAATGAGGCCCGGGTGGTAGAAAGGTTGCACATGCTAGAGTTATAGTCTACAAATCATAAATAACACAAATTTCTTTCATATTAAGAGCACGGTATACTGTTTGTGTACATTTAAATTAATGGTTAGAGGTAGGGTCTATCTTGAATTAAAATCACCGATAGTGATGGGCGCTAGCAAAAAATTATTTGGAGGTGTGTTATCTACAGAAAATATTTTTTCAGTAATTACATGTGATGTATAGGCTTTTCTCAACATTTTTTGTCCATTTTAATATGTTAAATTAACTTTTAAGTCCCTTTTTGACAGATTTTCATATACAGTCATTATCTCCAAATATTGCTGTCTACCGAAGATAGCAAATTTCAGAAAATCTTGTTGTCATCAATAAGGGCTTGTTTTAAAACCTATACCAATTACAGGTGTAAGAATGAAAGTTGCCGCAAGAAAAGTCAGCTAGACCCAAATGACATTTTGGTTCTTCAAGAATTTCATCGGTCTATTATGTTTTTGAGCCAACTAAGTACTGATTTTCATACTATGTTTAGAGTTAAAAATCAAGCCAGCCAGCTCAGAGCACATTTGCTGGACCTGATTATTCTCGTTGATGCATTCTGTGTTATTAATATCATGTTTATTTAAATAAGAAGCTCACCTTATCTGAAAAAATTAGGCTTTTAGTACGGGCACAAGACTTCCGGCACCTCTCTCACTCAAACGCCTGCTTGTTGGGAGTCTTCCTCAGAATCCAAAGTCACAATCTTTTGAAGAACTGGGGGGGGGGGGGGGGGGAAGGAGAAAGGGTCTCTTCAGTAGCATCTTCTCTTTTCATCTTGCAAACCTGTTGATTTTATAATGTAATAAGAAAAATTAAAATTAAAATTAATCAAATATGACACAATACTAGTTAGACCTAGGCCTAACTAAGATAGTCAACTTCAAATTTGCCCAGACTTTCAAGGGCTTGACCAGACATACAAAAGTTAAGGGTAGGGGATGTGGTTTCCAATACTAAAGGCAGATAAGTGACCATTTTACAGAGAGTCCACCGTTTCTCTGTATCAAATTTAATATCTAATTTCGATTGAGTCTGATTTTAAGTAAGCTTAGGCCAAAAAAAAAGAAGGTTTGTCTCAAAACTTGCGAAGGCTTCAAAATCAGGCGACGCACGCGGCTTTTTGTCTTCCTTTTTTTTTTTTACTACATTTTTTTTATTTGTGTGTCTTATTATTTGCAACCGTTGACACTTTCTGATATTGTTTTTTCTATTTGAAATGAATATTGTGATTTAGTTGTGTAAAGAACAATTGTGTAGCGTTTTTTTGAAGAACTGAGTCATGTAAAAGTTTGAGAAAAGGAAAATCTGCCAATATTTTTAATAAAAACTCGAAATAATAATTTGTAGGGAAAAAAAAAATTGATTTGACAATTTCCTGCATTTCAGATGCGGTATTTTGGGCATTTCAAAACCAATGCGCGCGCAAGCTTTGAGACAAACCTTTTTTTTTTTTTGCCTTATCAATTCAATATTTATAGCGGCTATGGCGATGCTGAAAGCTGACCAAATGCTAATTTAAGCCAACACTTGTCCTTTTACACTGAGCCAATTTTGATAAAGATGATCCTATATCCTAAGCTACATAGCTTTCGTGTATAATACTACAAGTAATTTATGGTGAAAGCTGCCAAATTTTGATCCCAAGCATTTTATATGTTTCCAAACGGGTCCCGGGCAACAAAATTTGCCTTTTCACACATCGATTTTGAAATTTGTTGGCCCATTTAGAGTGAATTTAGCTATTAATTACCTTAAAAATGCCCTCGGGGGAAAGAAAACAGGCACTATTGAGTAAAATCAGCCTCGGCTAGTCCACGGAATTGAAAATCACAGCAGACGAGAAAGTAAACACTCGTCAACTAGTGCTGGACAAGAAATCCCTACAGGCTCAACACTATCAGCTATCGAGCAACTGGTTTGTTCAAATCCATGTTTTCGTTGAAGATACTGATGTCTTCCATCCATCAAAAGAACACGGTTGACCTTCATTTTTTCCCGCAACGGGATGTCGAATACTAGTACACTCCTCAAACTGCTGTCTGCTAGCTATATTCGGTGCATTTGTTCTAGAAGAGGTGAAAAGAGAAAAGTTGCGTCAAATATTACTAATTACAGAAAATACTAGGGTTCTTTGGTTAAATATTGAGTTTATAACAGTTTACAAATCACAAATAACACAAATTTCTTTCATATTTAGAACACTGCATTCCTTTTCTGTACATTTGAATTAATGGTTAGAGGTGAGGTCTATCATGAATTAAAATACACAGATAGTGATGGGTGCTAGCACAAATTTATTTGGAGGAGTGGTATCTACAGAGTTAAGGTATCTACCGAGTTAATTTTAAAAGATCTCCAGATAAATAAAATTACTTCGATATTATCTCGAGATAATTAAAAGATCTTTTATAATACCTTAGTTTCAAGTTCTATATAAACTCTACTCTACACTATTTCATGACATTTTCAGCTAATCTGCATGAGCAATATAATGACAATTTATATTTGCAAAAACATGTAACGTGAGTAACAGCTATTTTGGTCCATTTTCTAAAAAGAGTTTAAATCTAATTTGCGATCATTTTCACTGTGCATTTGTAGCTATATCAGCCATGTTAAATTTGTTTCAAAAATATCCTGTATGAGGACACTTTGTGAATAAAGGCTTGTTACTATTTCATGACGTCTACAAAAGTGAAATGTGAGTTACAAAGGTTTTTCCTTCTTACTTGCAAGTCATGTCATGTATTGCAATTCTAATTGCATATAAACATTTAGTGCTGGATCTTGTGTAAATACTGCAGATATAAACTTTCAAGCATGATCTCTTGAAAAACTTCCAAAAAAGAAACGTAGCGAAAAAACATAACGTCAGTAACATGGAAATTAGATATCTTTTAATTATCTCTAGTTAATAGTATCTAGAGATCTTTTAATTATCTCTAGTTAATAGTATCTAGAGATCTTTTAATTATCTCTAGTTAATATTACCGAGAGATCTTTAAATTATATTGAGATTATATTATCTAGATATCTTTGAATTATATCTAGATAATATTATCTCAAGATCTTTTAATTAGCTTGAGATAATATTATTTTGTCTTTTTTAATTATCTAGAGATCTTTTAATTATCTCTTGAGATAATAGTATCTTTAAGATCTTTTAATTATCTTGAGATAATATTATATTGAGATCTTTTAATTATCTCTAATTATTATAATCTTGAAATCTTTTAATCATCTCAAGATAATATATTGATATCTTATAATTATCTCTAGTTTTATCTTGAGTCTATCTTTTAATTATCTCGAGACAATATGATTGAGAGATCTTTAAATTATCTCTAGTTTAGTTTATATTATCAATAGATCTTTTAATTATGTTGAGATTATATTATCTATAGTAGAGATCTTTTAATTATGTTGAGATTATATTATCTATAGTAGAGATCTTTTAATTATGTTGAGATTATATTATATGAGATCTTTTAAATATCTCTAGATAACATTATCTTTAGATCTTTTAATTATCTCTAGTAAATATTATCTAGAGATCTTTAAATTATCTCTTGTTGATATTATCTTGAAGTAATATTATATGGAGATATTTTAACTATCTCGAAATAATATTATCTAGAGATCTTTTAATTATCTCTAGTTAATATTAGGCCAACAAAAATGTTTGGTCGTCCTTGACGGAACAAACCATGCACACTGGACCTGACCCATATCCCCCTACCCCTTTCTTCTTTAAAAAAAAAGGAAAGAAGTATACACCAGATCGCACCAAATGGGTTCAACAATTGAAAACAATTTCAATTATGAGGGGGGGGGGGGGGGGAGTACTCCCCTCGTCTGGTGGGGTGGGGTGGGGGCCCAAATTGGGTTTTTTCGTCGGGGGGGGATCCCCCTGCCCCCTCCCCCTGGCGAATGACGCTGTTAATGTACCGCACCACCAAGTGACATGGGGCGCTGCCGGGGAATCGTATACGCTGTGATCAACAAATCTTATATTCTCAGTAAAAGATGGCACTTGATTATGATAGGGTCGCTCGTACATGAAGTATAGGTCGCCCCGGTCATCCAGGCACGCTTTTGCCGTTGACAACAAACCAGACGATTTAACAACCTATCACATCAGTTTTACGCTCTACTCGCCCATACCCAAAAGAATCGCGTGAGGCTGTCAGTGTCAGCACCACGGGGGAAAGGGCATTCCCCCCCCAAAAAAAAAAAATCTTGACCCCCCCAAAAAAAATTCAATTTAGTTAAAATAAGAAAAAAATAGACAATTTAACTTAGCATAAAAAGGCAATTTTTCCACGCTGTGCGCACATATTATTACTAAATTAGGTTTAATTAGACCAAATGTTGACAATTTTAGCATAAAATGGCACAAACAAATTTCATACCAAATTAGGTTAGTATTATACCAAATTTGACCATTTAAGTGTAAAATGGCACAAAAAATTTAGCGTGCATCATTTTTTTCATGCCCCCTTTAAAAAAATCTTGCCTGGCCCCCCACCCCCATTTCCCCCAAAAAATTATGAGGCTGGTACCGCTACTGGACGCTGTGTAAGACTCATGCTCGCATCATACTAGCCGGTCGCTGGTCGCAACAGGTCGCGTAGTACTAGCTAGCTCAAAAGTATCTCGGTGCGACCAAAGGTAGGCATGTTCATAAAATTTTGAAAATAAAATTATCTCTTTGAAAATGAAATACATGGAACAAAGTACTTTACAATAAAAAATGATGGTTCAACCATGTCTGCAGGCTGAATAAAAAAAAAAGTTATAACCAAAAGTAGTTTGCCTCATATTGCTGAAAACTGGGCAAGACATGCACATTTTAAACCATTTTAGATTACCCAAAAGGTTTACTTTCATGATGTCTAGTTGCTTGCACGGGGTTATATAGACATCAGTGAATACATCCTAGCCACATCGTACTACATCTCTGTATTTAAAGGTAGATGTTCAGATTTTCAACTTGAAGTTTTCTATTCTACATGAAAGGTCATCCTTAAAAGTTAAAAACGTTGTGTCCCAACATTTGAGATGCATAGCTATTATGGTTCTTATTTTAGACACACAAGATGCTGTGAACTGTATACTCATTGACAACTGATTGAGTAGTACACAAACTATATCGGTGGTAACCACCATTCGCGGTAATTCAACGCTATTTCATCGATTTCTCTGTCATTATACCAAATTAGGCCGTCAAATTTCAGTATGATGATGAGAAATATACGAGCTTTCATATGATATGAAAATCTCCGTATGTTTGAAATAATTCTGTGTTACGAAAATGTGATTGGGTCATCTACCTTTAAAAGAGGTAAATATGGAGTTGTCTACATATTTTGGTCAACTAATTTTCAAAAAAATGTTGCCCTCTGTAGTCAATGATATGAACATCCCTACCAAATGTCGCATCGAACTACTAAATCGCCGGTAGTCGCAGGTATTCTCGAGTCACGCAGACGACAACAAACGGGACAATTGCTGCTGATTGGTTATGCTAATTTTGAAGCAAAATAACCTCCCCAAATGGTTGAAAAAGTATGGTATAATGGTGTTCATTACATCATGAGCAACCGATCGTTCGAGTTGAAATGAAGTCAACTGGCCGCGACTGGTCGTTTCCAGTCAAGCAATCTCTTGATCGATGTATCTGGGTTTTTTATAGGAAGGGGCAGACATACGGGAACTTTGAGTTATTTTTAGCAAATTTGCTTGGCAACCAGTGTTTCAGAAACAAAACATTCCATGCACGCACTCAACGCTGAGCGCTACGCACTTGATCCGCAGTAGGCGCAATGTGCGGTTGCCTTAATTGATTGATCTGCGCAAGTTGTTTTTTTTGTTTTTTTCACCGGCGTTTGATTTTTTTTCACCGGCGTGAGTCCCGTGACGTAGGTCCGCCCCAACCTATACGACGTAAAACTCGTCATAGCGATAAACGCAAAGCGACCTTAATAGATGTTTTCAGCATAAGAGTCCCTCGAAGAAGCCTTTATTTACCTTTTTGGTTTGTGGTCAACGGCATGTGACGTCACTCCGTGGTGACCTAGGCTATATTCATCAATTTTTGAATGAATTGAAGCTAGCCTTAAAATATTATAAAATAAGCTTAATCATCATTCAATCATTGTCTATCTATTATTCCGGGCTATTATTCTATACATGTAATTTTGTTGACAAAATTAATTTACCTATTCTATTCTGTATTCTCTTCTATTCATGTACATTTCCAGGTAAGCCTGGACTAGGCAGTTACTTATCGCTCTTTTTTGACAGTAAAACAGAAGAAACCAGTTCGAACTTCCACTCGCCAAACAATCCACACACGAAAACAACATCGTTATGAATACAACATGCACGATGATGGGTCACGAGCTGTCCAAAAAAAAAGCCTTCGTGGCTGCGTAGCAGCCACGAAGGCTTTTTTTTTGTAAGAAGAGAGCTGATTGGATCCACGTTCTACGGAGTCTGCCGTCCTCTAAGATAGAATATAGAAACACTATCAGCCATCCTAGCCGAGTCAAAAGAGTGGCCCTACAGTTTTGGACAAATGTGTGCCGAGAATCCGGCACTAGACCACAATGCAACACGATACCCCGATGACATCATGCACACACTGGCCAATAGCAGTGCCACGGAAGACAAGACAGTAGCCAGACCACATGTGGTGATGATAGGGTTCGTCAAACCGCAATACGCGCCAATTAAGGGCAAGGTGTGAAATGTACACCATTTTAATCACAGATCTTTAATTAGTCCCTCATCCTGTGTGCATTTACGAAAACCGCAATTTATAGCCCAATTTGTGTATACGTTTGACACCAATGTAACATCTTGTTCAATTAAAACTACAATGTATGTAAGAAACAAATAAGAAATTGTTTGAGCCATTTTGGCAACACTTATTCACATTAGATGGACATTTGATAATAATTTTAGATACTTCGTGACAGTATAGTTCAACAGCACTTAGGGACCGTTCATTATTTATGCTGGAGGGCGGTTGGGTAAACTATAGGGGGTCATGTAACTTTCATATGTTGAAATAGGGGGAGGTTATGTTACTTTTTATTCTTAAACAGGGGGGGTTGTGTAACTTTTTTTTAAACTATACAGACGGTTGTGATTGAGGTGATTTTAGAGATTATTTTGGAGTGAAAATGCAATTTTTTTCTGCGATTTGCGCATATTTTATTAAAACCTATCAACTTCAAAATGTGTTACTATGAGACGACTTCTGGACAGCAAATCTTGTCTGTGCCTCGGATGATGTGGTGGAAAAACATTAATATAATCATCAATGGTCAAGATTAGAGCCACGGGTGTATAATGTAACAAAATCCAATTTTATGATTTTAAAAAATGTAATTTTTTCCATGTTTTTCACCTCGACTCAGCTTTGCACCAATGCTCACAAAAGTAGAATGTTTTACTGGATTATACGTTTCTGCTCAGAATGTAGGCTAACTTGTTTGGGTTATAAAGACTCACAAAACCACCCAAAATGTATAAAATATGACACAATTTCCGCTCGCTACGCTCGCCATTACTACTTTCACACAATAAAAAAGGGCAATCATAAAAGAATTATTGCCCGTTCAGATAGGGCACAAACAGAATTGGCCAACATATCCATGAACAAAATTCCAAAGGTAAAGACAGCCCCTATAAGTATGTGACAAGTTGAGTTTTTCAGGTAGGAGGGGGGGGGGGGGGGGGGGGGGGGGGGGGGGGTGTAAAAAGCAACTGGTTAGCAGGGGGGTCATGTCATTTTCATTTTCAGCTGTAGGGGGTTAGGTAATGTTAACATACAAGTCTTGAATTTGTCCCACCCCCACCCCCCCCCCCCCCCACCATAAATAATGAACGGTCCCTTAAGCCCTGTGCTTTTTAATTTTTTTAAATTGAGTTGGAACATTTCATTTTTATATGTTTGCATGCTAAACAAAATAGTGTCCATCTAACTGATGGCAATGGCATCTTTCACAGATGATGATATAAGACAAAGCATCTTGTTTCAGAAATACTTTGGTGGGGGGCTGGGCAACTGAAATTTGTCTGTGTCGAAACATTTTTGACCTCCCCTTTACAAATTGCAAAACTTTTGTGACCCCCTTTAACTATTTTTAATATTTTTTATTGACCCCCCCCCCCCCCCCCCACCCCCCACACACACCACACACATACCTTACTATTTCATGTAGAAAAAGACCTGTTGGCTTCTTTTTACGACGCTGGCGGTCCGGACCATCCCACAATGTACAACATTTCAGATTCACTCAACATGAATGCCTCTTTTGCTCGTAGCGCGCAGAAATTTGTGTTTATCTCGTTAATGACCACCTTTTTCAACTGTAGCTTTGTTGAAATTGTGGAAAGTTTAATTTGCACAAAGATTCGCGCGTAACGCGCAAAAATTGCTGTACAAAATGCATTCGAAAACGTGCATAACACGCAAACAATTGTGTTTATCTCGTTAATGACCAGCTTTTTCAACAGTACTTTGTTGAAATTGTGGAAAGTTTCATTTTGTATACAAGTTTCATTTTGTCGCACAATTTGCAGTGGTTGGTCCGGACGTTGCTATGATCTAAGTTTTATTTTACACCCCAAAATGAAAATGTCCGCTTCACTCTTTAAATTGTAATGTTTCTAAAATAAAAGTTCACAAAAATATTCGTGTGTAGCGGGATTTTTTTTGTTTTGCTACACAAATTGTCTTTTTACACCTATTGCCTTTTAAAAACTGAACAATTCTGAACTAAAGCGCGCGTACCTTGCAAATTTTTTTTTCCACCCAGGCGTTATACTATGGCCACACTTTTTTGACCCCCCGCCCTTTATTTACCAAAACCTTTTTGATCCCCCCTTTGGGCAATTTGAAACTTTTTAGACCCCCACAGTTTTGGCAAACTGCCCCCCCCCCCCCCCACCCACCAAAGTATTTCTGAACACTCCCTTACTGTTGTAAATGTTTGTACGTTTAATCATGTTAATAGGTAATAAAGGCGAGTGCTAAAGGAATAAAACCAAACAAACCTGTTAAGGGAGTGTTCAGAAATACTTTGATGGGGGGGGGGGGGGGGGGGGGGGGGGGGTCTAAAAAGTTTCAAGTTGAAAAAAAAGGGGGGGGGGGACCAAAAAGTTATGTTAAGTGCTAAATTTAATGTTGTCTGCAGACAGTTAAAACTCTGGAAATTAGTGTGGTCACTAAGTATCCAGGTTTGGAAGTATTTGTATGGGGTGCTATAAATTTGTAAGTCTTCACCACTACGGTGTGGGGTCAAGGGGCCCTCCAGGGGCGAAGCCCTTGGGGTAGGAGCCCCTGAAGCTGTTGGGTTTTAGCATGTTTGAATGGCCTAGAAAAGCTCTCCTTGCTATGAATATTTACATTTATTTTGTAATAAACTTTGACTTGGTTTAGAGACAGTATGGGTTCAGGGGGCAAAGCCCCATAAAGCTGTTGGGTTTTAGAAAGTTTGAATGGCCTAGGAAAGCTCTTCCTTGCTATATGAATATTTACATTTATTTTTAATAAACTTTGGCTTGGTTCATAAACACTCTAAAATACGAGAGACACTATATGAAAGATTAAAAAACTACAACGCGCGAAGCGCGCAAAAAAAATCAATTTTTATAAATGAAATGGTCCAGAAAACGTTCCTGAAGCCATCTTGTTTATGCTTGAATAATTAAATATTGTACACAATTTTACGCGCGAAAGGCGCAAAAATTACCAGTGTTTTAACTACAATGGTCATGAAAACGTTCCTGAAAGCATCTTGCTATGCTTGAATAATTAACATTAAGACTAATACGTGCGAAGCGCGCCCAAATTTCCACTCTTTACTAAAATGGTCCAGAAAACGTTCCTAAAGCCATCTGGATATGATTGGATAATGAAATATTGAACATAATTATGCGCGAAGCGCGCAAATATTTGCAGTTTTTCTAACTAAAATGGTCCAGAAAAGTTCCTGAAAGCCATCTTGTTATGCTTGAATAGTTAAATATTGAATGTCCAGTTTTTTAAATAAAATGGTCCAGAAAACTTTCCTAAAGCCATCTTGTTATGCTTGAATAATAAAACATTGAAACTAATAGGTTTGAAGCGTGCAAAAAATCCCGTTTTTTCATCTAACCAATACGCGCAAAAATCTCCATTTTATTAAACTACAAATGGTTAACGTTACTGAAACCATATTGTTATGCTTGAATAATTAACATTGAAACTAATACGCGCGAAGCGCGCAAAAAAATCATGTTTTTTAACTAATATTGGACTGACGCTATATTTTTTCAAACATCTTAAAATCTTAGTGATTTTTGTAAGATTTTGCTAGCTTTAAAAACATAAAGTGATGTTTAACATCACTGTTTGGTCCATAATATCAATATCATATCATAATCGACCATTTTAACGGATTTGTGTTGTCATTTTGAAAATGGTTTTCAAGGGGAAAGGGTTCATATAGGAGCATGTACGAATAACTGCCCCCCCCCCCCCCCCTCCCCACCCATCACACACACACACCCACTGACTGTCAGAGGAGAGAAATACTTGACTTTGGTATATCCCCCATACACACCGTCCTCACTGTCAGAGGTGAGAATACATGACTTTGGTCATATTAAATCTAAGGGGGTGTTGTACACCTCTTAATTTATTATTGGACTGACAATGTATATTTTTGCAAAAATCTTAAAATCTTAGGGGGTCCCTCAAAAAGACCAGGGGGGGGGGGGGGGGGGTGCTTGTAAAGTATCCGTGATCTGGAAGTTGGTCTAATTAACTTGTAATGACTCCGAATGATTTATTATGCATTTTCTACCAATGAAATAAATTAGGCCACTGATAACAACAAGCGATGATTGGGATCAAACATTAATTAATATCATAGGCCTATAATTAATAGTATTGATGAAATCAAAATACAGAATTTAATATTAAATCCTTATTCCAAACATGTACATTAGCTATCAGCACTCCAAGCATGACCTTGCATAGTGCTCTGGCGCGCGCGCGCGCGTGAGGTGTTGACAGTTCAGTCCCACATTGTTGATAAATGTGATGGTCCATATATGGAGTGTATCATTTATGTATGATGTCATGTCCGTGACTGGCTCTTTACGCACCGTGGGGGGTTTAGTTCCAAAACTGTAGGACTACTCCACGAGTTCGGTTCTCGGGTTTGTCGGTTCTCGGATGGGGAGCATTTTTTCTAGTATTAATAGTATAGATAGAGTAGTCCTAAAGGTAGGACTATTTTCACAGGGCAATTTGGTCTACTGCCCTCTCGAAAAACAGTAAGACACTATTTTTCCCAAAGTGCTCCTATTGCAAACGGGAATTAAATCAAGTAAACAAACACGAGATTATGTCAGCGCCCATGAAGCAAAACATTTAAAATTCCAAGGTGGTTCATTGTAGCAAAGATGCGTTTCCAACTCTCAAAATTTCGCTGGTCTATTGTAAATCACTGCCTTAGTTGCAATGTATACACGATGCATGTTCAGAGCCGTCAGTTCAGGTTGCAGCATACGGGTAAGTGTTTACGTAGTTTCGATCTAAAGGGTTCAACAAAAGAAAGTATACCACTTTGTTTATGTCATTTTGAGTAACTTTTAATTTGTTTTTGACCAGACAGACTAAATAGGCATTTAGATGAATCTTCTAGGCATAATTTGATACCAAATTTGCCCCCTAACAACAAAGATAAACCATGATTAGCACCATTTAAAGGAAAATATCCCATTTTCAAAAGTCGCATTTCCAATGATACACAGCACGAGAAGAAAGCCAATTGTTAAACACACACAGTATGCCGTATTTACCCGTACTGAACACCGCGCATATCCCTCAATGCGCGCGCATATCCCTCAATGCGCGGGCTAATTCAAATCTAAACTGATGCGCTGTGCGATCGATAGCCTGTCAATCCTGGCTATATAGTCGGAACGCAAGTTCGATTTGACCCCAAATTATTAGGTACGAGGGCGTCCTAATGTAAACACGAAAAATTCAAATTTAGTCGATTACCTATTTATAAATAACTAACACTTATTTAGGACGAAATATATACAAAAGGAGACTGCTGATCGTTTACCCACTAACCTACAATGAAGCATACATCTATTTTACTGCATACTGTTTTATCGAATCAATATATTCAGACACCAACGACCCGAAATGTGAGATTTCATGCTACTGCATCGGCGTAAAAACTGACATGAACTGGAAGAAATCATATGGTAGCCAATTTTAGATGAAAACGTCCGTAAATCCCTTATTTTACAACGTCGTAAAAAATCCATCTATACAGTGGCACATTATAATGAGTTGTTTGATATCCTTCGTGTTTGAAATAGTAATAGTGTTTAAGACGATTTTTGCCGCATCATTTGAAGCCCGATGTGAAGCTCAATTGTAGTGACCAAAATTTGGCACTTGACAATAAAGTGTTTGAATCTCCCGGTTATGACTAGTTTCCCTTGATAGCGTAGATGGTAAAGCGCTCGCTTGAAGAACGGGAGGTCCGGGGTTCGATCCTGCACAATGTCACGGATTTTTTTTTCTCTCATCAAAATCAATTTTGTTGGGTTTTTAATCTATTTATGATTGTTTTATGATGATTTATGATGTGATGACCATGTTTCTTACCCGATATTCCGTCTGGGTGCGATTGTGCTCAGGTTATCCCTTCAACCACTCAAATATTAGTTTCAAAAGACACATATACGCATAATGAGGAAAATCAGGTGTAAGTGCAGCAAAACATTGTCATGAAAACCATCTTCTAAACGTCACATCATGGTCCGTCCGTGACTCCGTGTGTATATGAAAAAAATACGTCGCGTCTTTTATACCAGGAAATACAATACAACTTTAAAGTCTCTCTGATCCCGCCCGAGCACTAGGCCTATGCCGAGGTTTGTTTATTGCTTTGGGATTATTTATACTAGAATGGTGGGGATCTGTTAACTTATGAAAAAGAAATGAACCAAATAAATAAAATAAATAAATCACACATAAAAAATGATTTTGACGAGAAAAAAATAAATCATATGAAAATGTGCAGAGCAGAAGGATCGATTTCGTACCCCGGACCTCTCGTTCTCCAAGCGAACCCTTTACCATCTGAGCTATCAAGGGAAACTAGTTATATCCGTGAGATTTAAACACTTCATCAATTCTGTTTAGTAGAGCCACATGATGCAAAAACATCATTTATTCTGTTAGATAAAAAGGATATCACAGTTATTTAGCTCATAAGTTGAAAAACATTTCCCTTGAAAGATGTCCCTCCTATGCACAAAGCCTGCAATCCGCACAAACATCAAAATATAATGCGATCGCATATGAATGGACAATGGAAAAAATGCCAATGGTTCCAAATTTCACTCTCTCTTACAATCTGTTTTTATCTACTTAAATGGTCACGTCGTAAAATCGATTTAGGAAATAATAATGACTAAAACCCTCATTTATCTGAATATGTGACAATTTTGTAATTTTGCTGTTTAAGACAGCTGTTTGTCAGATCAATGTAACGCTACTTTTGTACATTTCACTTTCGATATCGAAAAAATTGCAAACTTCCCATGTGAAATACTCTGCTTGTAAATGTCTGAGACTGGTTTTAATAAGTTAGTAAGATAGATTGTATTATTAGGAATATTTCAAGACATTAATCTCCAAAAAAGACTTACATTTGACCTCAGGATCACTCTTGAAATGATAGTTCAGATTCCGCGGGAGTTTAACTCGGTTTTAGTACCGAAAGTGCGCGGTTCACAATTGCGAAGTTCGTTTCGGTAATAATTGACCTTTTAACGGTTATTCGGCTAAGAGGCGGTCCGACTGTATACAAACACACAGAGAGACCCCAATATTGGTCTTTTCTTCTCGTGCTGTGTATTCGAAATGCGACTTCTGAAAATGGGATATTTTCTTTTAAATGGTGCTTGCTAATCATGGTTTATCTTTGTTGTTAGGGGGAAAATTTGGTATCAAATTATGCCTAAAAGATTCATCTAAATGCCTATCTAGCCTGTTGAAACTCATTTGCCAATCAGTACCCTATTTGCTTCCCAGCTGGCCATTTTACGTTTTTTAAACGTTAAAAACACGTTTCAAGTTGGTGAAAAAAAGTTTTAATATTACGTATTAAAAACGTATATGTGTGGAGTTTTTTATGGGTTTTAATAACGTTTCCATGTAACGTTTTGAAAACGTTAATATAACGTGAAAATAACCATATTTAAATTATTTAGTCTTGCAAGATGTTTCAAATACGTTTAAAAACATGTTTAAAACGATGTTTAAAACGTTTTAAAAACGTTTCACAAACACGAAACCTAATTATAACCAATTTTAAACGTTTTTGAAAACCTATATTAGAGAATTGATAATTAATTGATAATTAACTGGCAATTTTAAGACCAATTCAATAAGGCCAAATTAAATTAATTGTTTGTCTCAAAGCTCCCGCGCGCGTTAGTTTATTGATGCGCATTAGAAAAACAAAAATCTGAAAAAAACTTTTTTTTTCATTTTTTCTTCTTTTTTTTCCAAAAAATAAAATAAAAAATCACAAAATTTCACTGATTTTTCAGATTTTCATTGATCACATCATCTTAAATACAAAAGTTCACTTTTACAAGGATTTCAATATTTTATATTTAAAAAAAAAAAAAAAAAATGAAAAAAACCCGCATTCCGCATTAGTTTTACAACAGGAGAGGAGCTTTGAGACAAACAATTAATTCAATTTGGCCTAATTTGGCTTTTTATTAACATTCTCCAACAAAATTGTTCATGTGTTTGTGGTTCTTATTTGCCATTTAATTATGAAATGATGCATGTAGCACATCGAAAAACTATATGAAAGAAAATAAATATTCAATCCATAGTGTTACCAAACCAATATGACCCGGGTAAGTGCGCATGCGTGTAATTGCCTACGTTTTTAAAAAACGTTTCGTAAAAAACGAAACTTATGGTCCAGGACCATAATATTTGGTTTAATTTAGGTTGTAATATAACGTTCTATAAACGTTTTGATTTCGTTTCAATCATGTGTTCGTTTATAAGTATTGTGACAACATTAATTTAACGTTTTTATAACGTTTTTATAAAACGATTTCCAATAAAAAAAATATGCTTTGAAACTGTAACGTTTTTAAGACATTTTAAAAACGTTTCACAAAAACAAAACCTAATTAAACCCAATTCAAAACGTTTTGAAAACGTTTTGTGTTTACTGGGTTAAGGCATCCAGGTTCTGTTGAAAGATGGTCCGGTCTTTGCTGGAGTTGATTTCCCTGTATACTAGGGCGTCGTCAGCAAAAAGTCGAACTTTTGTTTCAGCTGAAACACAGTCAGGCATGTTATTTATGGAGATGATAAAGCATAAGGGGCCTATGACTGTGCCTTGTGGGACGCTGGAAGTTACTTCAACAACTGAGGAGAGTTTACCGTCTAGGCGGACACGTCACACGTTGTTTGCGTGTAGTCAGAAATGTAGAAATCCACCCATGAAGTTTACCGTTAATTATGGCTGTCAACTCTCCCGCATTAGGCGGGAGTCTCCCGCCCAGACAATCTTTCTCCCGCACTCCCGCCTAGCATATAAAATATCCCGCCTCAAAAATGTATCAATTCAAATGTTTATCAACGCGTTTATTTCCATCGCGAAATGGTATAAATCAGTGCTTTACGCTTTCCGATCACCAACGTACTACTACGAAATGACACGGAATTGACTATTTATAGCCCGTCGCCTACGTTCATTTGCTGTACCTTTTGGACTGTACGATTTGTTTTTGTTCGTACGGATTTGTTTGACCCCCCCCCCCCCACTTACTTGAAATTCACGAGGTGACTGCAAAACAAATTGGGGCTACCTTTTGATGGGGTTTTTTGTTGGTTACACTTTGGCCATCATATTTGTAATATTGTATCTCTCCCTCCCAGCAAATCCCAAATGTTGACAGCCCTGCCTTAATCCCGTGGTGGTCGAGCTTTTTGAGCAGACGAGTGTGTGGTACGCGGTCAAAGGCTTTTGAGAAATGTGTTATGATTTTACCCCACCTGACACCATCACATACCCCTAATAGGCCTACATGTATTTATATAACCATCCCAGGGTGGAGGGGGGGGCGGTTACTTAGTGGATATGAGGTTACGGCCGGGGATGTGCTGCCAAAAAGGGTCCCATTTTTCACCCTCTGGTAAATGGATGACCCCTAAAGCCATTTATGGGTCTAAACTCACATAAAAACATAAAGAAAGCACAACAATGCAGCCTTAAGCCTCACTTACCCATTGCCTCCTTCTGGCTACGCCACTGCTTGCTTGCCTTTAAAATCCGTGTGAACAGTTGTTTCAAAATAACTTTCTGTTCTTCTATCTTTAGAGCTTTGTCTTCATGACGCAATCTTTTATATGTGACTTTAATTATTTCCCATAATTACATATTATAATGCTAAGAACATAACATAGCATTGTGTCATTAATTTGCTATCTTTTGAAGATAGTAATATTTGCATGAACTATAATAATTGCAAGGCCTATGATAGACCATCGCCGCACACATTTAACACACAGAGACCGCATTAGTAATTAATAACCTGTCCCTAATACACTCTTGTTTGACTTTATATGTCGTTTGTCAAATTTGATTATAAATAAATTAATAAATATACAAAATATTGTGCTTCAACATTTTGTTTCTAATCCAAATTGTAAACATGACATGTGTTTACATATAAAGCTGCCTAAGTATTGACTGATCAATCCCTAAATGACATAATTGATATTTGTAACTTTTTAGGAAATGTTATCAACATTCCCTTAAATAATCATGCAAACTCTCCATTAACATGGGACATTTGGTTTTAATGTTATGGCCAAAAACAATCTTAGATGGTAAATTTAGGATTTCGCTCAGACAATCATGGAAAGAAAAAAAAGTTGGAACACTTGATGCAACTTATTACAACCATCCCCATGCTCGCAATCGAGATCACACTTGGGACATAGCACTGTTTAATAGAAAGCAGAAGTCTCCCCCTTTCTTATAGATCCTGCCCTTACCCCCATCAATCAATGTTGGGGGAACTGCCAAGGCTTCTGATAACATGACTCGGATCAACATTGCCTCTTTCCCCCATGATTGTAGATACATGTAGACATTTAGATGAATCTTTTTGGCACATAAGTAAAAATAGACCCCATTGTACTCAATGGGTGATAATTACCGTAGGGCAACAAGAAAACTAACCCAACGCTGCTCTATGGGCAAATAGACCTCTCAGGTAGGGTCAGTCGGTCAGGAATCTATTTTCGGTCTTTTTTCTTCAATATTTCAAGTTTTGAAAAAAAAGAAGAAAAAAATGATTCGGTCAGGCCCATAGAACAAGTTTTTTTGTGTGTCGTTTAAAGGGACACGAAGTAGTGTTGGAAGGATTTTTTTTTAATTAATCAACTTCAGAATTCAAGATGAACATTAAAAATTACCATTATTGTTGTTTCTACTCACAAAAACACAGCAAAACTTGATTAAAACAATACCATCGCTATTTATTGAAACTTTTTTTAAAATGCTCTCTATGTAAATATGGTTCACGTTATGTATCACGCATACATACTGCAGGGGACACTGTCTGACGTAAATTGCTGATCAGCATTTTTGAATCAACGTTTTGTTGTACAAAGAGGGCTGATTTTTCTTAATCCTTATAGGTGGAAGTGTAATACAATTGTAAAAATATACCAATCCCAGTTTTTATCATAATTGAGGTCGCAGCCTCCAACACATCTCTAATGATAGGGATTCATTTTCCAAAGTCATTGTATAGATCAAGGTACTAAGTTTAGAAGGTGACTGTGAGGAAGTGTGTATCCGATATCAGTATCAACAGGCAGTTTTGTTTTGCATGAAACACACAGATACATTGTTGCTCGTGGTCACTGACACAGTACATAATTAAAACAAATCCAACATTAGAATGAGTTTCTAAGTTGTACCTGTTGCCTGTCTCTAGGTATGATATAGTATAGTGGACTTAAGTCATCTGACCACGCGACCGGGGCGGCCATAGCCACCCCACTTTTTTGCAAAGAAAGAAAAAAAGAATAAGTGGAAAAAAAAGAGAAGAAACGGGGGAAAGTGATAAAATATTGGTCAAAAGTACACACCAAATCGCACCAATACCAATTCTAAGGGGGACATTGCCCAACCGTGCGATTTTGTTTTGACCTTCACCCCCCCCCCCCCCCCCACTTACGTTAATTTCATGAGGTGATTGGAATTTTTTTTTGACCCCCCCCCCCACTTACGTTAAATTCATGAGGTGACTGGAATTTTTTTGTGTGTTACCTTTTACTATTTCTTTGTTGGCAGGGCCGGAAGAATTGAGAATGGCCGCCCCACTTTTTGTCTCGCCTGATGTAATCAGAAAGAGACTATGTTATCACTATTTCTGTCCGGCGTCCGCCGTATGCCGTATGCCGTATGCCGTCCGCCGTCAGCCGTGTGCTAAGAAATACCTTTGTGACGCGATATCTGGAGATCCGTAAGGCCTATCGTGATGGGACTTGGTGGAGGGAAGGGGGGTGGTGCGTTTTGTTGCTGATTGATTTTTCAAGGTCATCGGGGGTCATACAAGGTCATCGGGGTCAAATATGCTTAAAACTTTTGAGACGCGTTGTGACGCGATATCTAGAGATCCGTAAGGCCTATCTTGATGGGACTTGATGTCAGGGAAGGGGGTGGGGTGTTCTTTTGCTGATTAGATTTTCAAGGTCATTGGAGGTCATTCAAGGTCATCGGGGTCAAATATGGGGTCAAATAAGATCCGTAAGGCCGATCTTGATGGGATTTGGTGGAGGGAAGGGGGTGGTGCGTTCATTTTGCTGATTAAATTTTCAAGGTCATCGGAGGTCATTCAAGGTCATCGGGGGTCAAATATGGGGTCAAATAGATCAGTAAGGCCTATCTTGATGAGATTTGGTGGAGGGAAGGGGGGTGGTGTGTTCTTTTTGCTGATTAAATTTTCAAGGTCACCAGAGGTCATCGGGGTCAAATATGGGGTCAAATAGATCAGTAAGGCCTATATTGATGAGATTTGGTGGAGGGAAGGGGAGTGGTGTGTTCTTTTTGCTGAATAAATTTTCAAGGTCATCAGAGGTCATTCAAGGTCATCGGGGGTCAAATAAGATCCATAAGGCCTATCTTGATTGGATTTGGTGGAGGGAAGGGGGATGGTGTGTTCTTTTTGTTCTTAATTTTTCGGGGTCATCAGGGGTCAAATATGGGGTCAAATAGATCAGTAAGGCCTATCTTGATGGGATTTGGTGGAGGGAAGGGGGTGGTGTGTTCTTTTTGTTGATTAATTTTTCGGGGTCATTGGGGGTCAAATATGGGGTCAAATAGATCAGTAAGGCCTATCTTGATGGGATTTGGTGGAGGGAAGGGGGGTGGTGTGTTCTTTTTGTTGATTAATTTTTCGGGGTCATCGGGGGTCAAATATGGGGTCAAATAGATCAGTAAGGCCTATCTTGATGGGATTTGGTGGACGGAAGAGGGATGGTGTGTTCTTTTTGTTGATTAATTTTTTGGGGTCATCGGGGGTCAAATAGATCAGTAAAGCCTATCTTGATGGGATTTGGTGGAGGGAAGGGGGGGGGGTGTGTTCTTTCGGTTGATTAATTTTTCGGGGTCATCTGGGGTCAAATAGATCGGTAAGGCCTATATCTTGATGGGATTTGGTGGAGGGAAGGGGGGTGTTGTGTTCTTTTTGTTGATTAATTTTTCGGGGTCATCAGGGTCAAATATGGGGTCAAATAGATCAGTAAGGCCTATCTTGATGGGATTTGGTGGAGGGAAGAGGGATGGTGTGTTCTTTTTGTTGATTAATTTTTCGGGGTCATCGGGGGTCAAATAGATCAGTAAGGCCTATCTTGATGGGATTTGGTGGAGGGAAGGGGGGTGGTGTGTTCTTTTGGTTGATTAATTTTTCGGGGTCATCTGGGGTCAAATATGGGGTCAAATAGATCAGTAAGGCCTATCTTGATGGGATTTGGTGGAGGGAAGGGGGGTGGTGTATTCTTTTTGCTGATTAAATTTTCAAGGTCATCGGAGGTCATTCAAGGTCATCTGGGATCAAATAAGATCCGTAAGGCCTATCTTGATGGGATTTGGTGGACGGAAGAGGGATGGTGTGTTCTTTTTGTTGATTAATTTTTCGAGGTCATCAGAGGTCATCTGGGGTCAAATAAGATCCGTAAGGCCTATCTTGATGTGATTTGGTGGAGGGAAGGGGGTTGGTGTGTTCTTTTTGCTGATTAAATTTTCAAGGTCATCAGAGGCCATCTGGGGTCTAATAAGATCTGTAAGGCCTATCTTGATGTGATTTGGTGTAGGGAAGGGGGTTGGTGTGTTCTTTTTGTTGATTAAATTTTTCAAGGTATTACATCCCTTGCATTAACTACAATGCATACCTCTGTGACAGTGCTACATTGTATCATATGTTTCATCATCATTTCTTTCAAGTCACTTTTGATGAACAGGCGAGACGCGCCGTTCGAGAACCGCCTTGTTTGGTACCTTGCTAATCATTACAGGCAAACAGGTGGTTCTCCCACTTTACAAGAGTCCTTAAAATGTGTCTGGTATTTCTGATGCTATTTGATGCTATATCTTTTCAATCTTTTTTCTCTCTTATTTTTCAGCGTTCAAAAATGACACTAGCAATATGAGCAAACAGAGCTATTGGGAAGAATTTTATCGCAAAAAACAAGCTCAAACATCAGAGGGTTCTTACGACTGGTTCTTCCCCTACAAAGTAGCAAGACCATGGTTGCACCATTATATCAATCAGCAAGCCATTCATACCACAGATCAGGATGGACAATGGACTTTAAGGGTAATGGATCTAGGATGTGGAACATCAGATTTATCGATTCAGCTGTTTGCTGATAACCCTTCTCTGAAGATAAGCTGTATTGATTTCTCTGGAGAAGCCATTTCAAATATGCAAACAACATTTGGACACCTACAGCCAATAGAGGGCCACAATCCTGGCATCACATTTGTACAGGGTGATGCCATGTGTCTTCCCTTTGCAGATAAATCATTTCATATTTGCTACGAAAAGGGCACAATTGATGCCATATTGAAGCAGAGAACACATGGGACCAGCAAAGCAGTTGGTGCGATATGCGAGATGGCAAGAGTTATGACGCCCTCAGGTGTATTGTTGCAGTTTTCAGATGATCCTCCAGAATTACGATTACCACTTTTAGAAATGGCTAAGGAGGAATTGGTCATGTCACAAAAGAAAAGTGTTTCTATTTCATTCAAAGAAGTCAGTGATTTTTCAGGCATAGAGTTTTTCTTGTATGTCATGCAGGATTCTCAAAGTGTATCTATTTAAAAGAAATAGGATGAATCAAATTTATATGTCCTGTTTAAAGAAAATCATTACAATAATCTTTTAGTTAAATGCGTGTGTTGAATATCGCATAGATCCAACATAAAAATAATGGTATTTTGTTTTACAGTTTGACAATACATCTAATTGGATGCCACTGTTACAAAGGAATTAATCTTGATAACAATAACATAGGACTACTGACCCATGGGGAAATCTAATAAACAACAGTCACAACAGGACACCCTGTTGTAAATACAGTGGTTAGCTTGACCTTCAACTTATACTCATAAGGTAAAACAAGGATTTGATTTAAGTATTTTCTGTATTTTAACGTGTAATGTAATATCTTTTGTAAGTAATGAACTCTTTTAAATATATACATTATACCTTTTACAAGAATGTACCAGGCATAATAACAAAGTGGTCTAACATCTGAGTGATACAACTTAAGAGAAAGTGGTAAAAGTAAAACATCCAATTTTGAAAGATGAACATAAGGCAAAAAAAAAAATAGTTGTGTTGCCCTCATCCGGCCGGGTCAAAATTCCGAGAATGTGGGCCGGGTATTTTTTAAAAAATAAAAAAAAAATCTTTTTTTCCCTTTTTTTTTTAAGATTGGGTTTTTTTTCAAGATTTTTCTTCTTCTCAAGATCTTCCAATCTGTGAAAATTGCACAGAGAAGGGCAAGAAACCAAAATATTCACCATTGGGTTGAAAATACATCGTAAGCGTTTCCTTAGTATCTTCACACATGTTGACTGAAATAATAGGTATAAAATCGTTGATTTGGTAAAAAAAGAAGAAAAAGATGATGATATCAACATGATTATGTGCTATCTACTGCTGATAGCAGCTTTGAAGACTTAATGCATTGCTAATCAATAGCCACAATACTTTCTGTTGCTCATTTTTAGCACAATAATGTTATTTACTGCACATTTGTATAATAGACTTGGTGGATGATATCAACATAGTCATGCTATCTACTGCTGAAAGCAGTTGTAATAGATGTTTGTTATTCAAAGTTAATCATTTAAGGGGGCTGTGCACCTTCAGGTACAGCCTCCGTAAAACTGCCGTAACTTCTTCATTATTCATTTAATCTATATAAAATGTGATTTTTTTTAACCACAAATTGTGATTTTCACGATTTTGGAGGTTAAAAATCATGTTTTTTAGCACTTTTTGTTCTATAATTCAAAAAATAATAAAGATTTTCAACAACAACAAAAAAAGATTCCCAGGGAATTGTATGAGGAATATTATAAAACTAGTATGACAAAATTTGACAAAATTTATTTTGAGTTATCTTTGCAGAACCTAAAATGGGTCAAAAACATGTTTTTTATAATTTTTTCCAAAATGGTCAATTTCATGATCATGGTTGGATTCATTGAACCCTTTCCTGCAAAAAAATGTATACTTTTATATAGATTAAATGAATAATGAAGAAGTTACGGCAGTTTTACGGAGGCTATACCGAAGGTGCACATGCCCCCTTAATTTCAACTCTAGATATGGTCTAATAATTACCATGAATGTTCAGATATGACTACAACTTTGAACTACCAACTTGAATTGATGGCCCTGACCCTTTGGGTACGATAGATGGTATTTGATATTGTTAACGTTTGCAACAGGCAGCATTATGGTTTTTGGTTTGTTTGTAGTGTCTGCTACTTTCTAACCAGCACAAACATGGGGGGGGGGGGGGTAGTCAATATATGTAATGTTTGTTTGCTATTAAGCTGATTTTCAATGTCATCAGCTTTCTTTTGCTGATATCGACATGTTAGCATGCAGATAAGACGATGTATTGTAATAAGCATATAATGGGTAAACAATTATGCTAGAGGTCTTATTTTTCATTGGATTCATATCAGATTTTCAGAATATTATCATTATAAATTGGGCTTTGCACTGACTGTGAATTGGTCATGGTCCAGTGGTTTTGAAAAAGTAAAAACCCGCCATGAAACAGAGTCCTAATTTTTTTTGATACACCCTGTAGTAGGTAGTATAAAACTCAACTAAGAAAAACGCATACAAATAAAAGAGTTATATATTGTGTAACATAAATTTACTTGGTACACTTGGATATCACCAAACGGCATCACAAGAAACCAGATTGACTACATCCTCATTAGCAGTAGGTGGAAATCTTCTATCAAGATAGCAAAAACCCTGCCAGGGGCAGATATAGGTAGTGACCATCAACTTCTGATTGCTGATTTTCGAATCAAGTTGAAGATGACCAAAGGTGCTCCCAAACCCTACAGATTTGATTTGCAGCATCTTGATGACAAATACAGAGTGGAGACCAGAAATCTGTTTCAAGAACTGATGGTTAGAGATGAGGAAACAACTCCTGATGAACTCTGGCTGGACATCAAAAACTCTATTCTCAGCGCAGCCAAAAAACATGTTCCTAAGAAACATAAGAGAAAGACCACATCATGGCTGTCACATGAAACCATCAACTTAGCAGATGAAAGACGCAATTGAAGGAAGCTGGTCTGCAAGGCAGTAACCTATACAGAAGACTTTCAAGTGAGGTTCAATTGAATTCCAGGAGAGATAAAAATAAGCATATCCGACAGCAATGCCAAGAACTTGAGGATCACAGTTTTCACAAAAACAGCAGAGAGCTCTTTAGATGTATAAAAAACATCACCTCAAAAACGACAACTAGATTGGCTATCATCAAGGATGAGCAAGGAAAAGTCTTGACTGAGAGTGACGAAATCAAGGATCGTTGGAAAAACTACTGTGAAAATCTGTATGCGTCCCAAGAAGAGACAAATGGCTCACAGGAGTCTCCCCCGCCTCCACTAGGTGAAGATGAGCCTGATATTCTTCTGTCTGAGGTCCAGGAAGCCATCAAGAAGTTAAAAAGTCAAAAGGCACCTGGTCTAGATGATATTCCAAGTGAGCTCCTGAAGCAAGCTGATGATTCTGTAGCAGTTATTATGCAAAAGCTGTGCAATACTGTGTGGAAGTCAAGAGTATGGCCAGAGGATTGGAAGAGATCAGTTTTCCTTACACTTCCAAAGAAAGGGGATGCTAGCGAGTGTAAAAACCATCGTACTATCGCTCTGATACCACATGCAAGCAAAATCCTGCTGCACATCATCAACGAACGTCTCAGACCTCATCTTGAACGTGAACTTTCTGCTGAGCAAGCCGGTTTCCGGAAAGGCCGCGGCACAAGAGATCAGATAGCCAATGTACGTCACATAATGGAAAAATGTTTTGAATTCCAGAGGGAGCTCTTCATGTGCTTCATAGACTACGCTAAGGCCTTTGATTGTGTGAGATATTCCGCATTGTGGACAGCACTGCAAGAAATGGGAATCCCTTACCACCTCGTCCACCTAATTCGCAATCTGTATGATGGTCAAGCTGCCTGTGTGCGCACTGAGAAAGGAAATAGTGATTGGTTTGCTCTAGGTCAGGGAGTCCGTCAAGGGTGCATACTTTCACCAGCACTCTTCAACCTTTATGCAGAGTCTATAATGAGACGTGCATTGGATGATTGGCCAGGGGGGCTGTCAGTAGGTGGATACCAAATACACAATCTACGTTATGCCGATGACACCACCCTGTTTGCAACAAATATGGAAGAGATGGCGGAACTCCTGAAGAAAGTCAAGGTGGAGAGTGAGCAGCTTGGCCTACGTCTAAATGTCAGCAAGACCAAGATCTTGTCCATAGGCACAGATGGTGTTGGAGAGCCTCTCATAATTGATGGTAATGAGGTGGAATCGGTCTCGAAATTCAACTTCCTTGGATCCCTGATCACCAAAGAGGGTGGTTGCAGCCAAGAGATTAGACACCGTTTAGCAATGGCCAGATCAGCAATGATCAACCTAAGAAAGATCTGGGCTGACAGAGGAATAACCAGAGCAACAAAAACCAGGCTAGTCCAAGCCCTTGTATTTCCAATTGCCATGTATGCATGTGAGACGTGGACCCTAACCAAAGCTGACAAAAACAGAATAGCTGCTTTCGAGATGTGGTGTTGGAGGCGTATGCTTCGTATCGTATGGACAATGAGAAGGACCAATGCCAGTATTATTGAAGAAATAGGGGTGTCTAAACGACTTCTTCATGCTATCAACACCCAAATGCTGAGCTACTTCGGCCATATCTCACGTCGCAAGGGTAACAACCTAGAGAAGATGATCATGCAAGGCATGATTGAAGGGAAGCGTAAGAGAGGCAGACCTCGTTCCCGGTGGATTGACCAAATAAAATTGATTACTGGACACCCTCTCCGTGATTGTTACTCCTTTGCTGAAAATCGTTATTTGTGGCGTAGTATCTGTAAGGTCACGAGCTGTCAGTCATGACAGGACCGAACCAACCAACCAACCAACATAAATTTATCTAGGAAATAATTAATAAATGAATACATTTCTTAATCATTATAAATGGATTGGAAACATTTTCACATTTCCTTTTCTTTCATAGGTCCTTGAATGAAAGTGAATAAACGATGGTAGGCCCCATTTCACTGTGGGGAAATGCGTTAAAATTGACATGTTAACAACAAATTCACAAAATTGTGGTACATTTGACAAAGTTGACAAGTGGAATTTTTGGCAACTTGTGCAATTTTTTGAGCATTTTAAAACACTTTGTGAAACTTTCAGCTCCTTCGTGCAACTTTGGGGATTTAAAAAACCCAACTTTGTGAAACGTTCAGCAACTTAGTGCAACTTTATAGAGATTGTAGAACTATTGTCTGCAACTTAGTGCAATTTATCAAAACTTTGGGGATTGTTGTCAATTTTGGGCAACTTTATACAGTTCCCCTATGACATGGGGCCTGATAGTACTGTAACAAATTAAATATATTGAGTGGTTTACTGCTGATATCAACATACATTGCTTATACTGCATAAAGGCCTACTGAAGATGGCAGCAGCAATAAGGCAAACAACATGTTCTACAGGCCTGACCGACACATCTCCCCACCCCCTTCAGTTGTTTGTAAATTTGTGAAAACCTTTTTTTGTTTGGTTTTTAATTTTTAATTTTTTGAAAATGTGAGAAATTTGTTGTAAAATGTTAGAACATTTTGATTTTTTTAAAATTAAAAAACAACCAACCAATCTTATCTGAGAGGTCTGTTCGCCTGTAGAACAGGTTTGCCACCTACGCTCTGTGTAACATGTAGAACTTACAGGGTGAGTAAAAAAACCTGCAACAGTGGAAAGAAGCCTTTTTTTTTTAAAATTAAGTTGAAGTTTGAAAATGTTTTAATGTTATAAGAATACCCTACTTGTTACTAACTTTGTGTGAAAAAAATGAAGTCAATATCATTTTCTGTTTGCCTTTGGTGAACCTTTTTACCTGGGCTGACCAATTTCACACGTTTGTCCACGAGACATGCATAAGATCGCAAAATGTGTCGTGATGTTATTGGAATTTAATGCATCCTTTCTGGCTTACATGTGAGTTAACATATTATCAATTTACCTCACCCAAAAACTGAACCTTTCCATTTTTTTGTTGGCGGGATATTCAAATATGAAAATGCAATGTGTGCAATTTCAATTGAAAATAACTGAGTTCGTGGACAAACATGCAAATTGGAGTGTGCAGCAAAGAGGGTCACCAAAGACAAACAGAAAATGCGATAGACTCCAATTTTTTCATACAAAGTTAGGAGCAAATATGCCATGCTTGCCATGTTTAAAAAGTTTCAAAATTCAACATGGTTTTGAAAACAAAATGAATTCTTTCCACTAGTGCAGTTTTTTTGACTCACCCTGTATTAGAAATAACTCAGTTATTTATTATAAAAATCCAACAACAAAAAGTCTTTAATAATAATAATAGTCGGTTTTTATATAGCGCTTTACACCGTGTGGAACACCGTCTCAAAGCGCTTTACATTGGCTAATTATTATCGCTACCATTTACATCATCTATCTGGCAGCCACCTAAACACACTTTTAGATGATAGCAGCTACCCAAATTTTGCTTGGGTCGACACTTCCAGAAGCCAAGAAGAGGAGGGGTACATGTAGAGACGGGAAATGTCTATTCTTTTTACAATCCATATTAAATACTGTGTATTTATTAATTAACTAATTAGGCCTCTTTTTTATTATGAATGAGGTGCCAAGAAAAACTGTTTGATTTGTGTACTTTATGTTTTAAATAGGGTCAGAAGGGTAAACAAAACAGCAAGCATTTTTCTCTACAATTTCCACCATCAAAATAAGGTTTTTCGCAAATAGGTAAAATTCAATTGATTATCCTTTTCTGATGCATTGTGGGATAGAAGTGTACACATTTGGTAAGAATTTGTACACTTTTCTATCCCACAATGCATCAGAAGAAGGTAATCAATTGATTTGTCCTATTTTCGATTAACCTTATGCTGACCACCCCCCCACCCCCCCCCCCCCACCCACCAAATTCTGGAATTTGGAAAATATGGTATGTATTCTTTCTTGTACATATATAAAAAAAATCGTTTAAAATTCCTTTTCTGGATTTTCATATTGATAGTGCAGCTGAGGAGGACAGCAACATATTTTTGTCATTGTACTGGGTATCTCTTAACGAGAGTGGGTAGCTGTTTAGGGTGATATTACAAAGTGATGATTTGGTTGTGTACCTAGCAAGTTGCCACATAGGTGAAGTGAACTGATCGTGACAGTTACCTAATGGCAGCATAATAATAATTGGCTACAGCACGCAGGGATAGCACTGGATCAAAAATGTGAGAGGTCCCATGAAATTTTTCAGGGCCATGTAGGACTTCAAAAAACAAATTTAAGGGGTCCCTCAAGAAATTGAGGGGTCCTGAAGTTTGGGTATTTGAAAATTTTACTTTTTTACGGACAGTTTTAATGAGTTTATATTGTGAGCAAAGGATGGATACGTAAATTACAGAATTTCTAAGGGTCCCTTCAATTTTGATCGGGACCCGCAAGCCTTTCCAATTTGAAACCTAACGCGTCACTATAAGAAAGTGAGAGGTCTAGGACGCGCAGACACGTCAGAATGCGACCCCTGCTCGGAGTATGCAACCTAGATAGATGGCACTGTATAAAATTTCCATCATCATCTCATACACTTGGTACCTTGCTTTTGATCTTGATTTGATATGACATTCTCAAGTCATTGGTATTGCCATTGCAATTTAGAATTGTCCTCTTTCTTCCACAGATTGCCACAATCTGATTCTAACTAAAATCATGTCAATTGTTAAATGCAAGTCTACATTTCCAACAACAAATGTTTCCCGGGCATGGATACAATGCTATAACATATGATATATAGGCATGTGGTGTAATATAGAATTATGGGCTGTTAATTGGATTATTTTCACCACATACCAACATTAAAACTGCTGATCTCGTCCTTCACATTGATAAATATATTTATAATCTGTCCGCTTATATCGTGTTGATGAGTGAATCTGCACAAAAATACTGCCATTATCATTGCTACAAAATTAGATTTGATGCAATTTACACATTTTCCCAAGCAGAAGGTTATGCCAAACTAAGCCCTGTGTACTCTTAACAATTCGGTTCTTGTTTAATTCGAAGAGATGCATTGAGCAAATTGGCTTCAAGTTCTGCTGCCTTTGCGTCTGCATCCTTGCTAGCCATGACTCGTCTATGTTCTTTCTCATGCTGTACCAGATCATAATCGCTATTCATTATTGAATGACAATATTTACACATTCGCATCTGTCTGGCATGAATCCGCAGATGTCTCTTCAAATTTGTCTTGTATTTGAAAGGTTCTTTGCATATAAAGCAAATATGTGGTTGTCGATTGCCATGAGCTCGTTGGTGATTAGTTAGACTCAACTTGTGTTTGAAAGTCCTGTGGCATTCTTCGCACCGGTACACAGTCCCGGGGGCAGGGGGCTCTTCATAGAGCAAAGTTGTAGGGAATGATCCATGGGGTGAATCTGGGCTGAACTGTGGCGAGCCTGGGGTGAATTTTGGCGAACCCGGCTTAAACTGTGGTGAACCTGGGGTAAACTGTGGTGAACCCGGGGTAAACTGTGGTGAATCCGGGGTAAACTGTGGTGAACCCGGAGTGAACTGTGGTGAACCCGGAGTGAACTCTGGCGAACCCGGGGAGAACTCTGGCGAATCCGGGGTACATTTTGGTGAACCCGGTGTAGGTGGTGGAGTTACCTCAGCATTCATTGGGTATAGCACCGGTGGTGATTTGACTTCTTCAGATGGACTAGGTTCAGTACTAGGAGCAGGACTGAGGCATGTGGGTGGTTCATCATTGCTATACCTGTTGTTTATATTGCTTGTTGACAGTGGAATAGCTGGATTATTAATCTTAGGGTTAGTGCTGAGTTGAGGAACCAATTGAGGAGGTAATTGAGGAGCGCTGTTAAATTGAGGACCGCTTTTAAATCGAGGACCACTGTTGAACCGAGGACCACTGTTGAACCGAGGACCAGTAGTGTACTTTGTTCGTCGACGTCGCACTGGCTGCTTCATTGGTGGAGGTCGAGGAAGCGGTGTTGCATTTAGAGCAGCAGGGAGTGTGTAATTTTGGGCTGGCAATGAAGACAATATATGAGGTGCAGATAGTTGTATTTGTTGAAGGGTTTCTGGTGTAATAGGCACTGTCAATTGAAGCTGCGGTGATATTGGAATAGTCAGCACCTGCTGATTGGGGGTTGGAAATGTAAAATGTGTTGGTTCATGTTTGATAGGCTGTAACTGTGATGGTTGAGGTACAACTTGGGACAGCAGAGGAATCGGTTGTTTGGGGAGAGCCTGTGGAACATGAACAGGGGTTCCACGAGGCTGAGACTTGCGATTAACTGCTTCTAACATTCTACTATAGTCTATAGGCTGATATTGTCCAGAACCAACATGAATTGGTACTGGTATTACTGAGAGCCCAGTTCGTGCATGGTTTACTGGTGCTAAGTTAAGGTAACGAATAAGCTCTTTGGGCATTTGTCTGGGTGAATTTCCAGGTCTCACAACTCTGCCTCTGTTTGCCCGTCTTTTATAACCAAATGTTTTTCTTTTCGATTTGGGATTGTTTTTAGGATTTCTAAACTGATGTATAACTCTCTTAGCCGTGCCCTCTGCATCTGGATCTTGCTTCACATTCCTTGGTATACCGTCAGCATTGGTCCATCTAGAGTTTTGTAGAACACTTGGAAACACAGATGCTGGGTCAACTGCCGTCAAGTCTTCCACCACCCCGGAGCTTTCTGAGGATGGCGCAGGAGAGTCTGGTAAATCTGTATCATCATCTGAGTCTTGCATGAACACACTAGCTGGATCAATTGCTGTTAAATCTTCATTTGTGTCTTGTTGCCATGGAGTCACAACAGCTCCTGTTACAAGAGATATAGTCTCCTCCGTGATTCTGGTCTCATCTGGTGTCATTGGTGAGGCCTCAGGTTCATCTTGTTCGTATTGGATGATTTCCTGCAACGCAGCTCCTAGTATATCAACATCCATTGTAGGGGCTGGTTATGTGAAACTTTGTCTCTGAAATATACAATAGAAAGAATTATCAAGAATTATTGCATTGTCCAAATTATCAAACAAACAAGAGTCATTCTATAAGTTCTACCTCCTACTTTATAACTTTGATAATATAATAAGCCAGCCTTGTGAAATTTTCCACAATTAGTAACTTTGAATCTCATGAATATCAGCCACAAATTCATAGTACTGGAGGTACTTTTCTGGAAATCCACTCGTACAAATATTACTTAGGAAACGTTACTGCTGGATATATTATATTGCATACTCATATTTGGTATACCTTTTGTATGCAGAGGTGTCTATTGCAATGAAGCATAAGGAGTGGGTGGTTATGGGTATAGGCACAATGTACCTTCACATATTGTTTGTTTGTTTGCCTGTTTGTATAAAGGTAGATGTTCCGATTGCTGGCCCGATTTCAACTTGATGTTTTCTATTTTACATGAAAGGTCATCCTTAAAATTGTGGCATTCCAAAGTTTGAGTTGCATAACTCCAAAGGTTCTATTTTTAGAAGTACAAAGTCACAAACAATTGCCCATTGAGTAGTGCACAGACTGGTTGGTGGTTAACCACCTTTGGCAGTACATGTAAATCACCACATTTAAGCATATACTTTCTAAATGGAACTTTTCTGGCCCCTAAGATTTTACAGACATGAGAAAAATAATGGGGATTCTTCTGATATCAAAATATCTTGATGTGAAAAAAAAATCGGAGGCCCAAAAAAGTGATCGGAACATACACCTTTAAATATTGGAACTATGAAACAAGGTAAAATGCACTAAACATAAAAGTCAGTGTTTTACAAATCTATATGGACATTCTACTAGTTTGATGGAGATAATAAAAAGAGAATTACAGATGGCCGACGAAACAACTTGAGAATGATGGTGCCACTATTAAAATACTTAGCACAGTGTTTATTATACATTCATGCATAAAAATTGAAATGTTGGCACACCAACCAAAAGCAGAAAATATTTTGCAGAAAGGTGACCTGATTTGTAGACAGGTTGCTGAGTTCCCACACTCAGACCTACAAGTACTATGTGTATTTATATAGAAGTACGTCATTAGCAGAAGTACGTCATTAGCAAAGTCTGGGGAGCTAGGGGCACTCAAGTATGCAATGGGTGGGTGTAAGGATGGCACTGTTAAATCCTGGGAAAATGGGTGAAAATAGAGGTCATTGGGTGAGAGAGTATTTAAATATTCAAAATATGGATGATTGGGTAAGATTTGTAAATAAAACGATGGGATAATTGGATGAGAGCGAGGCTAAAAGGAGATGGTTTTCTTCCGCTCAGTGGCGTACCCAGCTTTTGGAAACTGGGGGGGGGGGGGGGGGGGGGGGGGTGGGCCCGACCATAGTTGTACCGACCATAGTTGTACCGACGAAAGGCATGATGTACCGACAATTTTTTTTACAGACTCCCCCCCCCCCCAAAAAAAAATCGTAAAACGTGCACAATTTTTTCCCCCGTGACCAGCTGGAATTTTGATAAGTGGGGGGGGGGGAGGGGAAATCAGCCGGTCAAAAAAATTTTTTTAAAAATGGTCATAATCGCAAATCTACCGACGGAGGGTCATTTTTACCGACAGGGGTTATCTCAGGGGGGGGGGGGGGGGGGGGGGCGGGGCCCCCTGGACCCCCCTGGGTACGCCACTGTCTCCGCTTGACATATGCATACATCATCATACGAGACTGTCTTCCCCTCTACCTACTGGAAGCAAAGGTATGTGATCTACTAACAATAATGATAAGGCACTTGCATGTGTCCATGGCAATATGGTCATGCTCAGGCCCTAAGTAGGGGTGGAGGGGGAGGGAGTGGAGGCAACCCCCCCCCCCACACCAAATCTGAAGAAGAAAAATCCTTTTTTGTACACCAATGTACCTTTTTTGTGTACCAATGTACCTAGTTTGTGTACTCATGTACCTTTTTGTGTGAAAATGCCCCCTTCCCCCATTTTCGGAAAACACCAACTTCCTCATTGTGTAAACCAATTTTACAGACCTCCCCCCTCCCCTTGCTCTCAAATTGACTGAGCTGACCCTTTTAACGAATTTTTTGGGTACCACTGTACATTTTCCAGAAAAACTGAACCAAATCCTGCTTTTTACAGGCCTGGTCATGCTTATTGAATTATGAGAAGTTATTTTGAATTATGCAATAATAATTTCATGACATTGGGCAAGAACTTTTAATTTTGTAAACTAAACAATTGTATCTTTAGAAAAGGATCTCACCAAAAAATGTACATAACCTTTAGTTTCTCTTGAATCGTCAAAGGTACCATACAATGGGTGAATGGCCATAAGGTCTAAAACCATTTGGTCTAAGACCCACTTAGTCTCCAGTTGGTCTAACACCAGTAGGGCTAAATTTCAGTTTGTCTAATGACCATTTAGTCTAATATCCAATTGGTCTAATATCCAGTTGGTCTAATGTCAATTGGTCTAATATGGTATAATTTCCACTTGGTCTAATAATTATTCATTTGGTCTAATACCCATATCGACTAATAACCATTTAGTCTAAAACCCATTTAGTCTAATACCAATTTGTTTCTACACCCAGTTGGGCTAAATGTCAGTTGGTCTAATATCCAATTGGTCTAATACCCATTTGGGCTAATTGTCAGTTGGTCTAATATCCAATTGGTATAATACCCATTTGGGCTAATAATACCCAAATTGTTAGATATTATAAAGTACACGTTAACACAGACTCTCTTAACACAAAATTCTGGATAACACAAAGTGTTTTTCAATTCCAAGCTTGTATTTCACATTATAATTGATGCTGGTAACACAAATTCCTGTTCATTAACACAAACAAAAATGAGGAACCCCACCCGATTTTGTAGTTTCTACTGTAATGTCTAAAAATCTGTACTGTTCAATATTAAGTTGATAGGTAAAGTCAAAATCATTGTTATATGCAGTTTGCAATTTTGCATACTGTATGATCCACCCACTGCTTGGATGAGCGTGCAGTTATCCTCCTCAAGTTCCGCCCACATGCACTAACCCACAGCATAGTACTAGAATGGGGGCTTTCAATTCATGGTGCCATATGTATATAACCATTAAACATACTATTACAAAATCACAATTAGGGGACGGCGAATCTCAAAAATCATCGTCAACATTTTTTGTTATGACTCCCCCCCCCCCCCCCCCCCCCGTAAACGAAAGTGATTTTTTTTATGATACCCCTACTCAGATGTTGATTATTTTTATGACACCCCTACACACAAATATGTATTTATAAGGGACCGTTCATTATTTATGGTGGAGGGGGGGGGGGGGGGGTTGGGACAAATTCGAGACTCGTATGTCAAAATTACCTAACCCCCCCCTACAGCTGAAACTGAAAACTACATGACCCCCCCTGCTAACCAGAAGATTTTTACACAACCCCCCCCCCCCCCCCCCAACTTGTCACAGGGGCTGTCTTTTTCTTTTGTCTATGGATTGGTTGGTACATGTAGGTTCTGTTTGTGCCCTCTGAACAGCCACTAATTTAATGATAACCCCCTCTTGATCTTTTGATTGTGTGAAATTATACTAACTACATTGCGAGCGAAGCGAGGCGGGAAATTTGTCATAGTTACTAGTAGAGGTCATTATCTTGGATTCCGTGACCATTTTCTTCCTACCTTAGTTTCTTTGTGAATTTGTCAACTAGAACCATGGGAGCTCATTTTCTTTTAAAATGGTTCTAGTTGACAAATTCACTTACTAAGAAACTAAGGTAGGAAGAAGATGGTCACGGAATCATGATAATGACTCTACTAATATATTTATACATTTTGGGTGGTTTTGTGAGTCTTTATATTCCTGAAAAAAAGTTAGAACATCCTGACAAAAACGTATGCAACATTCTACTTTTATGAGCTTAGGTGCAGAGCTGAGAGTGAGACGAGGTGAAAAGCATGCAAGAAATTACCGTTTTTAATCATATATTGTTGGATTTTGGAACATAGACCTAGGCTAATTAACCCCCTTTTTTACACCCCAAGGCTCTAATGTTTTCAAACGTTGATGATTTCATAGGCGTTTTTTTCAACAGATCGTCCGAGCAGGGCGTGCCCAAAAAGATTTGCTGTCCGAAAGTTGTCTCATCATAAGTACATGTTTTGAAGTTGATAGGTCGTAAGAAAATGTGCGCGAAGCGGAGAAAAAATTGGCTTTTACACTCCAAAATAGCCTCTAAAATCACCAAATCCCCATCTTTATACTTTAAAAAAAAGTTACACAACCCCCCCTGTTTAAGAATAAAAAGTTACATAGCCCCCCCCTATTTCAACATATGAAAGTTACATGACCCCCCCCCCCCCTATATTTTACCCAAGCCCCCCTCCAGCATAAATAATGAACGGTCCCTAAGGCCTATCTAGTTTATAGGGTTATTGGGGAGACAGTTTAGAATTTCAGTGTTTTAACTAAAATTTTGTTTTTACCCCCTATTACAATGGTATTAATTTTTACGACCCCTATTCTGTGTAAAAAACTATGAACCCCCCTCCCCCAGGATATTTTGGACTCTTCCCCTACTAAATAAAATGACAGCCCCTAGATCTCGAATTAATTTTATAACACTAGTCATCCTAATATGTTTAATATGCAGTTTTTGCTTCAGACTGATGGTGGTTCAGAACATTTAGCTGGCACTACATTGAACCCAAAACGCTATATGTCACGGTTCTTTGTAGTGTGTGCTGTTTTTCAGAACTTACCTACACAATAGAGTTACATATACCATGTAAATGTATAATACTTGATAGCACATACCACCGTTAGCTCTGTGATACCGTACCGTACCAGATAGATAACCGCCGGGCCAATACATGTATTGTGCAGTAATGCCAGTATTGTTTGTTGTTTTAACGGTCGGTCCATATATGCATATTGTAATCATAATTTTATGGCTCTTATGCAGCGTTCTCAAAAAAGCCATTTAATTGTGAAAAGAGAGAGACAAATCAGGCACTTTTACAATGTACTCTGCTCTCTGCTGACCCAGCACTACAACCGGCACCAACCTAGTAAACTAAATCTACAAGTTATATTATTTTCTCGTACTTCAATGGCCTCGGCACCAACCAAGCTCACCCAACCCAGTCGGCTCCAGTGACCTTTGACCGTCAGGTCGTAAACAAACATGGCGCTACTGCGGTGTCGTACGGCGAACACAGCTCCGTTTCACGGGTCTTTAACAGCAATATTCGTTTTGACACATTTGCAAAATTCTGTCAAAATGTATCGAAAAGAGCCCTTTCCACCTCGAGCAATTTTCAAGCGAAACCGGTATTTTCTTCGGATATGCCGGAGCTTGAAACTTTCAAGCAAATGGGGTACAAATTCAGCAACCATAGCGAGTTGTACGACTTCTCGATTCGTGAGCCCGATCTATTCTGGGGCACTTTGGCTAAATCAAGGCTACAATGGTACAAAGAATTCACTCAAACGTCTGACTGTGACATGAATGAGGGTAAAATTGCGTGGTTCATGGACGGCAAGATTAATGCATCGGGTAAGTAAAGTCAAAAAGTCAAAAGAGGAGCTTTTTAGTAAATTAATTTTAACATAGCCGCTAGCTGTAGAACTGAGTCTGTGACTGTGACTGTGAGTCATTCCTTGCAGGTGGACAAATTTGCCAGCCCTGGCAAATATGCCTGCTAATTGGGCATATATTTGCCAGTATTTACAGTAAATCCAAAAGTAGCGCTTCCTCACAAAAAGTGGCATCTTCTTCACTTATGGCTTTTTGCACAAGTGTGCGAATGCTGAATTGAGTTCAGG